>CM031239.1:635179314-635764314 GCA_018340775.1 Taxus wallichiana var. yunnanensis
CCTCTTATCATCCTATCAATCAAAAGATGAATCCCCGTTGACACCTCAACAACATCCACCATTTGCTTCTTATGTAGGACATGCCAGTGTGCCTCCTCCTCAATCTGCGTGGTTCAAATTCTTCTTCAAGAAAATCGCAGACTTGAAGCCTCCACCAAAGGGCTCATCCTTCATACTCCTTTGAAGAAGTGTGTAATGAACCCATTCACCCCTCGGTGGATTTTAAGCCTTATCCTCCCCAATGGGAACTTCCTAAATTTTCAAAATTTCATAGTCGAGAGGACCCTCAACAACATTTACGAGCATTCAAACATGCTTGCTACCTCATAGTCTAGGATCAGGAGCTTATGCTCCGTACTTTTCCTATGTCTCTAGCGAGTCTGCTTTAGGCGAGTACAATAACATTCCTCAACATTCCTTTTTTCTTTCTCTCAATTGGCCGAGATGTTTGTTGAAAACTTTTGATAAATATTACGCATAAGATCTCGATTACAGATCTTTATAACATTTGTCAATTCGATGATGAGTCTATTGCGGACTTTGTCACTCGTTGGAGAGGGATAATCAACCAATTGTCTTTCTCCCTTCCTCAATCCCAACAGATCGAGTTGTTTACTCGATCTTGTGCTAATCATATTTCTTCCACTTTAAGGATCCAGACTTTTCATACATTTGAAGAAGCCTTTACGATGGCACACAAACTTGAATCTCGTGCCATTGAACAAGGGAAGTTAAAACTTCGCTCTAAATCTAAACCAGATTTTTCTCGGTTTACCAAATCAAATCCTTCCACTTCTAAAGACAAGAATCAGGGATCCACCAATGCTATCGTATTAAAAACACCACGAGCCGATACCACTTCTAATCAAACACCACGAAGAGACCCTCATCTTCTCGAAAAGGGACTTCATCATCTCGATCTTTCACTTCATTGGGGGAATCATATGCTTCTATCCTGAAAAAAATGTTGGAAGTCCACATGATCGAACTTCCTCCCATTAGGAATATTGATGAAAGCCAAGAACGTCCATTCTGGTATAGGGAAAATGACTTCTGTCATTATCATAGAACCAAAGGTCATGACATTGAGCGATGTCAAACCTTCAAAAATCTTGTCCAGAAATTCATTGATAAAGGCGAGCTCATTCTGGATAACCCAAATGCTCCCCCAAATCAAGCATTGGATGTCTTTAAACAACCTTTTCCCAATCATTCCCCGAACCATGATGCTTCAGAGTCTCAAAAACCAAACACTCATACTATCAGCTTCATCTCTACGGAAGAATCTTCTTCTAAAACTAAGCCATTTGCGAACACATCGACCGAATCAGAATCTCCTTCCACTTCGTCAATCGTTTGGGGATTCCACCATCTTGGGATAGCCGCAAGTCTCTTTTATATTCCTACATTTTTAGATATGGATTCACCTCTCTCTGCTTCTTTGTCGATCTCCCGTCCATACCCAAGACCGTATCATCCTCTCTGTCTCATCATCAAACATTCTTTGATGCTCGAGGCAATTACATCCCTTCGAGTTTCCACTTGTGGTAGATACATCTATTTCTATTTCTCCCATTCTCACTGCGACTATGCCATTGGTGAACGTACTATATGGTGTGCCGAGCTTTGATGGAAGCATCTCTCGATTTTGACTCTTCTTGTCTCCTTTCCTACGATGGTAGTTTCACCCATAATTCTTGCACTGAAGTAGTCCCTTATGAGGAACTCCTTCTTTATCACTCACTTCTTCCATCACTAATGTTACTTTGCCTATTAAGGGAAAATCTAAAGTAGCACCAACACCTATACGCTCGGTTCTGAACTTAGGCGAGACAACCTGGAATCTAACATTGCGCCATCGTTTACCTCCCCATTTGCTTCCCGAAAAGGTTACAATCACCTTATGCGGTTGAAGTTGTCACCATCCTTGAAAAAGGAAAGCCCATATTTCGAACCATCAAGACTCTTGGTGCTTTCCCATAAAAATCTCTCTCTACACCTCATAAAAGATTGGATTTGTCCATTTGAGAAGGCGTCTTCTTCTACACACTTATCAAAACCATCATCTTCTTCTACAACACATTCTTCACCAGCACCCCGAAAAGTGGACTTACCTACTAAAAGGGCGTCACCTCTTTTATCGGAATCATCATCTACATTACCAAAATCAGGTGCCCTATGTTCCTCCGATTACTCCTACTTTGGAAGCTTCTCCCTCATCTAAATCGACATCATCTAAATCATCATTAGTTTCGACCAAGCGGCCTCCCTTATCTCTCGTAGACCACAACACTTGTCACATCTCCATCATCTTCAAAATCTATTTTGGGGCTCCCCCTCCACCAAAATCAATCATGTCTCACTTACTTCCATCTCAAGTGCCCAAGGCTGCTCCTCCGGATGTCAAAAAATAAGATGATCCTAAAAAGCTGCTCAAACCTAACATGCGAGGTTCTTTTACCTCAATGATCATTAAAGTAAAAGAGGCGCCTTCATCATCTTTGTCCTCATCTTCATCTACGGGTTCTACACCAAAATCCTTCGCCAACTTATCAATCTTCATCCATATCTCTTCCTCCGATTAAACCCTATAACCTAAAGGAGTTAAACCTACCTGGTTTAACTCTCGATTTGATTTGTGCTTTACCACCATACCCGGGTCATGATACTTGAGGGATGTAAAGCTCTTTCAACTGTCAAATCAACAACCTTTTGGAAGAAAGTGACCTTTCTTTGGAGGAGGAGAAACAAGCATCTCCTGTCATCTTAGCTCCATCCCGAACCCCAACGATCTACTCAAGCCTCTACTTCTAGTGATTACACTCGAGTTGATCTTCCACCTGTCTCAAATCGCACAATCCATCAACCGCCATTCCTTTTGAAGATTCGGAAATTCCTCCTCTTTCTTCGGAGGATTTAGAGGCTCCCCTCTTTATCACATTCCAAATCGACAACACTACATTAAAATGCATTATGATCGCGGTGGAGCTGCACTCAACGTCATCCTCTCACACATTCGAGCAACATAAGTTACCAAAGAGCGTAGTGTCACCCCCGCCTTCGCCCTTCGATCATTTAACGATCATTACTTGCGTTACTTTAGGAGCGTGGTCTTACCATTGAGTAGGTAAGAGAAGCTGCTTCACGAACTCTTCTACATTGTTGAAGGAAATTCCACTATAATATGATCCTCGGACACTCTGGATTTTGATGCATTGTGTCCCATCCGACTCCATCGATGCTTAAAATATCAATATGAGGGCAAAATATATACTCATCCATGAGATCCTTTTCCTTCCGCACGACAATGCGATATGAGCCCACGAGAGTCTGCCCCTCTAAGGAAAATTCTTGTTCTCTTGACGGGCCTCATCTTCTTCCATACCTACTGACCAAACTACCGGATGTACAAAATTTAGAGGAGACATTGCAGCGTTTCTCACTAGGAGAGCTTCCTCTCCTTTCTTTTGACAACCATCTTAAACCTAGTGAGTATGGTAGACCGGATAAACAACACGAATATCGGCCGAGGTCTTGGTCGCATTGTCACCATTGGTCTGCCCAATCAACAGACTAATTTCATTTACGGTGGTCTTGACACACCTCACTATGTGCCCAGATTCTCCTCCACAGGACCAAACTTTATCTAACGGGGGTTCGATTATCTACTGAATCCCACGTTTGCAAAAAATTATTTATATCGATGCATGGAAGGGCTTTGTCTTAGGTAAATATGAACAAGGTGTGCATGACCTCGCGTCCATTCCAACTCTCAAGCCACATCAAAAATTTGGTTTAGGATTTAAACCTCTTTCAAAAAGCCACCATCTTTGTTCTCGATGAGCCTCTTCCTATTGAGGAACCATCTTCTCCGCTAAGTATGAAGCATCACTCGATGTGGACGACGACATTTCCATCCGTCAACTTTTTTTTATCAATACCATTTCCTTAGGGGCCTTAGCCTATAAGACTAATGACAAGTCCACTTCCATACCGTTAATCTTCCCAAAATAGTTGGAGGCGACTCTCCTACTATCAACACTATCCTTTGTGCGGATGATGATTCTGTCCTCACCTATATCTGGGAAGAGGATTCCTATCTTCCCAAAACTATTCCTTCGACACGTCTATGCTTCTCATGCGAAGCCATTGTCGACCTTAATATAGGGACTTTAAAGACCCTTGCATCATTAAGGTCGGCGGTCTCTTAATCCATAGGAATTAGGAGACTTTACCACTTTTCTTTCGACCATCGTCAAGCTTTTGCTTGGGCATATGAGGATATGCCGAGGACTCGATCCTAATATTGTGGTCCACAATATCGTTACTCTTCCCAACATCGGACCGTTAAACAAAAATTACGTAAAATGCACCTAGAGTAGCCCTTCTTGTTAAAGAAGAATTGCAGCGCTTACTCTTGGCTAACTTCATCAACCCATCGATTATCCACAATGGGTGTCTAATGTAGTACCCGATTAACTAAAGCTCTTTGGGAAAATTTGAATTTGTACCGACTTCCAGGATCTTAATCTTGCTTGTCCAAAAGATGATTTTCCTTTACCTAATATCGACCAACTCGTGGATTTAACTGCGGGTCATGAGATGCTTTCTCTTATGGATGGTTTCTCTGGATATAATCAAATTCTCATCGCACCAGAAGACCAACATAATACTTCTTTCATAACTCCTTGGGGGACCTTTTGTTATCGTGTCATGCCTTTCGGTCTTAAGAACAGCTGAGCGACCTATCAGCGAGCAATGACCTACATCTTCCATGATCTCTTACACAAAACTATGGAAGATTACGTCGACGATCTCCTCGGTAAATCCAAGCGTCGGCAGGATCATCTTTTCATCCTTGCACCTCTCTTTGAGAGGCTTATCCACTTTTGTCTTCGTCTAAATCCATCTAAGTGCGTGTTTGGCGTTCTCACACAGTAAACTTTTAGGTTTTATCATTTCCATTAGGGGTATTGAAGTAGACCCGCAAAAATAAAAGCTATCCTTGAGATGCCTCCCCTTAACTTAAAGCAACTCCATGAGTCTCAAGGACGTCTTGATTAGTGCGTCATTTTATCTCATAATTGTCAACCGTTGTCGACCTTTTCATCATCTCCTCCGTAAGAATGTTCATTTTGAATGGGATGAACATTGCAAAAGGCCTTCGATGATCTCAAAGCTTATCTTCTTTCCCCACTGCTTACACCTCCGTGCGGGGAGCCTTTCTATCTTTATATCTCTGCGTGGACCATGCCTGCAGGAGCCATGCATGATCTCATGACGGGACACTTGCGGTAAAGAACAAGCTATCTATTACATCAGTCGCACCCTTCATGAGTATGAAACACGTTATTCAGAAGCTAAAAAGATGTGTTGTGCTCTCTTCTTCGCAACTTCTAAGCTTCGTCATTACCTCCTTAATCACAAAAATTACATTGTCACAAGTGTCGATCCACTCGAGACAATTCATGCGAAGCCTTATCACTGATGATCGTATCACTCGTTGGCTCATGCTTATGACGGAATTTGATCTCGAGTTTGTCCCGCAAAAGTCCATCAAGGGTTAGGTCATTGCAGATCAATTAGCTGATGCTCCTCTCCCGGACACTCAAGTCCCCCTTGCTCAATTCCCAGATGAATATATCCAACAAATTGATTTTGGTCTATCTCCATTTAAAGTAAAGCTCTTCTTTGATGGATCCAAATGCGATGCAAGGGGAGGTGCAGGTTTCGTGATGATTCCTCCTTGGGGTACGCCTATCCCAGTCGCACACAAACTAAACTTTGAATGCACCAATAATATGGCTGAATATGAAACTCTTGTCTTGGGTCTTCAAAATGCCATTAACCTCGGCACTTCGTCATATTGACATCTTTGGTGATTACGAACTCATCGTTAATCAAGTCACGGGTGTCTATCGATGCGGGAATGATATCCTTCAAAAATATCATGATATCATTCTCGTTGACTCAATCTTTCGATAAATTCACTATCCAAGCTATTCCTCACTTGCTACGAATAGATTCGCATGAATACATAATGGCCGTTAGCCTCACTTATCCCACCTTTTACCGAGGACTCGCGACTTTATGTGGCTGTACAACGATTAGATCAACCATCTCATCTTAGGCAACTAACTTCAATCCATGCTATCACAACCCATACTCAGGATGAGTGGTATCAATAGATCGTTGATTATCTATCTCATTCGGTGCTTCCTCCAGATCGACTCCCAATGGTAGAAGATCTTTTATCTCTGCGCTAATCACTATACTATTTTAGGTGGGATCCTCTACAAATGCGGCTTTGATGGCATTTTGCTTCGGTGCCTCAAATCCCTTGAATCATCTAAAGCTATCCAGGAGGTCCATGACGGTATCTGTGGTGGACACTTTAATGGCTTGGCCGTAGCTAAACACATCTTACGTTTGGGATATTATTGGCCTTCTCTTAATCAAGATTGTTGTGAATACACTAAGAAATGTGTCAAGTGTCAACAACATTCCAATCTCACGCACATCCCTAGTCAAGCTTTACAACCTACAGTGGATTTGTGGCCTTTTTCACAATGGGGTCTTGATCTCATTGGTCTCATCAATCCCGTTCTTCACGGCGTCATCATTCTATCATTCTGCTTTTTGAATACTTTACTAAGTGGGTGGAAGCTATCCCTCTTTCTTCAACAAAAGCTAAACCCATAGTTGATTTTGTCTATCAGCACATCATTTGTCGCTTTGGTGTTCCACACAAACTCATTACAGATAACGGTAAGTCTTTCAAGAACGTTGATTTGCAGAACCTCTGCGACGCTTTCAATATCAAGCTCAGCTTTTCCTCTCCATACTATCCTCAAGCTAATGGTCAGGCCGAAGCTTCCAATAAAACTTTACGTAATATCCTCACCAAGGTAACTAGTCATTTGGTAGGGATTGGCATTTACATATCCCTTTTGCTCTCTGGGCTTATCGGACTAGCATCAGTACTCCCTCTTGGTGCTGCTCCCTTCTCTCTCATCTATGGAGTGCAGAAATTTGTTCTTCCTTTGGAAGTCCAAATCCCATCTCTCTGTGTTTCTCTTAGAGAATTTGTCTCCGATGAGGACTATCGTCAAAATCGTCTAGCACAACTTGAATTATTAGATGAGCGGCGTCTCAACGCTCTTGAACATCATCAGGTCTATCTTGAGTGTGTCAAACGTGCTTATAACAAGCACTTGCAGCACCGTGACTTCAAAATTGGTGATCTTGTTCTTAAAGAAAATCAAAATGTCACTACACTCGAAAGGAGTCAGCGTGGTAAGTTTGCTCCCAATTTGGATGGAGTCCGTGCGTTATCACCCATAAATATGGATCTGGGGCTTATCGTCTATCTTCCATGGATGGTATACCCGAAGTGGAACCTCTTAATGCCTTGCATCTACGGCCCTTCTACTGTTAAAATCTATCTTACACAAATCTAGTCGCAAGACAGATCTTTCATCCATCTAACAACCAGTCATATACTTTCATGGTGATTCGAAATTATGTGGTTCTCCGCCTATTGTCTTGTTTACCTTAAATATGAGTATCGCGGCTCTACTCATAGCATTTTTTTTTCGGGATATGTTTCTCCTCATGGTAGGAACACCTTAATCACTGTTTCATTTGTCCCAAGTGCTTATCTTAATCGGATCTACTCGGGGCATGAGTGTATGTTCTTTATACGTTTTCTTCCCCTCTATCGATCTATCTAGGTCTAAACTCAGCTTCTTCCAAAAAACTTTTCAAAAAAAAACTTTTCAAAAAAAAAAAAAAAAAAAAAAAAAAAAACAGGGGATAGGCTGAGTCCTTGAAGGACAGCTACCCATACAATCAAATGAATCAAAAGATATAGACCATGCCCTCGAAGGATGGCTATCATTAAAATTCAAAATACAGACCGCTCCCTTGAAGGGACGGATGTTTCTCAAAGAAATATTCAAGGCTTCTTGCAATTGATCAGCCTTTCAGTCAGTTTATACACTTTTTAGCATCACTGAAAGACTTCCCGTATTGATCAGTCTTTCCATATCAAGCAAACTTCCCGCATTGATCAGTTTGCTTTTTCTGCCAGAAATCATGAAGCTGAGATATAAGACCTTTTGTCGATCATATGGAGAATCCTATTTTCCCAGTATGGACATGTATTCTGTCCCTTGTAAATTCCGACAAGATACCTACTTACTGCTCCTTTCGTTTCCCTCCTAAATCTGGTTTGCGGCTAGTTAGTGTCAGGTTTATTTTAACCTCATATAGGGCCTTGCATGCATGATCTTTTGATTTCCTATCCAGATTCTATCTATGGTCGGTTGAGAGTCCAGCTTATCATTTTCTTTCTTATCTGGGTATATTTCCTTTATTTCTAGTCAAGGTCATTTTCATTACATCCTTGGCTCTCGCAAAGAGTATTCCCCATTATTCTTTGTTATTCATCCAGTCAAATTGACATTTCACATGTTAATTTAATCAAAATTTATCATCTATCTAATTTCATCTTATCTATCAAAGCATGTATTGTCAACACATGTGGATCGGCTATCTATTTTCATCAACATAAAATTAACATCTACACGAATCATCAACCACATCTATCCATCTATCCATCAAAATATCTAAAAAATTGTACATCAAGTTCCACTACATCTATCTATATCCATTTTTTTATTATTATTTTATCAAAATCAAATCCATACATCAATCACATCTATCCATCTATCCATCAAAACATCTAAAAACTTGTACATCAAGTTACACTACATCTATCTATATCTATTTTCATCAAAATTAAGTCCACACATCAATCACATCTATCCATCTATCCATCAAAACATCTAAAAACTTGTACATCAAGTTACACTACATCTATCTATATCTATTTTTCATCAAAATTAAGTCCACACATCAATCACATCTATCCATCTATCCATCAAAATATCTAAAACTATGTACATCAAGTTACATTACATCCATCTATATCTATTTTCATCAAAATTATATCCACATATCAATCACATCAAATTACATCACATCTATTTATCCTCTATGTCTATGTTCAATCACATCTATTTATCATCTATCGATCTATGTCTACATCCATCACAATTACGCTACATCTATCCATGCACATCAAAATTAAAAGACAGGAGAACAATCATATGACAAAAACAATGATAAATCTATATATATACATAAGTGTCTGTACAACAAAAAATGGGTGGCTCTCTATACAATGCCTTCCAATCGAGGCTACATCACTACACTGATACAAAATATATCAATCCCTATATCGTAAAATCTGATGCATGGAGGACACTATCTCCTCCACCCTCCTCTGGACCAGGCTGTCTCTCCTGGCCGCCACCTATCGAGCTAGACGCACCTGCTGCTGGAGGCCTCTGCCCACCTCGGTCTCTCCCGGTGCTCCCTCCCACCTGAGGCCCCGCTCGTTGTGGCCGTCGCTGATCTCCTCCTCGCCCCGTACTTGAGGCACATCTGGGGCATGCTGCACTAAGGCATCCTCATAGTATCTCACCTCAGTGAGGAGAGACTGATATGTGCTCAAGCTCACGGTACCCGGTGCTCGTAATGGTGCTGCTGGGGCTGCTGGTGCTGCTGGTGGTGCTCCTCCTAGGGTCGTGCCCTGTGCAGGACTCACGACATGGTACTGTCTCCCCATATGTTGGCCACGAGGGCCTCACATGTCGAAGTAGCGATCCCTTTGCTGGATCGTTGTATCTCACTCCTGGCGAGCGGTGTCTCTCTCCAAAATCAGGGCATCCCTCTCCTCTGTCAGAGCTCGATCTCCTCGAGAGCCACCTGGTGTGTCTGCGTCAGGGTGGCATGCTCTCCCTCCAGTCTCTCTAGCACTGTAGCCATATCCTCCTCGTCGGCATCTATAGATGCCGGGAGATGTCGTGGTAGCTCTGTCGCATACCATGCAGCATAACCATCACCTACTCCGGCATCATCATCGCTGTCTATGGAGGGTGGGGCCTCTCTCAATGGATCTGCCGGGATCAAAATCGGCAGATCAGTCTCCCTGCTATCTCACCTATAAGGCCTGTAAGTAGTCGGCATTGTCTGCACTAGGCCGAACTGTCTCAATACCCGCACAAACGGGACTCGCTCCCACATATCAGGCCTGTGGCCCCTAACCACCCTGCTCCGCCTCAATGCCACCAAGTGAGCATCCTGACCAACCCATGTCGGAAATACCCGATATGGTCTCCAGATAACCTGATCCGGTGTCAGCGTCCTGAAACGCTCAGTATACCAATCCGCCGATCTCCCTGTATCTCCAGAGGCCATATCGGCCCGCCATCGCCGGAATCCATAATCAATAGCTCCCCTTTCTTTGTTGGCATCCAAGGAAGCCGGATGGCTACGATCAGCTGCATTATATGCTCATATGCCCCGTGATGGAGCACAAAACGACATCAATACTGTCCTCGGCCGGTGGTATACATCCATAGCTCATGATATATCTCGAGCTATCAAAGCATCGAAAAGAAAACACATCTGAAGGCGGGATGTCGCAAATGTAATCCAATAATAATAATGGGAATCTCCCACCTCTTGAAATCGGAAGAGCAAAATAGGATATTGCCATCCGAATCAAAACTATCTGCTCTACTCAGGGACTATCCATCGTCATCTTTGCGAGGATATCCACTGCTTTGCCCCAGACACTATCTACGAATCATCGCCCTATCTCCATATAATCGAACTAGGGCCCTCTGCTTCTTTACTCTCGTGGTGTAATCTCTATCGGGTCCCCAGTGTAATCGGCGAGTCTCAAAATCCTATATATATCCTCATGGGTGATGGTCATCTCACCGTCTGAACCAAAAAGTGCACGTCGGCTATCCCACCGTCGCGCACTAGTGCTCGCATCAACTCTACATCTCGCGGCACTGATCGTCGTAGTACCTAAAGCCCCGAGCCCGGCTAACTCTAAATGCGCCAATCTGCATCGGTCACATCGGGAGAATAGTCTCTAGTAACTCGGGAATAGCATCCCTCATGTGTAGAACCTCTCGTGCCTGCATCCACGACATCAAGAGCAATATTAGTCTCATATTTACCCAAATCAGAACATCAAAACAAAAAAAAAAACAAATTACAATCTATTCACAAGTCTATACAATCGGCGTCGATTAAATATAATCGGCGTCGTTTATTTATAGTCGACGCCGATTAACATCAATCGGCGCCGCTTGAATATAATCGGCGTCGATTATACCAATCGGCGCCGATTGCTCGGCGATGTAAAAAACACCCTGGCCTCCCACCAGGCAAAACCCAAAATAAAAATATATATATATATATAAAATAATAAAATAAGTACAACGGGTTCAAGAAGAACCACTTACCCCAGGTCGTGTCCTCCTCACTTCTGACCACTTCCAGAGGCTTCCATGGTGCTCAAATCCAATTTTTGACTCTCTCTGATTCGATCGTCACGATGTAAATAAATCGTTCACGTTTTCCGTTCACATATTTATATGTGCTTTCAATGGTCGGCGCCGACTATTTTGGGTCGACGCCGTTTATTTGGATCGGCGCCGCTTATTATAATCGCCGCCGATTTTCCATATCTCTTTGCCATAGTGTTGATGCTTGGCTTATTTATCTATCTGATCATTATTGTGCGTTGAATGTTGCCTTTTGGCACATATTTTCGATATCACCGTCCATTTCGAGTTTGTTCCCTTTGCATGGGGCACTCGTACTTTTTGGCAGCTTAGAGTTAAACGGGTCTGTAGGCACTAACATCATGCGCTGCGAGACGTATAGTTGTCCCTACCAATGTGTCTCTCTTTAGATGCTGACTATTTTGCAGCCCTCCTTACACTCATGGGTCTATAGGTACTAACGTCGTCTCATGAGGAGACCGTCTAGTTTGCCCTACCAATGTGAGTTCCTTAGGTTCTTTACCTTTTTATTTATTTTTATCGTCATCAATGATCGGATCTACTCAGGACATCAATTTGGGGCATCCGCATTTTCATCTACCTTTTTTTCAAACTTGGGATCGTTTGTTCTATCACCCATCCCATCCCTAGTTTGAGGGGATCACATCATCACTTTTTCTTCCCTTCTTCCATCTCCTTGTTTTTGTCTCATAACCTTGCTTATCGCAAGTTACTTGACAAAAGGGGCAAAATGTAGACACCTAAAATTGATTATCAATCTGGTGTCCCTTTATGCGTGTTTTCTCTCTCAGGTAACCTGGGGCACGTTTATATCACCACTATCCCCTTGGGATATTATTCGATTTGTGATTTAAACACCTATCCTAAGTTTAATTCACCCCATTATGTCTTACCCGTGAGTAATTAAATATTAACTATTTAATTACACCTCTTCACATGTATCCTAACCACTTATCTACCCCATATTTATCCTATCTATGTATCACCCCTATTTCTCCTCTTCCCCAAGCGGGATATTTCCCGTATTTGAGGTGGAGGGATAACTCTTATCTTTCCAGAAATCATTCATTTTGGCCGTCTCGGGAGTCTGTTCCGTGATCGGCGCCGACCGGTACTCGGTCGACGCCGATTTTTTGGAGCGGCGCCGATTATAAATGGAAGCCCAGAACTCAGTTCTAGAAAAGGGGAGGAAAACGAAAAAAATAGAGAGAGAGAGAGAGACAGATCGTGACACAGAGACACAGGTTGTAAGAGAGAGAACGAGAGATCTTTTAGCATCAAGTGTATCGAATGAGAGCGGATCTTGTCCGAATCAATCCCTGAGAGGAGCACCGTTACTCTGCTCTTATCACATCAACATCTCACGTCTCCATTGATTTTCTGGTGACTCTTTTCTGCACCCAGCACGGGTGGAGTCTTGCTAGTATCTCTTCGGCCGCGAGATCCAGTGACGTTGATGATCTGGCCTTCGCTTTCCGATTTCCAAATCTTCTCGCACTTCATCTCGATCGACACCGATCTATATCGTCGGCGCCGATCTTCATCGATCGCGCCGATTTCAAATAGTCGACACCGATTATACCTAATCGCGCCGATCTCCTATGACAGGTAAAAAGCGAGTAACACAAATCCAGCTTTGTTTTTCATAGTTCCCTGTTTTCTGTTGCTTTTTGCCTACTGTTTAGATTCTATTTATTACTTTGATCAGAAAATCTAGTCTTGTACGTACATCTTTTATCATGTATATTTCTTTACTTAATTGAAAACGTGGACTGACATCCGCCGAGGGAGCCTATCGCTTCCCGGATCCGCTTCTCGGGTAGTCCACTTAAATATCTTCTAACGTGGTCTTTTTCTGTCAAGCATCGGTGTCTCGCAGGTTACTTGGATCTACTGTGCAGAATTGCTCGTGTGCGCCCGTCTTATCTACATCGGCTTCCTTATCCATCTACATCTTCGGATCTTGTCCATCAGGTATCGATTTCATTGGAGTTTTTCAGGGTTTTTGTGTTTAGTTTGGTGCATTAACTTGGACAGGTAACAAGCGCAAAATTCTTAATCAACACATATAACCCTTTTACCTCCACATAGGTGGAGCACTCTCTCCCAAACTCTCTCCACATTTTCTTCACTAACTCCCTTTTTCCTCCAAAAAAATAACTCCACTTCCTTCTCCCACACCACTCTTAAAGGTAATCTACCCATCCCAACATAATGCAAAACAACACACATAACATACACTCAACAATAAAAATTTCACTACTACATACATATATAAAATAAGTAATAATAAGTGAAGATCTTACCTCTCGATTTAGATTCCAAAATATTCACACAACAAGCTTCAAACACCTTCAATCCAAGAAAAATCCCAAAATGAAACTCCAAAAAGCTCCAAGCATGTAATCTCAAGCCAAAATTTGAAAAATGCAAGTGTAGAAAATGAGACAAGTAACCCCAATTACTCCAAATTCACATCCATAAATATAAAAGGAGGTGAGGATGATTAGGTGGATCCATATATGATTCCATTTCATCATTTCTCAATTCCAACTCAACAATTCAATGCACAAGGAATAATGCTAATAAATTAATAAGGTTATGACATGAACAAGTGTACACTCCAACATGTAGTCCATACTTTTAAGAACATATTAAATGAGGTAAGTATAAAAGTAACTTTATTTACTATTTTTCACTCAACAAATGCATTAAAAATACTAAAATTAACTCCATAATTCATAAGTATGGTTGGTGGATGACTTTGAGAAGCAAGGGACAAGGTTAACTTGTCCCACAAGTCTCAAAAAGTGGCCTCTGAGTCAAAATTCGAGATTCAAAAAGGAGGAAGAGTACACATTTGAAAATGAAATTAATTCCATTTAACATCAAGAAAATATCAAGGACCGTCTACCCTATTAAATGCCTATTTGTCACATCTTTATTTTAGTTTACTAATAATTTAAATTAACTAATTAAAAGAAGATTAACAAGTACTAATAAAGTGAATATATTTTACAAATAATTAGATACATGCACCAAAAAATAAATAGTGAAAATTAGAAGAGGGACACATCTCAACCCATGGCCACACACATGTGATCATCCCCATGGGAAACCTCCTAAACAATCATAATAATTAAACAACACACACATATAGCACAAGTTGTCAAATTGGCCTTGTTGAAAACACCCAAAAAAATTCTAGGGTTGGTCCCCTAGCCCCTTCCAATGTATAGTGATATCATTTTATTGTAATCACAAACAACAACACCTCTTCAGCCTCAAGGCCTGATCAATAACATCGAGAAATAACACATACATATCGATCAATAATCATCATAAAAATTTAAGCAATTTTATCATTGTCTACAATTTCTAATTAATTCGATTCTACCATGTCACTAACATCAATGAGATCACAAGAATACGTGATCATTTAGAAATAATCAATATGTCAAAGGATAAAACACATACTTCACTTATCAATTATTTACAATTACAATTCTTCCCTATCCATTAACATTTACCAGCTATAACAATTCATATTTTTATGACAACTATTGAATTTTTAACTCATATCTATTAGATGCACTCAAAAACATATCATTGATCCCTAATGTCCTCACATCATTAACAACTCTCAACATCCAAGAATTCATAGGGTTAGTTCAATAATCCAAATATAGTCATCAGAACACAATAACAATCATAATGTCCATCATGTCTATCTATAAGCTATCCAAGATATAATAATAAAGTCCATGTCTCAATCAAAAATAATAAAAATCATAGTAAAATAAGTGTCAAAGAGAAGTGGGCATTATAATTAGCTAATTAAGCCTATTTTACCCCTTTTTGGTCAATATACCCTATTATTTTCTCAAACCCCTCTTCTAACCATTCAAAATCACCCCTCTTCCTTCAAAACATCTCAAAGCCTTCAAAAGCTTATCCTAGCCTCTTAATTGACCCTAAGTGGTTGATTAAGGCTCCTCACATCTTAATCACTTGTTAATTCACTAATTTTAATTAACAAACCTTAATCATGATCAATAATTCTTAATCTAATTTGTGCTTTTAGTCCCACATACACCAAGATGTAATTTTTCCTCAAAGGAGAATATATAAGGATTAACAACATACATTTAAACTTTACACCATGCTTTGATTTGCATATCATATAAGAAATGTATAAATAGCCAAGGTTAATCCTTTCTAGAGTATTCAATGGGGTTAGTAGATGGGTATATAATATGATCTTGTAGTCATTGTTGGAGAGACAATCTCACCTTCCTTGGAATAGAAACAAACCCCCAATTTGATTGCTCCTAGATCTATTTAGGTCTAAGTTAGTTAGTAATTTAATATTAAGTAGGCATGCATTAGCTAAGATAGATTGATATATCATGTTATTTCTTTCAAGCATTCCATTAAGCTTTAATCATTAATGTAACTATTGTTAGATTTAATAAGCATTTGTTAATTAGATTATGTGGTTTTATTCTTGTTAATTTAGTTTCCTTAGAAATTTTAGTAATCTTCATGCAAGAATACTACGATGTATTCCAAGTCAACATGTGCATGGTTTACCCCTGGAAACCTATACATATGGCATTGTGTCCTCAATTATCTATATGTCCTTGCCAAAATTTTATCCTTGATAAATGATCAGGCCTTGAATTTCTCTTTCCTTGTTTCACAAAAATGTAAAATCAATCTCCAAAAATAGAAGTATCCACTTGTATATGTGCCCTTAATAAATTGGCTTATTGACCAAGTACTTGAGCACCATAAATGGGGTTTCCAGTAAGTACTATATGAACTTGTGCAACACATAGGTCATAGAAAATGGTTCATGTTCAATAGTTGTGTAATTCTTCTCCATGGGTGTCAACTTCCTACTTGTAAAGCAAATAGGATGATCCATAATTCTTCCTTGGTTGCACAAACACTGCGCTAATCTCCATGCCAAAGGAATCAACATGTACATGAAATGGTTTTTCCATGAAAGAAAGTAAAAAATAGGTGCAGTAGTAAGCCTCTCCTTTGATGTTTCAAACACTTGTTGTTGTGCATCACCCCAATAGAATATTCCCTTAGCCTTAAACAATTATTCCAAGGGTGCCGAAATCTTTGCATAGCCTTTTATAAATTTTCTATAATAATGAATGTGCCCTAGAAATCCACACACCTCACTTTTATTTGTAGGCTCTTCCAAAATGAAGATCATAGCTATCTTGATTGGGTCTACAAATCCTTCCTTGCAAATGATATGTCCAAGAAAATTTCCAAAGGTTATAAAAAGATGAACTTATTAATGTTGAGAGGGATGCTCAATTGCTTGCACCTCTCAAACATAACCCTCAGATTATCACAATGATCCTTGAATAAGCCATAAACTATCCAATCATCCAAATAAACTTGCAAGAATTTATGAATTAAATCTTGAAAGACCCGCACAATAATGAGTGAGAACACTGCTGGCACATTTTTCAATCAAAAGTTAATAACTATATATGAAAAATTCCCCATTTAGTGGTGAAATTTTTCTTCTCCATGTCTTCTTTTGCGATTCACACCTAGTGATAAACTAAAAACCCATCTATGAAAGAATATATCTCACGGTTAGCCACTCCTTCAAGGATTTTTTCTATGAATGGAAAGGGAAAAGGGTCTAAAACATAAGAAATATTAAGTTCTCTATATTCCACACAAAACCTTATCCACCCATCCTTATTAATATGTTTAACCATGGGGCTAACCCATTCAAATTCTTCAATAGGATCAATTATAGCATACTTGATCATTTTATCAATTTTCTCCTTTACCTTTATACACAGATTAGGATTCATCCTATAAGGCCTCTTCCTAACTTGGAGCACTCTTATTTAATATTGATCTTATTTTAAAGAAGGATGTATCCCCATTAACTCAAAATAGCCCTATGGGAATAAGTCCTAGAAGTTGCTCAAGTTTTCAATAATATTTTCCATTTCCTACTTCGACTAATAATTACCGCTTAAGCTTGGCCTCTATACCAATGTTAACCTTATTTGTCTTCATAGGATCATGGTAAATGCGTGCCTTCTCATCTCGCAACATCCATCACCACGTGTGCACCTTAAGTATGGATAACATCCAAGCTATAAACTTCATCATCATCTATCATTTATACAAATTTTCCCTTCTATTTTTACTTGAGGCACAATTCATCTTTACTTCCTTTGTATCCTCAAGATTAGGTTCCTCAAACAGCTCAAACATTAGTTCTTCATCCTTGACGCTATCTCCCGTGAGTGATGGGATTCATTATATGCAATTCCTCATGGACTGGGGGCTTAGTAGAAAAATAATCAAAATTTTGGATCATACATGTAGTCATCTCTTACTAATTTGTTGTTTCTCTTTTCAACTCAAAGCATGGACATACCATGTACATGTGCAACCATGTAATGTGGAGTAGAACTTATGTACCCAAAGTGATGATGGTAAATTCTCCTTGTCATGTGCCCAAGATCTCTCACACTCATGGATGTGATGAGAGGCATGAGACTTCCCATGAAATTTACATGTTGTGTAGGTAAGTTTTTATAGTAAACCTAGTGGAAAAGGTGATTCTCACTTATCACCATTCCAAGAGGCCATCTTTATGTGTTACCCACCAATGTACTATTTTTCTACCAAGTATAGAACAACATGTTTCTTTTATCCCCTTTATTCTACCACTAATTATCTATGGCACACAACAACGTATCGGGGTTCCCTTCACCAATATACTTTGGTACTTGAGTAGATCCTAACCACCTCACTATGTATGGCCTAATCATCATGCTGACCCTTCCTTTGACTTTGTACCAAACCATTTTGTATGTTCCTAGGCTCGGTTGTCACAAGAGACACTAGTAGTGTCACTTAAAGACTGTGCTTCTTCCCACCTTTGATGAATCCTTCCTTTAATGGTACTATATTCTTTGGATCACAACATGTATGGGAATATATTAAATTAAGTTCTTATTCACTCAAGGGATCAATATAAGGTTTCACCTTCTTATCATATAAGGGTATAATCACATGCTTTTCATTGTTCTCAAAATTGATGTACCTTTTGTTAAATCATGGATCAATATTGTTCATATAGCACAAGGCCATCAAAGTAATGTTGGGAATTTTTCTACTTTAGCAAGTTCCAATACCTCAAAGTATTTAGTGAACTTGGCCCCTAAATGGTAATAGATGCATCAATTATTAACCCAATAGGCATCTCCTCATTCTTGTTTTCCATATACAAACATATTTGAATATGGATGAAATGTTGGCCTACCCATTTGATTCCATGCATCCAAAGTCAATACATTCACCTCCACACCTTTGTTGATTAAAAGGTTGTGTAATAACCACTCATCAATTACGCATCGAATGTAATCACGTTATCAAATTCATGATTATGAGGTGGTAAATTTGCAAGAAGTATCTTCCTCTCTCGGGCTGAACTCTAGTTCACAATAGCTTTTCTCATAGCCTATTCCCATAGTAAAGGAATGATGTTATCATAGCGTAACATCATACACACCTCCTTCAAGTCATCCGCATACTTCTATGGGAATTAAAATTTATTTTTATATTCTTGCTCATGTGCATGTTCTTTTAAGCATTGTATTTCTCCCTCAATTTTTGTGATGAGTCCCATTGTTTCAGGTAGACTTCCTTAAGTGTGCAACATCTAGATACTTGGTATGTATCACTTCCTCCCTCATGACGAGTGGTTTAGTTTTCAACAACTCACGGGTGCATGCCACCTCAACATGTGTGATGACCAGTACTATCTTAACTCAAGACTAGGTGTCTTTTTAGGCATCAACTAATCACCAATGATCCATTATACCTTGATCATTCCCATGCCCTTATCCTTCTTCTTGTTCATAATCATTTGTTCATACAAATTCAGACACTCCTCTAGCTTATGCTACTTACCACACTACTATGAGAAAGTTGTACTCGAGGGAAATAACGTTGATAATGATCAAGAGATCCAAAATTATAGCACATCCCTCATGTGAATCTTCCTTTAACACCATCATGACCTGACCTCGATATCCTTCTCAGAATCCTCCATTCTTGTTATCCCCATTATTGTTCCCTTCATTATTTTTTCCCTCTTGCTCCTTTGATCCACTCGCCACACTAGTGCTTTGCACTCATGTCTCAATAGTCATTGGCTTCATGAATGTGATCAATCAATCTGCATTTAGTGGTGTCGTGATTATAAGATGTAAAAATCTTAAAATACATAGACACCTTCTTCTAAATAGCGTGCTGCAGTAGAGAGGACAATCTCAAACATCATGGTTTAGGTGATAGACCTCACAATCTAGTAAGTGTGGTAAATTGTCCTTAGTATTTCCTTCAACCTCATAATCTATCCACCATATGCCATTATGCATCTCATGAGATGTATTGGTATAATATTCTCCATCTTCTTCGCCATAATAGCAGTTATATACATCTAAGAATGGGCTCACTCTAGTATCAACACTCCCAACCACTTCAGTGTGTAGAAGTTATTCCAAGGCCTCATACGGATCAATAAATTTATTATGAGATAGAGCTCTATGGAACAAAGCCAACAATATTCCAAAAACCACTATGCATGCTAAATTTTATGGATGTCATTAGACAATATGGACAATAGAGTCTTGAAACACATGTCATACTCCTTCATACTCTAAGACAAACATTGTTTGATATTCTTAAGCATGTTGATGCTCTTCTATGCAAACTCACGAATATGAAACTCAACTATATAAATTCAAAGCGTAAATAATCATAATTCACCATAGTCCGATGTGGTTCATACTTCATATACCAGCTATGTACAAACACTTTAAGAGTAGTAAAAATTTTAATTTCCTTCCTATCTGAAGTTACAATTACTTTAGCACATAATAATATCTCACACCCGTACACATGTTTTATTGTGTCTTCAATACCTTTATACTCTAGCAAGTGGAGAGAAACTTGAAGTGTTTTTATAGTTGTATAGGTTGTTGAGGTGGATTTTGTGAGTGTAGACCTTCCCCGTCAGATCTAGAACTAGAACCTCCACCATTATTTCCTCTTCTTGATATGCCTAATCCTTCTACACCCCTTGTATCACATTACATACCATTTGTCTTACTTCTTTGCATCCTAGTTATATTCTTGAACTAGGACCCCATGGTTTGCATAGTCGTAGCACCCATAGAATTTCTCCCAATTTTTGTGTGCCAAAGTTCTTCGCAATGATGATGTGCCTAAAAACAACCCTTCAATTGGACCTCCAAACAATGGCACCTATCCTATTTCCATAGGTGTGTTTGTTGTCTCGATGCACTTCTCAATTCACCAAAAATTACATCTATATGTATCTTCTTGCTTATCTACACTATCCTACTTCTCAATTACTAACCGTAGATTTGGAAAACCATGTGCAAGGGCTAGGTGGCCATGTGGGATCAGATGCAAACATGTGGTCCTCATGCTCTCATCCATGTGCTCTCATCCTGAAGGGGATTGTCCATTGTGCTTACCTAATGTTGTGGCTCCTTGTCTTCAACATGAGATTCAAAACCTTCGTGATCCATCATTCTCCTCAAATCAATTACCTCCATAACCTCCCTTGCATGAACCATGTCTCTCTCTCATGCATCATTAAAATTGAGCCACCTTTCTTCTCTACTTCTTTATGCCACCAAGTCTTCCATCTTTCACAACAATTGTTCCTTCCCTTCACGTGGTGAGGGTTTAACCGTCCATAGTGGGAGGCACTCTAAATCTAATTCTATAATCAAGATCTTAATCTCCATGGACATAACATGGAAATACTATCCTTTGGGTTCACGCAATAATTTTAACTCAGCCTCCTATGGACATAAGTAAGTATAGATAACATATTCCAATGTATAATTACACAACACACCCGCCCACCAATGATCTAGAATTCTATTCCACTCCACATATCCGATAATCCTCCTACATCCAAACCTTCTACATATATCCCCAACTCTTCCCTAAATCATACGATGTTAGCCACTCATACAATTCTACTAGAATGAAGCTAAAGAACATATCATAGAACTTATGATAATGATTATCTCTTACCCACCATCATGCATTGAAATTGGGTCCAATACTATATCTCTTCAAAGTTATCTTGTCCATATTCTACCCAAATTTCAATGCTCTCTAGAGTTAATCAATACACCATCTGTATGCAACATCTTGGTAGATAGTTAGAAATAAGGTGCCGATAATAGAACCAAAATATAGTGTCTTATTTCCACTAAATTTCTTATACACATTAGCACATCATTTAGATAGATCTAAAGGCTCACCCAAAGCATGCAAAGCTACCAGGTCCCTCCTTTGTGTTATCTTATCAAGATGTTATCATTAATATCCATAATAACCAATATTAAAGCTTACAGTCAAGTACAGATCATTACAAACATAGTATCGCATGATGATCGACAATGGAAACACATGTAATAAGTAAACATAACAAATAAAATCAAAACCAAGATCAACTATAAGAACATCTCTCCATATTCAGATATATCAATGACCATAATAAAAAAATGATTCATTCATAACAATAGTAATACATATCGAAACTAAATACATAACAATCAATATCAGTAAACACAGAGTCATGCACATTAATATATCGAGCAACATAACCTAATTGATATCTCATCTATGGTCTCTCATATACATGGTACCCTAAACAATGATGTTTAATATATATAGGGGTGGGGACTTTCCCTTCACCACCTATGCATTCTCAAAATAGACTGCATGCTCAAAATAGCCATGCGTACATACAAAAATAGTCATAAAGTGTGCATTCTTTTCTATCAATCCTAATAATAGATTAATCCTATAAATAAAAAATAATAATCCTATTATTAGCATGATCCATGTATAACCCTTCATCTTCTCTTTGCATGTGCTTTATTCCAAAATAGACTTTTCTTGGATGTCAGTCTCCTTACTTTTCTCTCGGATCTCGAATCATTATGTGATCAACACTCTAACTCTATTTTTATATTTTTAGTCCATGGTCCACAAAATTGGCTAAGTCTAAGAGGTTTCTTGCTTAGGCATGAGCCTTCATGTGCTATCCATTTTACCCAATGTGTGAGTACTTCACACCTACTTCATGTGTACCCTAGATCCCGACTCACGTTATGTACTTAGTTATATCAACTATGAAAGAAGTCTCATCATTGCAATGATAGAAAAATGGGATCATAGGACCAACAATTTCTAGTTTAGGAAAAATGAGATGACAATCATATTGGAGGGCATGTATTATATATTAATATTGTTAATCTAGGGACATTGATAGTGTCGATTCATGAAGATGGTAGGCTAGCTATATTGACATGGCTATTTGGAGTGGATTTCCCACAAATTTAATTTTTATCGGGGATTTCCATATCAAGGCCCGATATCACTGTGACACAAGGAGCTAGCTGATTTTTTTGATCATGATGGTTATTTCATGATATGAATTTCTATACTTAGGTGGACCCTATTTTCCATGGGAATCAGCAAGGGTAGTGGAAAATATTGTCAAGCACAAGACAATGTACTATTTTGGAGAAACTCTTTTTAGCATATGTATATTATGAGCTCGAATGTATGTATCAAGGAGGAGGTGGGGATGTATGTTGGCTTCCTACTACATTTCCAGGCCTATGAAAACATAGATGAGGTGAGGCTACTAGGGATTCCTTAGGTCACAATGACCACATTGAGATTTTAGTTGGATTTTTAGGATATTGAGTTGACTAGGATCATGGAGATAGGGGTGAGCGAGGTGAGGATCTATACGTGGAGAGGTTACGAAGTTTTGAGGTGGATGCCATGAGATAGAGGCCATATATAGGCTTCCTTGTTTGGCATAGGATAAATATACAAATAATGGATTAGAAGGGTCATACGGGTGCACGGGTGGAGGCCCGAGATGATGGAGGAAGTACGGTTCACACGCATGATGTGCTAGTTTTGAGTAGTGTAGATGGTGGCTAGATAACCTATTTGATACACATGGGATGAGGTGGAGATAGACATACCCAACCCCGTGATAGTATACCCATTAGCAAAGGAGGGGGAATGATGGGATGCGATGATGATGATGTGGGCGGAGGGGATGGATACATGGATTGGCTAACACAACAATGGGTAGCCAAGGTCACTGAGGAGGTAGCACAAGTTGGAGGAGAGGCAAGGCAGCGGTGGTTGTGGGAGGAGTGGTAGTAATACCTACTCATGGAGAGGGTGGAGATGGAGGAACAACTACGAGAGACAACTGATTGTGGGAGGATGAGTTGCATGAAACTCACTAGAGAGAGATATGATGTGCATGGAGAAGGACCAAGCTATACAACAATGAGAAAGGTGTCGATGAAAAAAGAGGCTTATTGGGCCAAGTATGGAGATATAGGTACCACATTTGAGGTGATAGGTGGCAAGGTGCGAGGAAATCCTCACGGGGATCTCGGTAAGATGGCTCCTCTAGCACAAGTGTCACTAGAGTAGTACCGGGAATGAAGTGAGAAGGTGCACTATTATAAGCACACTTTTTATGGTGTGGTTACCTAATGTGCCACGCTATGTGGCATATTAGGCCGAAGAGAGGAAATATGGGAGATCAAGGATATTAGAATGGTAGGAGGGCATCGGGAAGCATAAGGAGCATGGTAGGCGAGGAACAATGGCGATCTAGATGATGGATGAGAGGGAATGCATGGAGGAGGAAAATCCCCCTACACTTTGAGGGCAAGGTTTAGGAATTAGAGTTTCCAATCTTCAATTCACTAGCTAGTGGGTGAACATTTTATATAGATTTTGATATTTACTTTTATGTATAGATTTTTGTTAGCATAGTCTACGTATGTTTTTATTATTAGTCTAGTTTTTATTAATTACTCCATTATTTTCTCCTATTGTTTGTATCTACTCCATCCATTCCAGGGAGTATAGTTTATTCACATACCTATAAATACTATACGTGATTATGATTTAATACACATTGGGATAGATATCCTATCTCTATTTCTTCTTCTCTCAATTACCTCCTCACAACTGGTATCAGAGCTAACTTGATCTCTAACATGTGCATTTAAGGAATCCTTCAAACATGAAGTTTTTAATGACACAAAATAATTGTGTTGTTCCGTGAATATCGAAGATTGTTGGAGATTTGTTTCTTTGTGTGGAAAGGAGACATATGCTGATGTTGTTGCATTATAATTCTTCCTATACATTCCTTTCTATAAAAAATATGTGGTCTCGCACATTTGAGTTTACGTGAAAATTGCTAGTCAATGCATGGAAATTGCCGACAACGAGAGGTTCCTAATCAATGCGTGGATGTTGCAGAGCCTCTGTGTAGAGGAATCTCGAAGAGAGGAAAAGCTGTGTGGAATTTTTTGAGAAGCTTTTTCTTTTAAAAAGACAAATTCTTCTCTCGTTATGTGAAAGAGACCATTCTTTCCTACATGAACCCCATTCAATGCTACACGAAGACAATTCATACCTACGTAGAGTGCATATTTTTTGGCTTAAATAGAATTAGGTATGTATATCTCCACCTCATCCCATGTGTATCGAAAAGGTTCTCTAGCCACCATATGCACTACCTCCATACACTTCTTTTTAGTGAGTCAACTCTTGAATCATCACCTAAAGTTAGAATTTATTGTCCAAAATGCCATCAAATTATGTTTGATCTCAAGACAAGGTACGGTTATTGCTAGTGCATTTCTAAAAGAAAAGTTATTTTCTTTAGATATTGTTTCATCTTCTGCGGTAGCTTTATCTACCTCAACAGTAGAATCTACAGCCCTCTGGCATTTTAGATATGGTCACTTTTTAGTTAGTTCATTGCATCAAATGAGTTCAAAATAAATTGTCGATGGACTACCCAAATTGTCCAATTCCTTGCCAATTTTCCCTAGTTGTCTTGCGCAGAAAACAAAATAGGGAATCGTTTTAGGAAAGCACCATCCATTCCAAGAAGTGTCTGGAGGTAGTTCATACTAATCTGAATGGCCTGCTACCTGCTTCATTTTTAGGATACAAGTACTTCCAACTCTTCATGGATGACCACTCTCGTAAGATGTGGGTGTTTTCTTGAAGAAAAAGTGAGTCTCTTCAACATTTCAAGAATTTCTATCATCGTGTTGTGAAAGAGACCAGACAACCACTTCTTCTACTTTTCTCACATCGAGGGGGAATTCACATCAAATAATTTATTATCCTTCTTGAACCAACAAGGCATTAAGAAGAACCTAACTACTCCCTACACACCCCAAAAAATGACATTGTTGAGCGTCGCAATCATACAGTGATGGAGATGGCTCATTACATGCTAACAACAACAAAGCTAGAGGAATGTTATTGGGATGAAGTACTACGAGACGGTTGTATATATTCATAACAGGAATTGAAAAATATTATACAAAATAAAATTCCATAAGAGGTATGGAGTGGTAGAAAGCCATCAATTTCTCATTTATGAGTATTTGGTTGCACAACATACATGCATGTCCCAACTTAGAAGAGAAATAAGGTTGAGCCAAAGATGCTCCCATGCATCCTACTTGGCTATAACACTACCTCAAAGACATATTGTCTCATGGATCCTAAGATGAAGAAAATATATGAGATTCGAGACATGGTTTGTGACGATTCATCCTTTGACTCATTAGTGACAACAGAAGAACCATTACCAACCACCCCTCACCGACTAGTCTTTGAATCTAATGATCAACCAGAGGAGACTACTCAGAGAAAAGATGTGTTGCCACGAGAGATATTTTTTAACCTTGGAGAACTGGAGAATGTGACTCCACATCAATACACATGGAAATGAAATAGTTCTTCTCAACAACATGCTAGTTCTCGTCCGAAGTGGGTACAAAGCACCATTAAGGACTCATATTTGTAAAAATTCTAGATACATTATTTGGAGTCAAATAAAAAATGAGGTAAAATTTTCACTCATGAGTTCAGCTGATTAATATCTCCGAGCCCGATAATGTTCATGAAGCACTCAGTCAACCTTAGTGGAAGAAAACCGTGGATATAGAAATTAACTCACTCAAGAAAAATGAACATGGGAACTTGTCGATCTCCTAAAATAAATAAACCCATAGGATGCAAATGGGTTTTCAAGACAAAATATAATGCAAATGGATCCATTGAAAAACATAAAGCATGACTTGTAGCAAAAAGGTAAGATTAGAAAGATGACATTGACTTTGAAGAAACCTTTCCACCCACTTTGCAAATATCAAGACCATCAAATTTTTTTGCACACTAGCAACACGAGAAAGGATGGAGACTTCAGAGATGGACATGAAGATTGCTTTCCTAAATGGTTATCTAAAAGAAGAAGTGTCATGTCCCAACCTAAATGATTTGTTAATAAAAGCATCCTAATAAGGTATGTCATCTCATCAAATCTTTGTATGGTGAAACAAGCTCCAAGGGCATGTTATATCAAGATCGATGATTAACTCTTACAACATGGGTTCACTCGTATCCCTCATATTCTAATTTCTATATAAAGAAGGTAGGAAAAGAAATTGTTATTTTTTTGTGTATGTGGATGATATTTTGATCATTGGCGGTTTAGAAGATCAGGTTGATATAGTGAAGAATTATCTCAAAAGAATCTTTGAAATGACAGATTTGGGGCTACTACATTACTATATTATCCTGGAGATATGGAAAAAGGAGCATCACATTTTGGTCTCCCGAGATAAAAGATGCCAAGACACTCTAGGAAAAATACAATATGTCTAATTATAAACCTATATCCAATCCCATCGAAAAAGCTTACAACTTTCAAGATTCCAAACTCACCTCACTTAGATGCTACTCTGAGGCAATTTGTTGGAGGACTCATCTACTTGACATATACTAGAGGACTTATGTTATGTTTTCATATATCTTTCCAAGTTCATGAAGGAGCCAAAGAAATGTCTTTGGATGCAACAAATCATGTTTTGAAGTATGTCGAGGTACAGATTGATTATGGTATATAATATAAGAAGAATGATCAATTCTTATTCCAAGGATACGTTGACTCGGACCACACTAGATCTATTGATGATAGGAAGTCAACCACAGGATACATTTTTCATCTTAAATCTTGACATATCTTGTGGATAAGTAAAAATCAGAATATTATTTCTATTTCATCTAAAGAAGTAGAATATCATGCCACATGAGGAGTTGTGTGTGAAGCAATATGGTTACGTCACATTTTGGATGACCTAGGAATTCCTAAAAAATAGTCACCTATTCTCTATTGTGATAATCAAATTGTTTTGAAGCTCGTGAAAATTCCATTTTTTCATGAATGAACAAAACATATTGAGATTGATTTTCATTTCATTCGAGAGAATGTCTTGAACCATCACATTCAGCTCCAATATTGTCTTATAGAAGCACAAGTTGCTGAAATTATCACAAAATCTCTTAGAAAAGTGAAATTTGAACTTTTCAGGGGTCACATTTGCAAGAATAATGTAATAAGGGGGGAATGTTAGCATAGTCTACTTATTTTTTTATTATTAGACTAGTTGTTATTATTTATTCCATTATTTTCTCATATTGTTTGTATCTACTCCATCCATTCCAGGGAGTATAGTTTATTCACGTACCTATAAATATTGTACGTGCTTCTGATTTAATACACATTGCAAGAGCTATCCTATCTTTATTTCTTCTCCTTAATAGAAATTACCTCCTCACGATTTTGAGATAAATCCCAATCGACGCCTATCATGAATGTATAGACACTTTGATAATGATGATGATGATGCGTGTGTGTGTTTGTGGTGAATTTTTCATGATTTACATGTGTTTTGATGAGTTGATTAGATGTATGATGATGATTTATGATGATGTGATGTTTTGACTAGATTTTAGATGTGGAATAATTAGATATTGATATGGATATACGATGTGATGTATGGATTAATAGATTTTATGTGATGATATGATAGATGTCGATGTTATATGTTAGGAAATGTTATGTGATGGAATTTTATTAGATGTAATGTGATAGATATGAGATGGTATGAATTGGATTAAAATAGATGTGGTTGTATGTATTAGACCATATGTAGATGTTAGATATAATGATAGGAATAATGTGATGGATTTAGATATGACTAGATATACACGAGGATTTATATATTGACGATGTGGATATTCATTTTATTAATGTGATGAACTTAGATGTTAGGCATGATGATGGTTTCTAAATTTGGATAATTAGAAAGATATGACGGGTTTAGATTAACTATGTGATCTATATGTAGATTGGATGTGATCGGAATTAGATTAGGTGTGATATGATGGATTGGATATAGATGTTAGACACATGATTAAACATAGGTGTGATGATGTTGAAATTAAGTAGAGTAGATATCGAAGAGGTATCTACGAGAAGTTAGGATAGTGTAATTAGATAGGGCGCAACCTATGATAGGTGACCAAAACATGAAAAAGTACACTTTATCATAGGGAGGAGCGCACACAAAAAAATATTCATTTAAACTGGATTAGAAGTAAAGGCGTGAAAGGGAACCATGTAAATAAATGATCTTACAACATATAGTAGGTGTTAACGCATATCTAACAATAGTTAGTCACCTTCAAGATCACGAGGGAAAGGTGAATGATGTCCTTATAGACCCAATGTAGACACAACAATGGGTTTAAGATGGAGCTTTACGAGGAAAATAGGTTCTCCTTATGTGAAAGTCTTAGGTCTATGCCCCAACTTTGAGCAATACCTAAACTGATCAATGTGGAAAGTTTGTTATAGATGGAAAAGTTGATCGATGTGGGAAGTTTTCCAATGATATTTTCTTTTGAATTTTTCCTTTTTTTTTTTTGGATATTTTTAGAAAGTGGATCCATGCGGGATTTCTTCACTACCATGGATACAATAAATTATTCATCCTTTGAGGTAGTGGTTTACAATTAGGATTTTTATTTTAATTTTTCATTTTCATTTTTGGATGGGAGGATAAGATATGTATGATAGTTGTCCTTTGAGGGATCAGTTTATATTTTTGGAATTATTTTCTTTATTTGAACAATTATCTCTTGAGGGAAAAATTTATTTTTTTGATAAGATAGCTTTAGCTATGAGAATCCAAGATTTTGAATTTTTAGGAAAGAGATGAGGATATCCAAGTAGAGTAGTTGGGGAGGGAAGACAAGAGATATAAGAGACACCTATGGACCCTCATCATGGTTCCATTATATAGATAAGAAGGTGATGGATGTAATGATTGTGAGGTTCCCACCAAAAAGGAAGAACTTATCCATAATGAACATGGTATGAGCATATCCATGTTGCCCATATTAAAGGTAATATATAGGATAGTGGTAGAAGACCACATGATTCTAAACCATTACGATGAGAGATGGAAAGGTTGATGATGGAAATTAGATCCTAGAATGGGACTACGATCACGTTGTTAGATATGTTAATAGTAAAAAGGTCGCAAGTGTAAGGCATTAAGAGGCGCCATTTCTAGTTTACCATCAAGGGAGGCTAAGCGATAGGATCTAGACCCATACTTATGCATGATAATATATGGTCCAATCCGATCTGAAGAAAACATTCCATGTTGCCTCATTTCCATAATAGTGACATTCTAATTTTTTAGGACAAGGTCATTGATGTTAAAGTTGTGCTCTTTTAGATGATTTTATAGGCATATTTGATGCTCTCTTGATATACATGATGATGTTGAAGAGTGATTAAACTATGCTCATCTATCAATTCAAATTGGGCTAGACGCTCCTAAAAATAGTCCTCGTCTTAGATGAAGTCACGAAGGGAAATGCGTGGGATTTGAGCTTTGGGAGGAAGAAAGCGATTTAGAGCCATAGACTAGAGAGAAGAGAGTAGCACCTATAGAGGTGTGGATGTTTTTCAAATAGGCCCAAAGGGTGAAGGGGATATGAAGATGCCAATTTCATCTTTATTTATCAATAGTATTGGCAAGAATATTGCGAAGAGTATTGTTAGTGGCTTGACTTAGCCGTTGGCTTGAGGCATAACAAGGAGACGAGAAGATAAGCTTAACATTGAAGGTATCACAAAACATCTTAAGATCTTTATTTTTGAAGCGAGTTTCCATTGTTCGTGATGATTTTATGAGGAACACCAAAATGACAGATGATATGCTAATAGATGAAATTAATGATTTTTTAAGATTTTTTTGGATGCACGTGGAATGGATTCCACCCACTTGGGAATCATTCTATAGTGGTGATGATGTGATGATGGAAGAGAATGGATTATGAGGCCAATGAGGTTGAACCCGCACTATGAGAAAGGCCAAATATCTTGAGTCGAGATATAAGGCTTGACTAGGGACGTAGATGATATTGGAATGTTTTTGGCATTTGATGCAATTTTTACGTATTCACAACATTCTTGATTGAGGGCGCCAATAATATCCTAGGAAAACAATGCACTTGACAATAGCCAAACCACAAAAATATCCACCATAGATACCATCGTGGACTTATTGGATAATGTAGATAGATTTATGGGATTTAAGGTATCGTAATAAAATTCAATAAAATCCACATTTGTAAAGGATGCCACAAAGGATTACATAGTGGTTAGCACGTAGAAGAAATGACCTCCTACCATTTTTGGATAGGTTGGAGGATTTTAGATTAAGAAAGATAGTCGAAGATCTAGTTGTACCGGATATTAGATTGGTTAATGTCAATAATATTGATGCGAGGAAGCTTGTTGGTATGAGATGGTTGATCAATATGATGAATAAAATGGATATTTTAGATTCTTCAATTTTCCAAGGGATGAGATATGTGAGAGATGACATGGTGTCTGCGAAATGATTATATGAATGAGGGACATATTGTATAGTATATTAATCAAAGGCTATAAGAATAAATTTGATGATGTCCTTGCACTTTTGAAGGATTTAATTTTTACATTGATAAGATCCCTTGACTTGGTTAAGGATAAGTTGAGAATCACCATAGATGTCAAGGACTTGGACGTTGAGCATGATAGCAGTTTGGAGACCCAATATGAGTGCTTCATTCATATCCATGTTGTTTGTACACTCAAAGTTAAGCTTATAAGCGATGGAGATAAGATTATCCTAACAAGGAATGATGATAATGCCATAACCTCCCTTTTTCAACACTTGGATCCATCAATGACAAGCGTCATTTTGAGGGGGATAATTTTTGATGATTTGTATTAATATATTCGTTAGGGAATTTCTCATGAGGAAGATGGTTATTAGGAAGAGGGGCTTGACAAGTCGATCAACGATAGCCTAGCCTTTGGTTGATAGTGAGAGATGAAATTTAGGTCAAACTTGATCATTAGCATGATCCATCAAGTGAAAAATTATTATGATAAGGTTTGGAATTCATGGTTTTGACGAGATTTAATTTAGTGATGATATAAGTTTTTTTATTAAGAAATAAAGGAAAAGTTTAGAAGTGGTAAAGCATAAAGCGTAACATAGCTTTAATATAGTGGGTTTCCTAATTGTGAAGGGTGTGACTAATGTTATAAATGAATTACTTCCTACCTTCCTTATCGTGGTGCACCAACATGACACCTAGAGCATGATCAGGGGTAGAGATGTAGAGATAGAATGCCCCCCCTCGTGTGGAGTCTTGAGCATAGGTGGTGATAGAAGATAATTCATAAATTCTTTGAAGGAATTTTCAAAATTAGCATCCAAATTGAAATGAATGTATTTTCAAAAAGGATGATGAAAGGGTTGACATTGATTATAAATTTATGAGATGAAGCGGTGGACTGATTAAAACCATCCTTAGAAACCAATAAATTAATTTAAATTAGAAGGGGAGGCATCTCAAGGATGGCTTTAATCTTGGCAGGGTCAAATTCAATACCCCTAATGGAAACGAATAATCCAAGGAGTTCTCTAGTTATAAATTTGAACACACACTTGGAGGGATTGAAACAAAGTAATAATTAGATAAAATGTGTGAAGAGGATTTTAAGGACCAAAAGATGGTCATGTCGATGTTTAGATTTACCTAGAAGTCATCAACATAATTCTCTACTGTTTTATGGATGAGATCATGGAAAATATAGGTCATGGCGTGGGACATAATCCTATATTGTTATATGGGTGAGGAACATGTTCACTTTGAGCCATTTCTAATTCATTCATATCCCTTGGAAAGAAAATGACAAGTTGAGAAGGAAGGACATCGGTGGATTCGAACGTAGAGGATAGGGATAAATTTTTGAAGGGAGGTCCATCAATGGGAAGATAGGTGGATTTTTAGAATGGTAATCATGAAGAGAAATGGGGTTGGTATCAAGGCACTCTTGAAACTCCACGCACCCCCGAGGGATAGTAGGAGGTACAAAGGCTCCCAAAGATGTGGTAGATGGGGTGTAATTGTTCTAGATGGAATAGAATAATGGTAGAGGAAAGGGATGGTTTCAAGATGAGGATGAGCCTGATGAGAAGGGATCGTATAAAAAAATTGGGAAACCAAAGGTGTGGTGATCATAGATGTATAGGAAACAACATCAAGTGCAGAAGTTTTTATTGGGAAAAATTATCCAAAGTGGGGATGTTGTTGGAAGAAGTTACATTTTCCATTTTCTGGTTTGAGAGAGTGATAACGTGCATGAAATAGAAAACAATAACTTATGTTGGCTATCTCATAGCAATCAACCAGATTTTGCACAGAGAAAATACACCGAATAATGATATTATAGATTCAAATGATTCAAGATTTTTATTCATATGAGAGATTACATTATATAGGAGAATAACATCCTTAGAATACTGAGTCAAACCATATCACATTCCCACTTATCTCTCAACATGATTCTCTCCACCTTTATTTCAACTATCCTTTTATTCCCTCATGATAAGTTATCTATTACAACTCATCATTCACTCACATAATGTAATATCTAAATATTATATTTTACAAATAGTAACTCACACACACTATTAATAATGCTACAAACAATATATTCGTAACATTCACTCCCCTATTGTTTACATTATTACTCCTATTAAACACTCCCGAATGTGAACAAGGTAGAGAAAAACATTCACATGTCTTCTACAACATGCCTGCCTCTGCATGCTCATGATCTTGGTACGCTGAACCTCTGTTCACCAAATACAAACCCCTGTTAAAAAAAAATGGATCTTTGTCCTAGGTACGAGCCCCTGCTCATGAACCTCTGTTCATCCTCTTCAAGAAAAACATGATGCTACTTTTTCTTGTGCTTTTATCTTTCTACTACAACATATTTACATCAGTAGGTTATAAAAGGAAATACAACTCTGAACAGGAATGTGACATCTGTTCTTATTACAAATAATGAAACACACAACTAAAAAAATGCCACAAACTCATTATGCGGCCCCATCGCTTGCGGCTGGCGAGAGGACGCTGATTGTCCTCCTTCCTCCGTTGCCTCCTACCTCCATCAAGATGCTACTTAGTTCAGTTGGATGTGATCATGGAGCTCAAAAAATTGATGCACAATGTCGATACAGAGAAGACAAGATGTCAAAATTTTCAGAATGACATCTCTTTTACCATACAGTAGGCTTATTCTTTACTAAACAGAAGCCTGTTTTGTATTGCTGATTTCTGCAAATCCACGATCTGGGTTTTTCTATAATTTCTACAGTTTTTAAATAATATATCTCTCTACAAACCCATTAAATTTTACAGAAACCCAGATCTTAAAAACAGAAAAAAATATCTTTTCTTTAGACGGGTTTTACCACATTTTTCAAACTATTTTTTTTTACATATAATGCCCAAAAAAACGACCCAACACTAAATAAACTCTACTAGACTTTAAAATTATTGATAATAATGAACTCAGTGTGTAACATGTGGCTGCAATATCATATTACTTGACTTTCATCTTGCATGTATCTCATGAAGACTGAAATATAGTTAAAGCTCCAATGGTGAGGATATCAGGTTTGCATAGATCTGTGTATGGCCATATGCGTGTGGAAGGGACCGGAATAGAGACAAAATTCAACCAATCATGGCTCAACTATTATTACAGAACCGGATCTATATGTGTGCACACTAGAAAAAATTTACTCCACAAATGAGGATGTAAATACACTATGGATCTTCAAAGGCATGAACCACGGGGTGCTAAACAAGTTCCAATTCCATCTAATGCTGATTCAAAGATCCCAGTCCAACGTTGAACTCTCTGTTTGATGCGCTAGGTGAATAATAGAGATTTAGACTGCCCCCTTTTACAAATCAAAACTCCATTGTTCAAAGAAGAAGAATGCCTACTCGATACCAAATCATAGCAATCAACCGGCAAGTTTTGCACAGAGAAAATACACCGAATAATGATATTATAGATTCAAATGATTCGGGATATTTTATTCATATGAGAGATTACATTATATAGGAGAATGACATCCTTAGAATATGGAGTCAAACCATATCACATTCCCACTTATCTCTCCAACATGATTCTCTCCACCTTTATTTCAACTATCCCTTTATTCCCTCATGATGAGTTGTCTATTACAACTCATCATTCACTCACATAATGTAATATCTAAATATTACATTTTACAAATAGTAACTCACACACACTATTAATAATGTTACAAACAATATATTCGTAACACTATCAATATGACAATCAAATACTTGTAGCAAAGTGGTAATTATCTTGTTTATCGAAAAAAGTGTGTAAAGGAAAATAAATATGATCAAACAAAACTTAAGAAGTGGTTAATCTAAGGATGGACTACTCAAGTTATTTTGGATGAATTCCTTGATATACTTGAAGGTATGTGAGGTAGAAATATTTTATGAATTCTAGTATGTGGCTTGGTATTTAGGCCTACCCCACACTTCACGCACCATAGTGATAAGGGTGTTAGGCACTTAGCCAATATATCGATAGTAAAAAAATGTAATGTGGCAAGAACATCATGGTTGCCTTCCTATTGGGTGATGAAATCCCAATAGTTCCACCTGATAGAAGATGTTTAAGATGTGTAAATTTAGTTTTTGAGTTTGGATTTGTGTGAAAGAAGGGGATATGACATATTACCTCTTACTTAGACTAGGTGAGCAAGAAAACATGAAGGTGTTCTTTTAAAATCCAAAAATAAGTGTTACATTTGATAAGTGGAAGCACACCAAGAAGGGATAAAAGAGAAAATTGGGACAAAATGGGAAATACCTAAATAAATTTATTTTCCTTTTGTAATTTTCAATTTAAGCGAGACACATTGTTGATGTAAGCAAGCAATCCACCACACACGCAAGCAAGAGAAGCTCCCACCTAAAAGGTTCTTTGGAAAGAAAGAAGTGGAATATGAAATTAAATGAAGAAAATAAAGAACTCACAAAAGAGAAAGGGTGGGTCCCACTGGGTGTCCAAAAATGTTTGAAAATATTCCACACTCATGTTACAAGTTAATGAAAAGGAAACAAGAAACTCAAAAATTATGGGAGGGTTTAAAGATACCTCTTAATATGTGACGATGATGGTGATAAAGATACATGCGCAAAAGAACCTCTTCACAGTGAGCTCGATAACCTGTACAATAAAGGGAAGATAAATAAAAAAGCGAGTAGTAAATAAAATAGTGGGTTTCTTGACTAGGTCGAGTCCCAGAAGTGATAACTTCCTAGAATGGATATCAATCCACTTTGAAAAAATAAATTGATTGGTGATAATGGATAAAATGGATGTAGTAGATAATACAATAAAGAAAATATATAGAATATGATAAATATGCTAAGATAAGGATTTGATAAGATAAACAATAATAAAATAAATCCAACCCGATTGGTTCAATGATGACCTAAAACCGATTGATATAGTTGACGATGACAATGCCCAAAAGGTAGGATGTGGTCTATCGGGAAGATGGATGGAAGAGATAGAGGGTATTGAATGATGAGGGAACTCGAGGATGGATGACATATGATGATGGAAACAGAAAACAAGGGTGATACAGACAGGGTCAACGGTGACTAAGCTGGGTCGACAATGACCTGGACATAGATCTAGTGTTTGAGGGGAAAAAATGGGTGGAAATATAGGCGTAAATAAGGATTAACGCAAGATGATGCATGAACAAAGCTTTAACACGACTAGTAGACCTATAATAAAGAGGTGATGAGATAATATAAGGATCCCAATAAAGCTCTAACTCTTCAACTCTCCATTGATGGATCGTAGAGGTTATAAGGAAAATTCAAGTTAAAGATTTTTATCACCATAAGAAGAAAAATCAGATCAAGCTTGTAATATAGAGAAGATTCAAAAATTTCATCCTTAAGGAGAGAAGAGGTAGAGGTATATTAATAGGGTTGATGGAAAACAAGATGGGTCAATAGAGATTGTGGTAGGCAGTCCACTTGCGTGGTGGACGTTATTCTTATCTTGAAAAAGGTGGCCTTAAAGAGGATAAAGTTAGGGTTTTAGTTGTTTTAGGCGAGTTAATGTTGCATGGGGAGAATAAATGGTAGTGGGAGGATAAGAGGGTATTGAATAAGGGGAGGTGGAATCCTAGGGACAATAAATGGGGGTGTTTATGGGTGGAATCCTAGGAAAGTGGATAGTTTTAGGGTGATTAAATATAATTAGAGGTGGATAAATAATGATAATATTAAGATGGGATTAGGATAGGGAAAATGGGGAAAATGGGATGTAGGAGGGAAATAGAAATTTAAATAGTGCGAGAGGTATGAACATGTGAGATGATGACGAAGGGAGTGAACCCAAGGTAGGGGAAAATCGTACCAAAATTGGTGTCTACACCAAAATCTATCATGAAATTATGTATAAAATGTTTTTCAACAATTAGAGACATGTAAAAGAGAGGAGGCTTGACAAATGAACTTACTTTTTCTTCCTTGGTGACAAATGTTGCTCATGGAGTCTACTTTGTGCATGGTGCATTTGAGAGCTAGAAGATGCTTCAAGGCTTCATGTAAGAGATCCCTTTGAGATGGGATGGATAGGGCATCCCACATTGTGATGTTCAAGTTTGTCCTTTTCATCTATTCAACAATGTTGAGGGGGATACCCACAACCTTTTGCAATGAGGGAGTAACATTCTCTTTCCTTACTTGTTCCATTTACGGAAATCTCTTTGGATGACATAATTACTTCATTCCACATATTTGTTTTGAGTTGCGGGTTTTCTGTCCCAACGGGAATTGTTTTCTCAATGACTGCTTTGAGTGATTCGTGGCTAACTAGGTTAAGTTGGACTTATTCCCAAGTCTACAAGTTGACCATAATTGTTATGCATAGTTGGGAACTAGGGGAGGAGACCTTACATCCATTTGTTTCTTTTTAGACCTTGTGTTATTCACCACGTAAAATTGTGGCATTTTCAAACTTCCCATGGCTTGGTTAACCGCACAAAAATTGTCAAGCCCAAAAAGCATGAAGTTAGGCTCAAGGGTGGCTTCTTGTATTTCTTCTGCACTGCTTTCAGCCACAATAGTTGAAGAACTATTCATATACCAGCTTTCTACCCTAAACTATCTAACCTAAGCTAAAAATTCCAAAGATATAGAGTTATGAGAAGTACAAACTGATGTTAGATAAACTAATACATTGTTTAATTAATTAGCTACTCGGTTTTTTTAATCCTTCGTGGCATCCTCCCATGTGACCATTTCACCTTCATGAACCATTTCTGCATTATATATATTGTGGTGCTTGCATCATTTTAAGACAAGGCATTCAATTATTTGTGTTCTCTTTTTTTACCTTTATTGGTATCAGAGCGACCCTTATGGAGTGACCAGTTTGTAGGTCTTGGGACGTGTGGGAGCAGGAAAATCCCTGGCATGGCATTTTTGATCTTGGCGTGTAGATGTTAGTGACTCAAAATTTGAATTTATGCAGAAAAGTGGTGAATGCTTGTGTGTTGAATATATTTTGTCTTGGACTGTGATCGATCTGTTTTATGCAACGAACTTTTTAGAAATTAAAACATGAGGAAACATGGCCGGAGATTGGCATGCAGACCTATAAGTATGACGTGGCAGCTAGACTTGCAGTTGAAAATATGTGCTTATAAATATGCGCTATAAGTTTTGGCGGTTTGCTTTGTTGTTTATCTGTAACCCTACGTGAAGATCTCTAACTTTTGTTTTTCTCCTTCGATGGAGCGACCAACTGGATTTTAGGAGGTTTTTGTATTTGTTTATTAGAAATTGAACGTGAATGGCAGGAATCTTCTGCAAGTATGATGAAAATAATTAGCAGACAATTTCTTATGGACGGATCTCCAGTTTATGTGAATGGATTTAGTACGTATTGGCTCATAGTGTTCGTTGTGGATCCTTGTACCTGACCCCTTGTTTTTTGTCTCTTCCTAGAGGCTGCCTCGGCAGGCCTCACTGTTAGGTGCACTTAGGCTTTCAATGATAAAGACTAGAGGGCTCTTCAGATATCTCCCGAGGCATATGACCACCATGTTCTCAGGGCTTTAAACTTTGTGATAAGTGAGGCTCAAAAGAATAAAATTCGGATGATATTGAGTCTGGTAAACAACTCGGACGCATATGGGGGAAAAACACAATATGTAAGGTGGGGGAGAAATATAGGTCTAAATCTTCATTCCAATGATGCATTCTTCTGGGATCTAACCCTTGGGAGCTACTTCAAAGCCCATGTTAAGGTTATATCGACACGCTTTCAAATTGACCCAACAAAAATTAGAAATTATTGTGTTAATGCGGGTAAATATATTGACAAAGGTGGTTTAAAAGGATGATCCCACTATCTTAACTTGGGAGTTGATCACCGAAGGGAGATGTCGGTCTGATCCCACAACTTAAGGTTGGAGGATACAAGAAGGTTGGAAGACAATTAACATCCTCTCCTCAGTCACCTACGATGAGGTCACATCACTGCTTTGGTGAAATTTTTGTTATTTTGTTTTTGTTGTGTGCGGTGCATTTTTCAATAAAATACAAAGTATTTTTCAGTTTGGTACCTCCCGAATAAAGGACACTGTGAGGATAAAAAATTCTAAAGTAGCTCTTGGTTCTTATGTAAAGGGTTTGTGAAAATATGAGAAACCACCGAAGTGTATAGTTGAGACATCCTGTCACCTCCAGGTTTGTGGTCAAGGTGTAGTTGGAAAACCATAGGGGTTCATGGTAATCCATGGAAACCGAAAACCATCGAGGATGTTCATAGAGAGATGTACTCATGTCACTTCCAAGTTTGTGGTAATCCTGTAAGGAAAAACCAAGGTGTCACCAAGACCATGAAGCCAGAAAGATGGCATGCCACCTCAAAGGTGAGCAAGCTACACGAAGAGTGTAAAAACTTGTTACAAAGTGTTTGAAATAAGCGGAGACCAAGATCTGAAAATATGATCTTTAAAAACAATATAGTAAGGGGGAATGTTGGATAAACTAATACATTGCTTAACTAATTATCTAGTCGTTTTTGGTATTCCTTCATGGCATCCTCGCATGTGACTGTTTCACCTTCATGAACCATTTTTGCATTGTATATATTGTGGTGCTTGCATCATTTTAAGGGAAGACATTTATTAATTTTTTCTCTCTTACTTTTCCTTCAACTTAAAACAAAAGGGGAGGTGATGTACCAAACTAAAATGTGTAACTTATTTGGTTCTAATATACACATGTAATTTTGTAAATGAAGATCATGAGAAATGTGCAAAACTCTAATGTTAATAATTGGGAAGAATGTTATATACAAAAACAGCAAAGATATTCATGCCAAACAGAGCATTTGAAGGAAAGAAAGAAGCCACACTTGTATTAATTGATGCTTAGCAACTTACGCACATACTCTAGGAAATAGAATCCACATTCACAAGTTTCAAAGGTTGAAAGCCTAAAATTTAGAGTTCACGAGAGTGAAATTCCAAAATATGTAAAGGAAGAAAACATGATAAGATCCCCTGCAATGTACATGAGCACTTATATTAATAGAACTCATACAAGGAGGGAGAGAAAGAAAAGAGGGAAAGGATGACCTCCATCTTTGGAGTACCAATCTTTGAAATCTTGTTGGAAAAACATGGACGCCATGTTTTATTATAGTATTGACTTGTGGTATAAGCATGAGTGCCATCTCGAAAAGAGCCAACTACCACATCCTGGTTCCTTGATTCAATCACACACCATCACAATATACATGACAATTTCACAATTCAATAAATTATGATGGTTGAGGTGGTTGGTCATATGGTTAAGAAATAGGCACGACATTTTCTTGTGCCTCACCAAATTTCTTTAATCTATGGTTTTACGAGGCCTCCTATATTCCCTAAATGATTAGCATAACTTCCTTGGTCATACAACACTTAAATGTTCCCGCGCTTAGTTGTTTAGTGCTCTTTCTATGTTGTGGAGTTCTTTCCTTCATTTATTATTGCACATGTTACCCACGACTATATTTTGTGGTCTTGTGAGATGTAGTGCCCACTTCCCTTTGACACATTTTGATATTGACTATGACACTGTTGACTATATTATGGACATTATTATGACTTCTGATTTAGTATGATGATTAGATTTTAGAGCATAGATAATTGTTGACTCTGATTCATATATGATGCATGATGATTACTAGAGACATTTTATATATTGAGGATGATATAATGTCTGACATGGTTATATTTATGGATGTTGTTAGGAAATGTGATATTTTGATATATTAAGTAGATCAAGAAAATTGAATTTAAAATTGATGATTATATAGTTGCTAATGAAATTGCAAGTGATATTGTTGATTGTCTAGATGTTGTGACTCATATGTATATTGATGATTTTGAAATTATATTTAAATTCATTTGGATGTTCTGATATGGCCACGAGGCCAAAGGGGTATTTGTATTGTGTGGGTTAAAAATATCACAACAAACATCGAGTGATTAGAGACCAACCACATTGGATTTCTAGATGAATTCAACATGGTCACCATGGCAACTTGTATTGTTCGTGTGGGTGTGTGTGTGTGTGTGTGTTTGATTGTTAGGGATTCCCATTGGGGGATCACCTTTAAATGTGACCAAGGGTTATGTGTATTTATTTATTTGGTTCCTTTTTTTTATGTTTGTATATGTTTATTTTGTGGTGCATTGACCCTTTCATTATTTATTAAATGGTGTGTAATATTGTGAGTGATCATGTTGTTAAGTTAATTAATTAAAATATGTCATAAGAAAGTAATTAATAGATTTTTTGGCCTTGAATTAAAGTGTTGTAAGAGATGTGTAAGTTAACTTTTGAGTGTGAAACACTCCACCTACTTGGAAATTTGAATTTGTCCTTAGAGGCTGATTTTGGAGGCTTGTAGGACAAGTTAAATTTGTCCTATACCTCTTAAATTTATTTACCAACCATACGTATGGTTGGAGAGTGGAATTTAGACATTTTTTAATGATTTTTGAGAAGACAAATTGTAATTTTTAATTACACTTTTCTTACATGGTTTAATTTCAGTCCTTTGGGGTGTGGGTTTGATTTGAGTGTGTAAGTAAACTGTCTTTTATTCACCTACTTATTTATTTTGCCATGGATATTGAAGTTTACTTATGAGTTGGAGATGAGGATGTGTGATGTGGCATCCCACATGAATCCACCTCATCCTCTTCTCTTTCCTCTTCTATTAATTCAAATTCCTTGGCTTGTTTTGGGGTTACTTCACCTTGCATTGCTTCATTTTGGGGACTTCTTTTGGTTTTGGGAGCTCATTGCAATTTTTGAGAAAGTTGGATATTCTTGAATTCTTGTGGATTATTTATGTTGGACTATTTTACATTGGAAAGCTTGTTGTTTGGAACTTTGGAACGAACTCCATCATGGAGAGGTAGGAGCTTGACTCTTTAAAATACTTTTCTCTTATGTATGCATATGTAACTATTGTGAATGTTTGATATTGCATGTTGGCTTGTTGGGTAGATGGCCTAGGTATGGTGTAGGAGAAGACTATGGGGATTCTTTTGGGGAGGTATAAGTGTGGAGGGAGTTGAGATTTGGGTTCCACCTTGTAAAATAAATAGCTTACATTTCTTTACTCATTATGGGGTGCCATAATAGGTTGGGGAGGCATAAGGAAATGTGAGGTATAAGGGGTACTTGGGGGAGGCATAAGGGCATGTCAGGGATTTGAATTGATATATTTTGACGGTTTATTTTTAGGTGGTGATACCCATTTCCACTTTGGGAGGCACAAGTAGCTTCCCCATAGTTCTTGCTCCTTTGGCTTGCATGATGAAGCCTAAGTTTTGTTTGTTGTTTTCATGTGGTTGCAAACTGCATTATGTTTTGGACTGTGTGTTGAATGTGAAAGATTGCTTTTGTGTTGTGGAAGTTTGTTGTTGCCATGAGTTGAAAAATATTTCTAATTGCAATGTGGTTTGGGCTCGGGGGCCAATGAAGAGGGCGGCTTCCCCTTGTCATTGGATGTCTTGGTTGGGTGGAGAGTGTTGCCTTTCCCTCTGTTCTGTTGTGATCAAATTGAAATAAACAAAATGGAGGATATTCATGTTGTTCTGGAGCAGAGGAAAAAAAAAAAGTTGGATAGTCCTTGTTGAGATTATTCTTATTGTAACCATTTCCCACTTTGAAGTGGATGACATTGTATATTATTTTTGTGATGAAGAGTTACTCTATTTTGGAAATGAAATCCCCTTTTGAATGTGAAAGAGATGTATTCTAAAAGTTGTATTTGATGAATATAAAAGAGAAGCTGTAAAAGAAATCTTTTCAATTGAATAGATGTTGTTTTACCTTATACAATGAAGTTATTATTGTTTGAAATCTTCTTTGAAAATGTTGTACAACTCTTTGTTCAAATGTGGAAAATGTATTCAGAATTATTGCATCCTCTGTGTTTTGAAAAGCACGTTTTTGGAAAGGAAATAGTGATTGAAGGAATAGAAGATTATAATATTGGATTTGAATGAAATTGTAGTGCCCACATTTTTATAGCCTAAATTATTTGTTGTTCTCTTTACTCATGGACATATTTCAGCAGGGATTTGATATATTTTGGACATTATATTAGGATATTTGACCTTCTTAGACATGTATGGAGATTTAGGCGTATAGCGACAATTTAGCTTGATTACTATGTTGACACCTTATATTATGATGTCATGGATACTAACTAATATGATGTTGTTCGGACCATACGTATATTTGATAGATTCTCAGTTTAGTTGCATGTTTGGATTTTATGGATATATGTCACTTTATCGTTATGTCTAACTCATGGTGAATTGTGTATAATTATGCATGTTGTCGCATTTTTTATTCCATAATGATGATATGCTATCATATATTTCATTGATTTCTTATTGTGTAGTTGATTCACATTTTATGGATAGGTGCGTTTAATGTGTGCAATGAGTGTGCAGTGACAGGTCACAGGAGAATGTGGGATTCAAGCCAACTACACAATTTTGCACAAGCAGCCCACGAGGCTAAGTCCTAACCATGTTTATTGTATGAGGCCTTAGTATTATATTTCATTATTTTGGGCACCATGAGTGACCCTCATTTGTAATGTAGTATGTCATGTAATATTAATCTTGTTTACGGTGTTTAGTTGCCTTGTAATCTTGATTTGGAGACATCTTGGTCCCCACTTGCATTAAGTTTTGAGTTTGGATAATGATGTATTTAATTAAAGGGGAGTAGGTCACATGTGAACCCTTGGTGGGCCCCACATCCTCTACGCTTGTACCCATATGTGCCAAACCGAAATTGGGCTATTTTAGGCATTTTAAGTGACCCCTTTTTAGTTTCGGAGTTCACTTAGAGTGAAAATGGACCCTTGGACCCTACCTAATAGGGAGGGGGGCTTAATTCCAATGCATAGAGGGAGTTTCACTCCCATTTTCCCTCCCTTTTGTCACATCCATGTAAGGTGGATGGTTATGTGTGTTTTGTTAAAAGTTACACAAGTTTGTTTTGTTGTTCATTTTGGGTAATTTGGGAGAAGAGAGTTAAAAGCTATTTTATCCTTTCTCTCTTTTATTTTGAGAATATTTGACCTTGAGGGAAGAGAGGGGTGACACATGTCATCCCCTCATTTGTGAGGATTTTTATTGGCTCCTCTTCAAATTATCCCTCATGGGGAAAGAAGAGAACTTTTTTTTGGAGCTTTTGCTTCGAGACTTGTGGATCTTGGGAGCTAGAGTTTGCTTGGATAAAAAGAGGAAAAGTTATACTTGTTGGAGATATTTTGAAGGTAGGCTCCTTGAGCTCATTTTTTTATGTTTTATAACATGTTAGATTATAGTCTTGTTTTGTTTAAAATGTGTGTTGCTTTTGGGTGTGGCTATTTGTTGTTATGTTTGTTGTTTTATTTTTCTCCATCCATCATATGGCATGATGGATTTTTGAGTTTTTGGGGGAAGAGAGAGGGATTTTTCCCTCTCAATCCTCATGGCTTAATGGGAAAGCCATTTAGGATTTTTGTTACTCCCCTCAAATGGTTGAGGTGGGGAAGGTGGTTCATATGGTATGAACCCCCTTCCCCATTCTTAGAGAGGAAACACTTTTGGTTTTGAAAATCCTCCCAAGAAGGATTTTGGTGAATGGATGAAGAAATAAGGAGGGTTTGATGACTTTGGAGGAACAAGGAGGTTGTGGAGATTATTTCAATGTGCAATCCAATGTTGTCTACACTCTTAGCACTTAGAGATCTCTTTCTTCTCTTCCCGTTTTGGAGATAGAATATGGTTTTTCCTCCTTTCCATCTTCGCTAAATTGGTTTTTTCTTAGTTATTTGTCTTGTCTTTATGTGAAAATAATGTAGGATTGTCTCCCTAAACCTTGCGCAAAATTTGTGGAAGCTAGTCCTCTCTCCCATGGGCTTGGGGGAGGCTAGCATGTCTTCCAACCTTGGAAAGGCATGTAATGATGCCTAAAGGTTGGGTGGTTAAACAAGTTTTTTCTCCTTGTGTTGGTTCTTTGAAAGCATTGGAGTTGGAGATCATGTGGTGGATATTTGGGAGTCTCTTGTCATCTTGGGTTCTCTTTGTCTCCTTCTTCTTTTATGGACATCATTCTCAATGTATCTTGAAGAGTATGGCTATGTGGAAGTCTTCATTTTCTTGTAAAATTCTCCTTTTATATTTAGCATTATTTGTAAAAGTGAGTAATGATTGTTTGGGCAATCTCTCTCTTCAATCCAGCAAAGAGGCTTATAATAAGGTTTATTGAGTATTTCACATAAGTGTAAACATGTTGGATTAGTGTGCTTAAGCCATTGGAAAATAAACCTTGTAAGAGAAATATTTACTTGATTATGTAATGATTGAAAACTCTAATTTGAGGGAAAGTAGATTATTAGAAAAATTGTTATCCTTGATATATGTTTCCTTCTAGTAAAATGCTATGACATGATTGCATGTAAAATAAATACCATCCTTGAAATGCATTTCTCCTTATTCTTTTTGAAATTTAGTGAATAAAATACAACTACATTTTTCTCATACAAAGAAAATCATTGTTCAATGCAGTGAATATCTTATTGCAATGCTTAGAATATATTATATCATATAATATATTTTATAATCATAGTATAAAATGTCAAAATTTACATAACTGTGATTTTATTATATAACTTACCAGGGGTACGTTGAGTTGTGTTAATTTTTTGAAATATATATATATATATATATATATATATATATATATTATATTATATATATAATACTTTTAACACGTATTAATCTTTGATTTGTTTTAATATAAAAATAAATAAAAAGAAATTAATTCTTTTGTTTGAAATTTCAAAGTGAAGATGAAGGGTATTTGGTTTGCAAACCTGCGCCAAAACCTGTGCTTTTCCTATGGCATCCTCCCATGCACCCAACTCTCGCGCACAAACTCCATCTCGCGCCACCATCCCTTCTCCCCTCCCCTCCACACTGTGTACCACCTCCATAACCTTGTCCCTCTTCCCATGCAAGTCCCATCCCATCCTCCACGCTACCATACACTATGCCAACCTACACATCCACCGCACCTTCACCTTCCCCACACCCCCGCGTACTCTCCCACCCCTCTCCACACACCCTCATCCACTTCCACGTCACCCCTCTCTTCACCCACCACACCATTCCTCCCCGGTTACCGCCTCTCTCCAAAAACCATGGCCACACTAGACATTTAAAAGAATATACATATCGAAATGGTTTTGTTGTTTGGATCCTAATAAGCAAATACAATAAGGATAAACCAAGCCTCCATAGCTCTTCCTCCACCTGCAAGAAGAAACAAAAATAAAACTAAAATGATATGGAAAAGAAAGGAAAAGAAGATAAAGATGCATTGGGGCAAAATTAGAGGAGTTTCACAATCAAAGGTTGGGATTTGTTTCATCCTAGGAGTCTCATTCAACCCTACATTTTTTTAAGTCATGATCATTTCATGGGAATAGGAAAATAAATTTTGTGGTGTGTGTGGGCATAATAATAAATAAAAAGGAAAATTAATAAATATTAAAAGGGGTGTAGTAACTTTTAAAGTGACCTTAGTAAGCTCAACGAAAAAAAATAATAATTAGATTACTAGGGGCAAATGAGTTATTTAATTTTTGAGCTAATTTATAAATTGGTATAAAATAAATCTTAAGGGGATTATGGTTAAGCATATACGTGAAGTAATCATCATCGATCACAAAAAAATATTTACACAAATTTTTAGTCACGATTGGGGTTTGTTTTCGGTGTCTCGGGGCGGGCGTTAAATTTGGTATCAGAGCGAGGTTCACACACGTAGACACTGGGTAATTATTAAACTAGTTGACTATATTTTAATAACATTAAAATAATTAAATAAATAAATAAAATAATGGATTTAAAAAACAATCATTATAAATTAATAATCCTTTTGCGTGCCTCGTGTACTGTGAGGATGACACCCATGAGATGACAATCGGTTAGGGGTTTGGGACGTAGATCACCTACGCCCGAACCACCAACACCTAAGTTAGGTCCTCATATCTTAGAGGCTCTTTAGTTATTGATCAGTGTTGTGCGAAGTTCCTCCCACCATCACGGGAGGAGAGAGAAGGGGATCATGTTAGGAGATGAGGAGGCAATAGGTAAGGACACGCACTCGTGAGGTGCTAGAGCACAATACCTCGAGGTGGGGAGGTCGCATAGCCCTTCCGTCCACCGTGAGAGGGTGGCCTATTACCATCGGATCTGTTCTCATAGTCTTAAGGGACCATTTGGGGATAGGAGACCCCACTCACTGTTGGATCGCATCATCAAGATCACGATATGTGCAATGTGATTAGATATCTTCTTTTCTTATAGCCGCCTACTTACACTGGCTATACAGATGGATTTAGGGCTAAGTCATGGCTCCTTAGCTTAGATAGCTGCTTTGGCTTGCACTCTTATGAGAGAAATTTCAAAGCCAAGTTTTCCATACACCTCCTTCGAGATGCAACAGGTGTTTGGTGGAGGAATGAGGAGTGGAAGCTCCATTTGACTCGAGAGATAATGACCTAGGAGTTGTTTCGAGGAGCATTTTAGGGCTCATTATATGTCAGAGCATTTCATGCAGAAGAAGATTTATGAGTTTCATAACTTGCGACAGGGATCGACACAAGTAGCACAGTATGAGAGTAGGTTCCTGGATCTTCTACATTATGTGGACTACCTACAAGATGAAAAATTACAAGTAAACAGGTTTATTCAGGGTCCGAATGCAGACATAGTAGGAGCAGTTAGGATGCTATCTCCTCCCACACTTGAGAAGGTCATTGAGAAGGTCTACTTAGCTAAGGAGAATAGGACCAAGGCATAAGAGCACCAAGATAGGAACAAGAGCAAGTTTCAAGATTGGATTCTCGGCCTTTTAGATTCGAGAGGTCACATGGGCAACAACACCACCCCTAGAGGAGGATTCGGCCTCCAAGAAGCAGCTAGCTAGAGAGCTCCACTGCATCCACAATAGCAGGCATAGAAACATTACCACCAACAACAGAGAGGGTGAGATAGACTCAGAGATTTCAACGAGGTGTTACTAAAAGGGTTTTGGTGGAGCCAGGATAGGAGATAGGGTACTTAAGGTGCACTCATCTCACACGTAGTAGTCTCACAGTTAGGGTTGTGCGCAGCAGATCATTTCACCAGTATAGGAGGGACCCCATCTCAGAGGGGTACAAGAGGATGTTTTATTTTTGGGTCTCCTAATGACTATGTGCGTATGTGCCCACACAAACCCGCTACTATAGATATACAAAGAGCTCCTAGATCTGAGCAGATGGTAGGTGATGTAGGATGCTCCCATCGTGTGTATGAAGTGGTTGACAACTGCCAGCCGAGCATCGTGCCATTGTTATTGAGATGAAAGGTTCTATCAGGGGTATTTCTGTCTCAGTACTCTTTGATTTAGGTACTTCAGATTCTTTTATATCTCCTTCTGTAGTGGACCAGTGTGGACTAGTGGTGGCTAGGCAACTAGATAGTTGACAGGTTAAGTTGGCCTCTAGGGCCAACCTCGTCATGGACTCATATGTGGAGAGTTACGTACTTGATTTGGGAGTCTTCTCCACTACTCTTGACCTCTGAGTTATTCCTCTAAGATCCTATCAGGTAGTGTTGGGTATAGATTGGCTCGAGGATCATCGAGCTAAGGTAGATTGTAGAAATAAGGTCATTGAGTGTCAAGATGATCTTGGGAGTGTATTTGTGATATCAGGGATGCAGAGGCCTATCTCTTTGCGTATGATCTTGACTAAGCAACTCAATCAAAGCATGTGTAAAGGTTATCAATTGTTTTCTATCACCAATAGTGACTAATCGAGAGAGCACCCTAGAGAATTTACCCTTAGATGATCATGTAGTTTTGAGGGAGTATGTAGATGTGTTTCCAGGTGAGCTTCCAAGGTTACCACCCCATAGAGAGGTGGATTTCACCATTGATTTAGTGCCAGGATCTGCACCGGTTTCTAGGGCACCCTATCGGATGATGACTCCGGAGCTTCGTGAGCTCAAGATTGAGTTAGAGGAGTTGTTGGAGAAGGGTCTCATTCATCGTAGTGTATCTTCTGGAGAGTGCCTTTCATATTTGTTAAAAAAAGGATGGTTCTCTTAGACTTTGTGTAGACTTTGGGAAGCTCAACAAAGCCACAATAAAGAATTGTTATCCACTCCTCGAGATTGATGACTAGAGCATTTAGGATTTGTTCTTATGCAAGAGCGTTGGGTGATTTCCTTTGAGTCGCGTAAGCTCAAAGACTACGAGCTTAACTATCATACCCGTGATTTAGAGCTTGCGGGAGTTGCTCATGCACTTGTGCATTGGTGTCATTTCCTTTTGGGTAGACTTTTCATTTTGAGGGTGACCACCATAGTTTATAGCATATATTCTCACAATTTGAACCTCAATGCTCAACAATGGTGATGGTTGGATTTCCTATGTGAGTACAACATGGAGGTACAATATATCAAAGGAAAAGAAAATTTCGTTGTAGATACACTTTAGTAGGTGATGACATGTGCTTGCATCTGTCACCTTGCGATCAGATTTGAGAGGCAGAATTCTTGAGCATCTTCCAAAGGATAGATTTTATGAGGGTGCTAGATAGATGTTGGAGTTATAGGGTTCGTTAGAGGGAAGATATTCAGGGTGCATTTAGAGATAGATGGTTTACTTACTTTTCATAGGTGCATCTATGTGCCTAAGTCGGGTGATCTCACAGTAACTTCATCCTCATAGAGGATCATCGAGCTCCTTATGCGGAACATCCAGGAGTGAAGAAAATGCATGCCGATCTAAGGGAGTTATATTATTTTCCGTGTCTTTGACAAGACATAGCAGATTTTTTTGCATGATGCCTTGAGTGTCGGAGGGTCAAGGAAGAACATTCTCATCCCGTGGGACTCATCATGATATTTCGAATGGCAATGGGATGTGATCTCCATGGACTTCATAGTAGGAATCCTTATGTCTTCTTATCATCATGATGTAATTATGGTCTCTATGGATAATTTGACCAAGGTTATGCATTTCTCGCCAACCAAAGTCACCTATAATATAGAGGCCATCACTAAAGTATTTATGGAGGAGATTGTTAGATTGCATGGAATTCTGAAGACCATCATCAATGATAGGGATACCATTTACACTTTATTTTTCTAGACTTCCTTTTAGGCCACTCTTGGTACTTAGATTAATTTTAGTTCAGCATATCATCCCGAAATAGATGGACAGATAGAGAGGGTTAATCAGGTACTGGAGGACATGTTGAGGATGTATGTGATGGACGAGTAGAACAAGTGGGAAGATTATCTTCATTTAGTTGAGTTTGCATACAAAAAGAGCTATCACAGTTCCATCGGTATTTCTCCTTACCAGGCTTTGTATGGATGACCTTGCAGGACACTTCTAAGTTGGGACAGACTAGATGAAAGGATCATTCTTGGACCAGCTTACCTACAGGACTTAGAATGTAGCTTTTTCTAATTAAATAGTGTCTTGAGCAAGCTAGAGCATGCCAACAAGTGTATACTGACACCAAGAGGATTGATCATACTTCACGGTGGGTGATAAAGTCTTCGGAGAGTTCATCCTCATAAGAGCCCAATCCACCATGGAAAGGGTTCTAAGCTATCGCCTCATTTTGTGTGGCCTTTTGATATTTTAGAGGTCATCGGTCCAGTTTCCTATTTCCTAGCTTTAATACCATGCCTTACACGGGCCCATGATGTTTTTCATGTTTCGTACTACGTAGATATGTACCGATGTTTCTCATGTTTTGGATGGGTTGGCATTACAAGTAGATGATGAAGGGAAGTGGAGGCTAGAGCTCGCACGCATCTTGGAGCACCGGAGGTTGGCCCTTCTACGTCGAGACTTGGACTAGGTTAGACTGCAGTGGGATAGATATGATAAGATATTAGCTACGGAAGGATGCTACACCATTGAGGGCTATATATCAATATCTCTTTTAGTGACTTCCGGAGGAAGTCTAATTCTATGAGAGGGGATGTAGTGCCCACATTTTTATAGCCTCAATTATTTGTTGTTCTCTTTACTTTTGGACATGTTCCGATAGGGATTTGATATATTTTGAACATTATATTAGGATATTTGACCTTCTTAGACATGTATGGAGATTTAGGCGTATAGCGCCAATTTAGTTTGATTACTACGTTGACACCTTAACCGATATGATGTTTCTTTGACCATACTTATATTTGATGGATACTTAGTTTAGTGCATGTTTGGATTTTATGGATGTATGCCACTTTATCGTTATGTCTAACTCATGGTGAATTGTGTATAATTATGCATGTTGTCACATTTTTATTCCAGAATGATGATATGCTAGCATAGAATTCATTGATTTCTTATTGAGTAGTTGATTCACATTTTATCGGACATGTGCATTTAATGTGTGCAATGAGTGTGCAAGTGACAGGTCACAGGAGAACGTGGGATTCAGGCCAGCTACACAATTTTGCACAAGCAGCCCACGGGGCTAAGTCCTAACCATGTTTATTATATGACGCCTTAGTATTATATTTCATTATTTTGGGCACCATGAGAAACCCTCATTTTTAATGTAGTATGTCATGTAATATTAATCTTGTTTACGGTGTTTAGTTGCCTTGTAATCTTGATTTGGGGACTTAATGGTTCCCACTTGCATTAAGTTTTGAGTTTGGATAATGATGTATTTAATTAAAGGGGATTAGGGTCACATGTGAACCCTTGGGTGGGCCCCACATCTGCTACACTTGTGCCCATATGTGCCAAACCCGAAATTGGGCTATTTTAGGGATTTTAAGTGATCCCTTTTTAGTTTGGGAGTTCACTTAGCATGAAAATAGGCCCTTGGACCCTACCTAATAGGTAGGGGGCTTAATTCCAAGGCATAGAGGGAGTTTCCCTCCCATTTTACCTCCCTTTGGTCACATCCATGTAAGGTGGATGGGTATGTGTGTTTTGTTAAAAGTTGCACAAGTTTTTTTTTGTTCATTTTGGGTAATTTGGGAGAAGAGGGTTAAAAGCTATTTTATCCTTTCTCTCTTTTATTTTTAGAATATTTGACCTTGAGGGAAGAGAGGGGTGACACATGTCATTCCCTCATTTGTGACGATTTTTTTCTTTGCTCCTCTTTAAATTCTCCCTCATGGGGGAAAGAAGAGAACTTTTTTGGATATTTTGCTTGGAGACTTGTGGATCTTGGGAGCTAGAGCTTGCTTGGATAAAGAAGAGGAAAAGTTAGAGTGTTGGAGAGATTTTGGAGGTAGGCTCCTTGAGCTCATTTTTTTATGTTTTATATCATGTTAGATTGTAGTCTTGTTTGTTTAAAATGTGTGTTGCTTTTGGGTGTGGCTATTTGTTGTTATGTTTGTTGTTTTATTTTCCTCCATCCATCATATGGCATGATGGATTTTTGGAGTTTATGGGGGAAGAGAAAGGGATTTTTCCCTCTCAATCATCCTGGCTTGATGGGAAAGCCATGTAGGATTTTTGTTACTCCCCTCAAATGGTTGAGGTGGGAAAGGTGGTTCATATGGTTTGAACCCCCTTCCCCATTCTTCGAGAGGAAACCCTTTATGTTTTGAAAATCCTCCCAAGAAGGATTTTGGTGAATGGATGGAGAAATAAGGAAGGTTTGATGACTTTGGAGGAACAAGGAGGTTGTGGAAATTATTGTCTATGTGCAATCCAATGTTGGCTACACTCTTAGCAGTTAGAGATCTCTTTCTTCTCTTCCTCATTTTGGAGGTAGAATATGGTTTCTCCTCCTTTCCATCTTTGCTAAATTGGTATTTTGTTAGTTATCTGTCTTGTCTTTATGTGAAAATAATGTAGGATTATCTCCCTAAACCTTGTACAATTTTTTTGGAAGGTAGTCCTTTCTCCCATGGGCTTGGGGGAGGCTAGCATGTCTTCAAACCTTGGAAAGGAATGTAATGATGCCTAAAGGTTGGGTGGTTAAACAAGGTTTTTTCTCCATGTGTTGGTTCTTTGAAAGCATTGGAGTTGGAGATCATGTGGTGGATATTTGGGAGTCTCTTGTCATCTTGGTTCTCATTGTCTCCTTCTTCTTTTATGGACATCATTCTCAATGTATCTTGAAGAGTATGGCTATGTGGAAGTCTTCATTTCCTTGTAAAATTCTCCTCTTTATATTTAGCATTATTTGTAAACATGAGTAATGATTGTTTGAGAAATCTCTCTCTTCAATCTTGCAAAGAGGCTTGTAATAAGGTTTATTGAGTATTTCACATAATTGTAAACATGTTGGATTAGTGTGCTTAAGCCATTGGAAAATAAACCTTGTAAGAGAATTATTTACTTGATTATGTAATGATTGAAAACTCCATTTTGAGGGAAAGTAGATTATTAGAAAAATTGTTATCCCTGATATATGTTTCCTTCTTGTAAAATGCTATAACATGATTAAATGTAAAATAAATACCAGCCTTGAAATGCTTTTCTCTTTATTCTTTTTGAAATATAGTGAATAAAATACAACTACATTTTTCTCATACAAAGAAAATCATTGTTCAATGCGGTGCATATCTTATTGCAATGCTTAGAATATATTATATCATATAATATATTCTAAAATCATAGTATAAAATGTCAAAATTTACAATATTGTGATTTTATTATATAACTTACTGTGGGGTACATTGAGTTGTGTTTATTTTTGAAATATAAATATAATATATCATATATAAAATACTTTTCACATGTATTAATTTTTATTTGTTTTAATATAAAAATAAACAAAAAGAAATTAATTCTTTCATTTAAAATTTTGGTGAAGGTGAAGGGTATTTTGTTTGCAAATGCGCCAAAACCTACGCTTTTCCTATGGCCTCCTCCCACGCACCAAACCCCGTGCACCATCTCCACCTACATCACCATACCTTCTCCTCCTCCACACACTTGCATACCACCTCCACACCCTCATCCATCTTCCCACGCAAGTCCCCTACCATCCTCCACGCTACCATACACTCGCGCCAACTTGTGCATCCACCACACCTTGACTTCCCCACACCCCTGCGTACTCTCCCATCCCTCTCCACGCACCCTCATCCACTTCCACGTTACCCACACTTCCACCCACCACACCATTCCTCCCCTTCCACCGCCTCTCTCCAAAAACCACGGCCACACCAAACAATTAACAAATATATATATATATATATATATATATATATATATATATATGTCATAAATGGTTTTTTCGTTTGGATCCTCATAAGCAGAGATACAATAAGGATAAACCAAGCCTCCACAGCTCCTCCTCCACCTGCAATAATAAACATAAATAAAACCAAAATGATATGGAAAAGAAAAGAAAAGAAGATAAAGATGCATTACGGCAAACTTAGGTCAGTTTCAAAATCAAAGGTCAGGATTTGTTTCATCCTAGGACTCTCATTCAACCCTACATTTATTTTAAGTCGTGATCATTTCATGGGAATGGGAAAATAAATTTTTGGTGTGTGTGGGCATACTAATAAATAAAAGGTAAAATTAATAAATATTAAAAGAGGTGTAGTAACTTGTAAAGTGACATTAGTAAGATCAACAAAAATAATAATAATTAGATTACTAAGGGCAAATGAGTTATTTAATTTTTGAGCTAATTTATAAATTGGTAAAAACATAAATCTTAAGGGTATTATGGTTAAGCATATACGTGAAGTAATCATTACCAATCACAAAAAAATATTTACGCAAATTTTTAGTCACGATTGGGGTTTGTTTTCGGTGTCTGGGCGAGGCATTACGAAATCATATTTTAAAGTTTCGGAAATGTAAATGGATCAAGTCAAGTTGGATGTTCAGAGCTCATTAGATGATTTTCAATTGGAAAATAATTATTAGAAAATGTCTGAGAACGACCCCGCATACTAGGAAAGACATTTGAAACATTAATACCAATTTAAGAAATATCAAAACGATCCCAAACAAACTATAATACTTAAGAAATTTTAATAGAACCTTTTTAAAATCGAGCTCTAACAATTTCTAGTCATTCGCGCTATTAAATTTTGGAAATTCAAATTGATTTTCAATCAAACAATTTAACACTTGAAATCTATCTTGATTCCTTCCAAGTGAAACTCTTTATGACCTGTTTGGCATGTTGAGAAAGAATTAATGGAAGATTTGAACAAATAATGTATAAGTTAAAAATATCAATTCACTTTCTAAGTGACAGAAAGATGTTTTCTAAAAATTGACCCTTTAAAATTTATCAAAATCAAATTCCTAAGGTGTCTATACAAAGAGGACGTTGAGAGATTTCCATAAAGTCCTCATTTGCCAAAAACCGAGTTCCCAATCAAATGTTATGGCCTTCTAAAGTTTTTACTTCATTTGGCTTCAAAAATAATATAACTGTCTAATTTAATTATTAAAATATTTGTTGGCGGAGCCACGGGCTAAAAATTTCCCTTTTTTTATTTCGCCAAAAAGGTGCAAAATTCATGGATTTCCCGCTACTCCACCAGCCTAAACCTTCATTCTTTTGTTAAAAAAATAATAATAATCTAAGTTCAAAAAAAAAAAGTTGGAAAAAGTTGCCAATTTCTTTCCATACCCCTCCAGCCACAACCAATCAGGTGTTGCCATGTGACTTCTTTGGCATCGGCAGAGGCGTGGATCCTTTTAAAACCTTAACTCTTTCATAGGAATTCTTTTTGCAAAATTTCTTTATTACTTCCCTGCCCACCAACCCGCAACCAATGGTTGTCGACACATGGCACACCTAGGGTAGGCGAAGCGCAAAGAGTTTTAAAATTTTAAATTTTTCTTCTTAATGTTAAAATCTTCTAAGTCTCCCCGGCAACCCACCTTTCCATGAGTCACTATGGGCATGACACGTGGCACATTATGGTGTCGTCGGAGGTGCGGATTGTTTTAAACCGTTAACGCCCTTTGCTAAAAGTCAAATTTTTCTAAGTTCTCCGCCACCCCGCCACACCATAGCCAATGGTTAACCGACACGTGGAGTCTCGAGCGTCGGCTAAGGAGCGGGTAAACTTGATCCTTTTTTCCTGTTAAGTTAAAAGTCAAAATTCCTCTTGGTCTCCGATGACCCGCATTCTACTTGATTAAATTTTTTGGACACGTGTTCTTTTACGGACTCATAGGTGCATAGAGGTAAATTGCACCTTTGTTTAAAAAGGAAAAGCTGCTAAATGTCTTCCCCACTCTACCAGCCCGCATCCGGGAAAAAATTCTTCCCGCTCCGTTGGTCCTTTTTTTCTCCTTCGAGAGAATTTTCTCTCCAAAATCCATGAGGCCCAAATTGGGAAAATTTTCCTCCCCATGCTCGCAAGACTGCTCTTGGGAAAATTTTCAGCCCAAGTTCCGTCGATCCATAACTTGAGAGATATGAGGAGTTAGGAGGACTTCTTTATCTCTAGAAAGGTGAGGAAATTTCCTATCTAATGGGAATGTTTTCAAGAAGTTTTGATTGTGTTTATTATTAGAAAATTATGATTGAATCCTTAACCGAGTTTTGGGAGTGGATAAGTTAGAATTTACTCTGATGATTTTAAATATGTATTCTTTTCCCCACCGTAATTAAACCTTGCTTTAAATATGATGTGAGTCTTGTGGTTGGACAATAGTGGTTGTGTCCTAGGGTCGGGAAGAGTTAATTAGAATCTACTTAGAGCTTCCTTCCTTCAGTAGTTAGGAAATTTGGTTTGGTTGTCAGTTTTTCATTTTGTTACCCGTATGGGAGAGTGGACATTAAGTCTAGGTGTATTTTATGACCCAATCCTGCGTATGTGTCCTTAGAACTAACCTCGAGGCAGAGTACCCCTATTGGCACCATGAAGGGCTGCGGAGTGACTTTGATGTTGACATCTGTAATTTATATTTGTAAACTTGTGTTATTTTATCAAGAACCAACATCTTATTTTAGGATTGGATTAAGAAGCTCTAAGGCTCTTCTAGTTATTTATATTTTTGCGAGAATTTTAGGACTTTTCAATGTGGCTACTAAGCCACTTTTCTTGATTGCCGATATTTCTTGGACTTTATTTTTATTGGTGACTCGGAGCTCATTATGTTGTTGGCTACTTATCTAAACGTTACATGGTTCCTTCTTACTTGATGATGACTTGGTTCTATGCTTATTGTATTGTGACATTTCGTCGTATGGGGGTACACCCTGGGTGTCTTGAAAGTCTTCTTAGGTGCTTAAAGTTATGCCTTGGTTTTGGATTCATGGAATCTTAATGTGCCTAGGATCTTAGAGTGACTCTTTCGATGTTCCACCTTGCTAGATAGAGAGTTCGTTGTGTTGAGTGATCTAGTCAAGACTTGTTAGCGGTGGTGGTGATTCTCTTACAATCCGGTAAGAGCTTGAACCTCATCAGAGTAGAGGTGTTTAATTTTGGGTTGATTAATTATGGTGGGATTGGTTTACTTTTGGCTGGCTGTGGATGTTAGTGGAAACATGTTTGTTTGGTAGTGGCTTCTCTTCGATGGCATGCTAAGTTTTATCAGGATTTCCTTATTTCATTATATAAAGTAGTGACTTGTGGATTGTATGCATCTTGGTAATTATGGTTAGAATTAATCCCATTCAAGTATTGTGTGTAAATTAAGTGTGTTTGTTTTCCTCTTGACCTATAAATAAGTCTACCCTCTCCTTAACTTTTTAAGTTACTATGAATAACACTCTATGACCTATTAATTTTGGATTACGTGGAGACATTTATGGATGCTTTGAGTCTTTTGGACCATGACATTGGTGATGTTAGTGTAATTAGACCTTGATAATTTAATCTCGGTGGTATTTTATAATGTGATTCTTTTTGCAAAACTGTAACTCTTGGTCGTAAAGCCATGTTGAATAAGATAGTTGATTGTCTACTTACATTTGATGCTTTATAGTGAGTTTGTGGTGTTCTTATAGTTAAAATATTTCCTTGTCATTTTGATCGCTTGGTTGGCGGTATCCTATGGTAATATGTGGGTAGATTTGAAAACTTTCCTTGTCTTATCATATGAGTAAAAATTTTCGTCAAAAACAAAAAATTGTTAAACCCTAGTAGATCAAGAAGAGTAATTATTCTTCTTTAATGGGTCTTCCTAGTAACTTCTTTTGAGAAATTGTAAAAAACCCACTAGGAATTTTTTATGATACTTGTAATTCATGGAATAAAAAATAATCTGAAATATTATTTTGATCTATGTTGGTTGATTGTTTCATAGTTATTACAAAATTAATAATGTGTTTTCTATGTTGAAATTCCCTTCTTTCCTTAGAATTAAAATGTGATGTGTTAATTTACCTCTCTCTCCCATAAAAGTAATAGTGTGATATGTTTACCCTTCCTTCTCATTAAATGTTTTTAATTGAAAAATTGACTCACCCAAACATCATAAAACTATAATTGAGGAGATTTGGCCTTGAAGCTTAACAAATAAACTGGAACATAGAAAGAGAAAATGGTCCTTGTTTTAACCTTGGTAGATTAATAGAAGAAATGAAAACCATGTAGAAGAACAGAAAGGGAAAAAAATTTGTCCATCTTCCTCCCCTAGGAGTAAAATAAATATTTTTTTGTCCGCCTATACAGAATTGCGAGATATCATTGCCACCTTAGTGGTGCTCCTTATAACGCAAACATGTGATATCAGAATAAAAAGGAATATTTTAATTAAGAAAAATCATAAAGGAATGTGCTAGGCAAACGAAACTACAAATTTTGACTTAATTAGTTGAGTTATAAAATAAGTAAGATTTATGTGTATTGAGTGCAATGTATAGTTGAACCTGTAGTTCTGTCGCCTACCTAAAATTGTGAAACACCTGGTGGATAGTAATGTGTTCTAGTTACTTAGTACTTCTGTTCATAGATTTATGTGCCTTTCTTGTTGGAGTTTTGGGTTATCATACCCTTATCATCCTGCAGCTCGATGAATGTGAGTTGTGGTCCTTTTGGATTGAGACTTATCTGTTGTTTGAGAAGTAACCTCCATGTGTGTTGTCTTGTCCTTGGAGACCTAAGTTATTATAATTTTAAGGAAACATATGTTACGGATATAAAATAACTTTAGGAAGTATTATTTTCTTCATATTTTCTTGGGCCATCTTGTTGTTGTTTCCCTCTTTCCATTAGGATGGAAAGTGCAAGATGATGTTATTCACTTTTGATATGATGCACCCTTGGATTGTAGTTGGACCCCGTGTTACTTTTTCTTCTCCCTAGCGACCTTGAGTGGTCATTGGTGTTTCTTGTGCTCTCTTTATGGTTATTTCGATCTTGAGTAGGAAATAAGATAAATAAATCCCATTGTGCTATAATGTATGGTACTTGTATTGATATGTTACTTTCTAGGGGATATATATATATATATATATATATATATATATATATATATATATATAATATATATATATATATATATATATAATTTATTTTTCTTTTCCTAAACGGTTGAATTCTTTAGATTTGGTTGGTATGGTGTGTTTGATTCTTAAAACAAAAGTGTAAAAATTAGACTATAGGAAAACTTGTGGTCTTGACTTTTCTTTTCTTACCATGAAAAGTTAATTGTACCCTCTCGAGTTATATAAGTTCTTTCCTAGAATAGTTCCTTGATTTTAAATGTTTTGTTGATTTAGGTGTCCTTGTACATTAACCTCATCTTGTGTGACCTCAAATTGTGGGACCTTGAGTAGACTTATTCCTCGTGCAAATTTGGTCATAGTTGATTTTTGCTAGCCTTGTCTATATAACAAACCTTGAAATCATGGCTTAAACTTAGTAGAAACCTTAACTTTTATTATTTTAGTATGTTCCATTCCTTGGGAAACTATGTGGTCGTTCTTAAACTCATGGATTTATCCTTATTATTCCTCTACTTGGTGGTTACTCTTAAGACTCTTTTAAACTCTTCATATTATATTTTTATGTGTTATATCTTGGTTGATAGCGTAAATTTACTCTCTAGATTTAAATGTTCGTAGCCTTGCTTGTAGAAAATTTAGAACTCATCCATTACAATCTCCCTTCTTCTTGCTCATTTACATTGGACCAAACGTAGGTTCTGTAGACCCACACTTGTTTGAAGCAAGCAATTCTATAATGGAGTGATCCTTTTTCTATTACATTTGTTCCTATCTCTCTTTCCAGTGACTTCCAGGAGGAATTCGAGTCTAAAGAGAGGGGGATGTAGTACTCACTTCCCTTCGACACATTTTGATATTGACTATGACAGTGTTGACTATATTATGGACATTATTGTGACTTCGATTTAGTATGATGATTAGATGTTAGAGCATGGATTATTGTTGACTCTGATTCATATACGATGCATGATGCTTACTAGAGAAATTTTATATATTGAGGATGATATACTGTCATGACATGGTTATATTTATGGATGTTGTTAGGAAATGTGATATTTGGATAAATTGAGTAGACCGAGAAAATTAAATTTAAAATTGATGATTATATAGTTGCTGATGAAATTGCAAGTAATATTGTTGATTGTCTGGATGTTGTTGTGATTCATATGTATATTGATGATTTTGAAATTATATTTATATTCATTTGGATGTTATGATATGGCCATGATGGAAAAGGGGTATTTGTATTGTGGAGGTTAAAAATATCACAACAAACATCGGGGAATTGGAGACCAACCACATTGGAATTCTAGATGAATTCAACATGGTCACCATGGCAACTTGTCTTGTTCATGTGTGTGTGTGTGTGTGTGTGTGTGTGTGTGTGTGTGTGTGTGTGTGTTTGAATGTTAGGGATTCCCATGGGGGGATCACCTTTAAATGTGACCAAGGGTTATGTGTATTTATTTATTTGGTTCCTTTTTATTGATGTTTGCATGTGTTTATTTTGTGGTGCATTGACCCTTTCATTATTTATTAAATGGTGTGTAATATTATGAGTGATCATGTTGTTAAGTTAATTAATTAAAATATGTCATAAGAAAGTAATTAATAGAGTTGTTGGCCTTGAATTAAAGTGTTGTAAGAGATGTGTAAGTGATGTAAGTTAACTTTTGAGTGTGAAACACTCCACCTTCTTAGAAATTCGAATTTGTCCTTGGAGGCTGATTTTGGAGGCTTGTGGGACAAGTTAAACTTGTCCCATACCTCTTAAATTTATTTACCAACCATACCTATGGTTGGAGAGTGGAATTTAGACTTTTTTATTTTTGAGAAGACAAATTGTAAGTTTTAATTGCACTTTTCTTACATACTTTAATTTCAATCCTTTGGGGTGTGGGTTTGATTTGAGTGTGTAAGTAAACTTTCATTTGTTCACCTACTTATTTATTGTGCCTTGGAGATTGAAGTTTACTTATGAGTTGGAGTTGAGGATGTGTGATGTGGTATCCCACATGGATCCACCTCATCCTCTTTTCTTTCCTCTTCTATTAATTCAAATTCCTTGGCTTGTTTTGGGGTTACTTCACCTTGCATTGCTTCATTTTGGGCGACTTATTTTGGTTTTGGGAGCTCTTGCAATTTTTGGAGAAAGTTGGAGATTGTTGAATGCTTATGGATTATTGATCTTGGACTATTTTACATTGGAAATCTTGTTGTTTGGAACTTTAGAATGAACTCCATCATGGAGAGGTAGGAACTTGGCTCTTCAAAATACTCTTCTCTTATGTATGCATATGTAATTATTGTGAATGTTTTGATATTACTTGTTGGCTAGTTGGGTAGATGGCCTAGGTATGGTGTAGGAGAAGACTATGGGGATTCTTGTTGGGATGCATAAGTGTTTTGGGTAGGTATAAGTGTGGAGGGAGTTCGGATTTGGGTTCCACCTTGTAAAATAAATAGCTTGTGTTTCGTTACTCATTATGGGGTGCCATAAGAGGTTGGGAGGCATAAGGAAATTTGAGGTATAAGGGGTACTTGGGTGAGGGTGTAAGGGCATGTCGGGGTTTGAATTGATATATTTTGGCGGTTTTCTTTCAGCGGTGATACCCATTTCCGCTTTAGGAGGCACAAGTAGCTTCTCCCATAGTTCTTGCTCCTTTGTCTTGCATGATGAAGCCTAAGTTTTTTTGTTGTTTTCATGTGGTTGTAAACAATATTATGTTTTAGGATGTGTGTTGAATGTGAAAGATTGATTTTGTGTTGTGGAAGTTTGTTGTTGCCATGATTTGAAGAACATTATCTAATTGCAATGTCGTTGAGGCTTAGGGGCCAATGAAGACGGTGGCTTCCCTTGTCATTGGATGTATTTGTTGGGTGGAGAATGTTACTGTCCCCCTATTTTGTTATGATAAAATTGAAATAAAAAAATTGACGATATTCATGTTGTTTTGGAGCAAAGGAAAAAAAGACAAGTTTGACAATCCTTGTGGAGATTATTCTTATTATATAACCATTTCCCACTTTGAAGTGGATGACATTGTATATTATTTTTGTGATGAAGAGTTACTTTGTTTTGGAAATGAAATCCCCTTTTGAATGTGAAAGAGATGTATTCTGAAAGTTGTATTTGATCAATATAAAAGAGAAGTTGTAAAAGAAATATTTTCAATTGAATAGATATTTCTTTACCTTATACAATGAAGTTATTATTGTTTGAAATATGCTTTGAAAATTTTGTACAACTCTCTGTTCGAATGTGGAAAATGTATTCAGAATTATTGCATCCTCTGTGTTTTGAAAAACACGTTTTTGGAAAGGAAATAGAAATTTCTTTCTTGTTTCTACATTTTGATTGAAGGAAATAGAACATTGTAATATTGGATTAGAATGAAATCATATTTTAAAGTTTGGTAAATGTAAATGGATCAATTCGAGTTGGAAGTTGTAGAGCTCTGTTAGATGATTTTCAACTGGCAAATAATTATCAGAAAATGTACAGAATGACCCTGCAGACTAGGAAAGACATTTGAAACATTAATACAAGCTAAGAAAGATCAAAATGATCCCAAACAAACTATAATACTTAAGAAATTTTCATAGAACCTTTTAAAATCGAGCTCAAACAATTTCTCAGTCATTTTTTTTGTTAAATTGGGGAAATTTGAATTGATCTTCAATCAAACAATTTAACCCTTGAAATCTATCCTAAATTCTTCCAAGTGAAATCCTCCATGTCTATTTGGCATGTTGAGAAAGAATTAATGGCGGATTTGAACAAATAATTGATAAGTTAAAAATACCAGTTCACTTTCTAAGTGATAGAAAGATGTTTTCTCAAAATTGACCCTTTAAAATTTATCAAAATCAAATTCCTAATGTTTATATGCAAAGAGGACATTGAGATATTTCCAGAAAGTCCTTGTTTGCCAAAAACTAAGTTCCCAATCAAAAGTTATGGCCTTCTGAAGTTTTTACTTCATTTGGCTTCAAAAATAATATAACTGTCTAATTTAATTATTAAAATATTCATTACACAAGCTAAAACTTTTTTTTTTTTTCTTTCACCAAAAAGGCACAAAATTCATGGAGTTCCCTGCCATTGCGCAAGTCCGAACCTTCATTCTTTTGTCAAAAAAAATATAATAATCTAAGTTCAAAAAAATAAATTTGGAAAAAGTTGCCAATTTCTTCCATAGCCCTACTAGCCCATAGCCAATCAAGTGCTGCCATGTGGCTTCTTGGGCGTCGGCGGAGGTGCGGATCCTTTTAAAACCTTAACTCTTTCAAAATAATTTTTTGGAAAAATTTCTTAATTTCTTCCGCCGGCCCACCCGCAGCCAATGGTTGTCTGACACGTGGCATACCTGGGGTAGGCGGAAGCGCAGAGAGTTTTAAACCTTTAAATATTTCTTCTTAAAGTTAAAATCTTCTAAGTCTCCCCGTCGGCCCACCTTTCCATGAGTCACTATGAGCGTGACACATGGCACCTTATGGTGTCGGCGGAGGTGCGGGTTGTTTTAAACCCTTAACACTCTTCTTGCTAAAAGTCAAAATTTTCCTAAGTTCTCCACCGCCCGCCACACCGTAGCCAATGGTTGGCCGACACGTGGAGTATCTGAGCATCGGCGGAGGAGTGGGTAAACTTGATCCTTTTTTCCCTGTTAAGTTAAAATTCAAAAATTCCTCTTGGTCTCCGGCGACCCGCCTTCCCACCCCGGTTAAAAATTTTGGACACGTGTTCCCTTATGGACTCGTGGGCGCGCAGAGGTAAATTGCACCTTTGTCCCAAAAGGGAAAAAGTGCTAAATGTCTTCCCTGCTCCACCGGCCCACATCTCGAGAAAATTTTTATTCCCCCACTCCGGTCCTTTTCTATCCTGGGTGAATTTTCTCCGCAAGTCCTTTGAGTTGGGAAAATTTTCCTCCCATGCCCATGCAAGCCCACTCTTGGGAAAATTTTCACCCCAAGTTCTATCGGTCCATAACTTGAGAAATATGAGGAGTTAGGAGGACTTCTTTATATCACTGGAAAGGTGAGGAAATTTCCTATCTAATGGAAATGTTTTAGGAAGTTTTGATTGTGTTTATTATGAGAAAAATATGATTGAATCCTTAACCGAGTTTTGGGAGTGGATAAGTTAGAATTTACTCTGATGATTTTAAATATGTATTCTTTTCCCCACTGTAATTAAACCTTACTCTTGTCTTAGATCTTGTGGAATTAAATACCTTGGTTATTTAATTGTTTTGGTCTCTTAACCCTAAAAGTTTAATCAAGGAATATTTAGCTAAAATGTCAATGTAATCAGTGATTAAATTAATCCCTAAGGAGACTTGAGCTAGGCGTGGACTTATTACACTTGTTGCTTTATAATGTGGAATTAGTAATTATTATAATGGGAAAAATTATCAGTTGAATTTAATTTTCCTTGAGACTTCGGTCTTTAACACTTTAAAAAAATTAAATTTATTCCATAATTTTCTAACTAAACCTAGGTTGTTCATGGGTCTCAAGTGGGAGATTTTAGGTGGCGTTACTTGAGAACCCGCAGAACACTTCTCTTAAGAAACCCATGAAACATAAAATAGTGTTTCATAGTTTCCAACTTTAGTTGCACATGAACCTACTTGTACTTTTTCGTGTCATGTCTTGTGGAACCTTCTCTTCTACATCATGATTTTTAAGTTGTCATACTTCATCCTTGGTTATGTGAAACACTGTGTGTTTCTAATCCGCATGATACTATGTTTTTCCATGTCACGAAGTAATAATATTCTCACTCGGATCGCTCTATAGACCCTTCCTTTAGCTAATTATATAACTTTTCCATGGGCATGAAACCCAGAGTGTTCTGACTTGCCTTCGTGTGATATAAGTGTTTGGTGCCCACACATGATTAACTTCCCTAGTGTCATAGAATTATACAAATCCCCACAAAACATTATCTCCATAAAAAATACACTTAAGTCCCTCGATTGATACTTCTTTGTTATGTGGATTAGGATAACTCATACAACACTACTTGATGTACTTTTGAAAGGCTAATTTAGTCTTTCATGACTTTCTTGAGTAAAAAATGGCCAAGTCCATTTTTGACAAGTTGTTCAAAATTACAAAGGGGGTGTGCTTTTGGACAATATTTTCCAATAGTAGAAAGAGGTTTATCTCGTGGAGAATGAGTTATTTTCTACTTTGAAACAAGGTTGATGGTGAAGAATGACATTTTTGTCAATGCCTATCAAGTTTGGTGGGCATAAGAGAAGGATTTAGTTATAGCCCTTACTCATAATGTCAAAACTCACCATATCTAACAAAATATTACATTCAATACCGAAATCAATTTTCTAGACTTCTAAGATCATTGATTTCAATCGCACTTTATTATTGTATTTTTCATTCTTACTTGATAGGGTGATAATTTGTTTCAAAAATATATTATTAAACACCTTCTCACTCATCAGTTCTACCTCTTGATTGAACCATATAAAAATAAAAATATTTTACAATCATGATGAAGAGATTTTAGTTGGTACTTTTTCAAAATAAATGTAACCCTTACATGTAAATAAAATTTGGTGACTTTATGCATCATATAAAGGGTTACATATGATAATCAACCCTAGAAATTTTGTAAGACCAAAGTAAAAATTCATATTCAACATAATAAATATATATGTATTTGGACCTTTATATTTTGGACAATCTAATACGGTTGAAACCGATTTGACAAAAGATATTTTACCATTAAAAAGAGATGATACATTCATATGATTGTCAAATTTACTCAACATTGAATTTATTTTTATTCAAACATGCATTTCCCACATAAAGTTTATAGCCCGTCATGTTTTACATAGATATGTATAAAACTTATATTGATAAACATAATTCTATTTTCTTATTATTTTATAATTAGCATCAACATCCATAGGTGGTTGTGAAAGGTCAATTGGTACTTTGACTATAATTTTTTAGATGAAATGCAATGGACAAGGATGGTGAGTTGAAAAACAATAAATTTTTTATTGATTAAGATAAATTTGAAAAAATATTAAGTGTGTAGGTTTTTTTTTACAAGTGCCTTGATCGTTTGTAATTGAGTTTTAAGTAAAGAACATGAATATTTCTAATGAATAATAATTATATCCCCAAAACAAAAGAGTACATCTCAATCCATCATTTAAAAAAAAGGCAAAATTATTATAAAAACATGGATGCCTTTCACATTTATATTACATCTATAACAATATAACATTAATATATTAGACCCAAAATCTTGTTTGTATGAAAAATGCTAATGTGCATATCAATCTTGGGATGTTTATCTTTGATTAGTCATATTGCTTTATCTATTAAAGATTTTCACATCGATTAAGGACTCCAATGCCTTCTCCTTAGAGTTCCTAAGATAATGTGTTGTTAATTTCCTTCTTCAAGAAAAACATACCCTTTTATAATCATATAGATAATGTCAAATAAAGAGTCGTCATAATAAGATGTTACATAACACTTGATGGACCTAAGAAAAATATTATAATGATTGTAAGAGAAGAAACATTTGGATTTTGTAATCTGCCCCCAGTTCTTACTTTTGTATATTGTGTGATCCCCAAAAAAGTTGGGTACACCTCCTCTAGAATTTAGTTAGTCTTACTTTAATGTATATTTGGTGCAAATTAAATGCAATTAGGTGGTTATGCAAGTGCCGTCATCCTCTCCAAGGCCCCGTGTTTTAGTCAGTTTGCATCCAAGGCAGTAAGTAGTGAAGCTCTTCCAAAATTACTTGGTAAAAGAGTTGAAGATCTCTTCTTCTAATATAATACATGAAATTTTATTTCCGAGTATTTTTTTTGCTTTCTTTTGTCTCATATTTCCAACAAGTGGTATCATAGCCCAAGGTTTAGACAAAAATTGCATGGTCATAAAACCCTTTTCAAGAAACAATGAAAATTTGCAATAATTTTGTCTAGTAAAGGTGTAAAAGGATCTCTTCACATATTATTTGGGCATCAAGCACAACTATTCTATAATCATTTGGAGCACAACTTTGTTAAAAAGGAGAAAATCATTTTTGGGACATTTTGGGAGTTTATCATAGTTTTTTAGTTCATTGGGACAAAAATAGAGAACTCGTGTCGCAACATAAGGGGTTAACCAAAGACAAAGAAATGGAGATGTCATTAAACAAAATTATGAGGTTTTTTGTGTTAATTGCATTTGAAGCATAGAGCCAAACATAATTGTTGTTTCTACTATTTTTGTGCTTAGCATAACTTAGAAAATCCTAGTATTGGTCAATCATAGAAATTTCTAAGCATTTCAAATTGTTATCTAGGGTGTTTAAGTGTTTTTTATCATGTGGCTTCAAGCAATGATATAGATCTATATCTAGTTGGTCGATTTGCGAGTATAGGAAAGGGAAGATAGGGGCATCGCTATATAGGAAGACATTTGTCAATGGCTTCCACTAGGTTTAACTATAGGTAAAAAAATGATTTTTGGTCTATCATTATTAGAGTTTTTCTATGCTTAGAAGAACTTTGATAATATGTTCAATATGGATTTTCTGAACTACAAGATCAAGCAACCTACAATGCTTTATCACCGGATGAGAAAGTTGTCATGAAAAAATAGACGCGAGGATGCAACGGCTTTATTTCTGATTTAGCTAGCTATGGATCAATTGATTTTTCTTCTAGTTGCAGCAACAACAAGATCCAAAGAAGCGTGACAGAGTTTACAAAAGGCATACTAAGTCTGAATCCATTGTCTAATAGTAGCAAGTCTATAATGGTAGCATCCATGAAAGAAGAAATGTATAAGTTTGAGGATGAGTGTGAAATGGTATCAATTACTACTACAATAGAATAAGAAATGTCCATCATAGTATACTAAAAATTGAAAACTGAGGTAATAGTGCTTTCAAATGGCCGAATTGAAGAGGCTTATGAATAAGCTCATAAAATAATCGTTGTAGTGAGTACTTTAGTTATAGATCTAAAAACATTTTAAAGTGTATAAATGCTTTCCTAGTCAACTACTTCAAATGGTAAAGTGTTGATCTATCAGGAAGTCACTGAAGTAACATGTATTTGTGTTGAGTCCACTTCAGCCCGAGCGATTGTCGTATTGAGTATTCCAAATTCTCATACTGCCATTTTTGACCCACTATTACTCATTCCAGCGAGATCATGTGATGAGATTTGTTATGGTCTAAATAATGTCCAATCACCTCGAAATCTCACTCTAGCGAGACCTTTTGTTTATCAAGACAATGTTCAATATCTTAGTGTAAACCAGTTCTCCGTGTAAACCCACCTCCCCTCTCGCCCCAGCAAAAACTCCTTTACGCACAAATCCCATTGAAAATTCTCAGAGATCGACATTATCTAATGTGTCAAATGATTCTCAAAATGCTTGGGCAGTTAATTGTGGTAAAAAGGCTTGTGTGTTGCAGTGGTTGTCACTGTAGCGACATGTTACAGTAAAAATGTTTATGCACAAGAATGCGCAAATCTTTAATACTAGAAACATGAGCAAGCCTGTCAAATACCAACTGTTGTATAAAGAACCCTGCACATGGAGCAAATATGTGCAATATGAGCACGCTCCAAGGTTTCCTAACTGCATTTGTACTTCTATCAAGACATGCTCAAGAGAACCCAAATCTCTGTATGGGTCCCTAATTATTTTTTCTCACACTGCAATAATTGTTGAGATTAGATGACAACCATTCCTCTTGTTGTGGATCAAAATTATTAGCTTGCTGTTGTAACAAACAGCTTTAGTTAGAATATGGATGGACGCATTAATGAATTCAGTTTTGTGACTATAAATCCATGTCATGATGCTAAACACACAAGAAAAATAGAGTTGTAAGAGGAAGACGATTGTAATTTCCAGTTGAACAATAAGTGACGTGACGTGGATGTGGGGCACGTAAATCTGTGTTTATGGTTTGTGTCTTTTTTTGGCTATTTAATTTCTCGTTAAGCTATATAAGTTTCCAATAATATCAATAAAAATATCCAAACAAATATAGTATGGGGATCTACGAGAAATAGGCAGGAACATAGGTATTATCTTCATGTGTGGGAAGCACCTCAACAATAGGTCTCGTTAGATATGCCATTATTAATGTTTTATACGTAGTAAAAATAAATTTAAAATTTTAGAAGAGACGATAAAGGTTACAGTTACACATAATGTTCACTTTTTTAATTAAAAAGTGCATTTTTATATAAAGAAATAAGAGATGTACAAAGCTAATTGTATAAAAACGGGTGGAAAAGTCACACCCCGAATACAAGAAAATATCCAACCAAGTAGGCCTCGAGAAGGAGGTTAGTTCACTTCAAAACATATGCCATTATAAAAGTACAATTGTCAATAAAAAAAGGGGACCAAAACAAGAAGCCCACAAAACTAGGCGGAGATGGAAACATGGAGGGCGAGATGAGGAGGCGAGTGTTGTGCGGTTTGTCACCCTAGCGAACCATAGGGGTGAGCCGAGTCGGCGACGAGATCCCACTCACTATCCCACTATTGTTGTTGCTCGGAATCTTTAGAGACAACCTTTGGAGCCAAGAGGGGCAAATGGCGAGAGCCACCACATGAACTTACCCTGGCCTAAGAGGCCTCCCAACCAAAGTGCCACTAGAATCACCAAGCTGACCAAAAACCACGTCAAGAGAAGGGAAAGGAGGACGAGAACAAGGGGGCCACCGACAAAGTGAGGAAAAGGTCTCCGCCAACTTCGAAAGCGACATCTAGGGTTCCCCCGGCCCGAGCAACAAAGAAGAGAGCGCGCCAACAATGCGACGAGAAGAGACAAGTAGGGACATCCAGGGGCACCCAATTGACCGCATAGAGGTAGTTTCCTAATGATCAAGCAAGCACTAGAGGTGTCAACTTTCCGCTAAACTTTCTTGACTTGATTCTTAATTTGGAGCACAATAATGGAGATGACATCCACATTATTAGTAATAGAAAAATCTTTATACATAGGAACATTATGAAAAATAGCATTATGTCTATCTTTCCAAAGATGAAAAAGAATATTAGTTCTAAAAATGTGCCAAATTTTGTTGTAAATGACAGGTAACAAGGTCAAGTCCCCCAAGAGAACCATTTTCTAGAGGAAAGGGCTAGAACATGGTATGAATCCACTTCCAAGTCGACAAAGCTCGAGGGTGTAGACACACAATCATGCACTTTGGGTAATTATCTACTCCCGATCGCATATTGATATTCATATGAATCCTAAGTAAGAAAAGTACTAATTAGCCCATGTCTTTGGCTACCTTTCTTTTCTTTTTATTGCTACATTCAGTCTTACACCCCCACTCGCTTAGTCCGCCTTTTTACTCTTCGGCATTTTTTTCCTGGACACCACTGGTTCCCTCATCCCCTCTAGGCACTCCTTTCCCCTTTGTACTTTACTCTCACTATTTGCGTCCTTTCTAGCCATTTGAGCATCTCATCTTTTTGTAGTTAGCCTTTTTGGGGTTAATTAAGCAATTCAAGCAAGGGAATCATATAAATATAAAGTTATGTGATCATAATAAGGGACCAAGAACTAAGCACTATCTATCACCACCTAAGGTTGCATCCATTAAGGCATCTAAAAGCTCCATTGCATCCATCTAGCTCCATCATAAGGGACACCGGGGCTAGTTTTTTTGCATCACACTTCATATAAGGGAAGTTCATTCTATTCTATGCACACATTTACTACATTCTACATCTAGATACTTGTTTGTTATTCCAAGTGTGACACAAACATGAGCAACCTAGAGCACAATTTTGCGCGCGCGCACACACACACAGAGAGAACTACATTTGGTCTAAGATGTAGTGCAATGCTTATTCATTGTTCACCATTATGATAGTTGAGGATAGTCCGATCCCTCATTTTCTTTCTTTCTTTTTTATGATTTGATGTCTATTTGAGGGCTTTGTAGGTGCATATTTCATTACGGGTTTCCATCGACCTCGGAAACCTTAGTGTGACCTCGAGTGACCAAAGGTGACTACAAGCAAACACCTTGTAACACCTCGAAGAGGTTTTCTTATCATTTCCATAGACCCAAACACCCAAAAATAGGTCTAGGGCACCCACAGATGCCACTACCCTTCTCTAGGCACCCCAGTCCAACCTATCTACTCAAATCTATATTTTTCTATGCTCCAGTGTGACGGTCTGTGCTTCTTCTTTTCTAGTTTTCCAACTCTATGCATTCTCTAGAACTCTATGAATCAACTAAGGATTTTTACCCTCTCTTTGCAATTAGGGTTTCATTATTTGTTGCTTAGCCTTGCTTGGGATGATTTCTATATTTCAATTTTGTTTACTTATTGCTACAATAACATTGATTAGGCATATAATCTACATTTTAGCTTAATCGGTGGGAAAAATGAGAAAATTTGATTGATAGACTCTGGTTGATGGAAAACTAAACAAATGGGGTCAAGACCCATATGCTTGAGATGATCGCCAGCTGGAAGCCCTTGGTGAAAAATACACCATAAAAAATGAGCTTTCTTGGGTTCTATAAGAGCACTCCAAACCCTCTTAAACCGATGCATACAAATAGAAGCATGGGAGGAAAAATTCCAATGATAATTAAGAGTGTCACTAGGCAAAAATTGGGTGGCTATTAAGGCATACCCGAAATGGGGCTTATACTAAAAAGGGTTTGGAAATTGGATAATTCTAGTCTTGTCACCATAGGACACCATAGGTGACATCAACTTTGTGCACATATTCATGTGTATGCAAGCAATGAATTCTTGAATAGGTTTTTTATTTTTAGTTGTAAATTGTATTTACTAGCAAGAGCATCCATGAAAGCCAAGATATGGAGTGTTTACAAAATAAATTGCCCACCCTTGTAATTCCCTTTATATAAAATCTTATGCCTTTGGCCCAAAGATCCAACGCAAAATGTACATCATGAAAATTATGGATATAAGACCACCTAAAGAAAGTGGGAATTACTATAAAAATAGATATGAACCCATCCCCCTTCCAAATGAGTTACAATTTAAGTGATTCCTAGGCTTTCCAAATGCTTTGTGATGTGAAATTACATCCAATCTAAATTGAAATAGGGAAGAGAAGAATGGTATGGAAGTTGAGACCTTACCAAGCTTGTATGCCCAAAGGAGAGTATTGAGATAAAATGCCGAAGAAAAATCTTTGGGCCTCATTACCTTCTAGGCTACAGATTAACCATTTAACATAGAGAGAATGTCCTTAGTGTTTAATTTCAAGCAACCCAAGGCCCCCAACTTCTTTAGGCCAATAAAATATGTCCCATGCCACCCCGTGGAACCCTTATGCCCCTTGGTGTTAGTCCACAAAAATATTGCAACAACTTCTCAACTTTGGCTTAAGCAACATTAGATGAAGCCCAACAAGAAGAATAATACACATGAGTGGTACCCAACAACTTAGAGAAGATTTGAAACTTACTTGCTAAGGAAAGAGTCTAAGTGATCTAAAAATCAATCTTGTGCTCAACCCTTTCAACCACATAAGTCCATGATTTGGTGGAAGTGGACTTAAAAGAAAACGGAATACCAAGAAAATTGAATTGAAAACCCTATTCAATCCATCTCCATTGCACACCTTCCATCCAGAGTGAGGTGGGAGAAATGAACTATCATTATCATTGGGATTTCTTTCATTGAATAGAGTATCCTAAAGCTAGAAAAAAAAGTATGTAAATAATCCAAAGCATTTTGAATAGATTGTTCCTCTTCTAAGAGTGTGATAAAATAATCATCTGCAAAGTGGCTATTGATGAGTTGTTGACCAAAATGAAAATATGACCGAATAAGGGATGATAAAATGGTTTAGAATCAAACTTGGACCATAATAGAGCATGGAGAAAAGCACCCAAAGATAGACATAAATAGTGAGCGCTAGTGTCCCACCAAGAAGTTTTGTCTTGGGGGTATAAATAGGTACATGATGACAGTTCAACATGGGTTTTCAATGACATGATATTCCAAATAAGTAGCAACTCATACTTAGTAACAAGTTACTATTAGGTACAATAGAAAAAAAATCAATGAAAATTTTCATACTTTGGGCAAGGGAACTAATTTCTCTCTTTTCTCATTTTACATTTTCTCTATCGGTATCAAATAAGGAGTGAAACCAAGGGCATATATAGTAACAATATGCTTGGAATAATGTGTCATCCATGGCTAGTTTCTATTGGTTTTGTGACCATCTACAGTGGCACTTATCCGTGGGGAAGCGTCAACGGTTAGAGGGAAAATCCTATAGCTCTCCCAATACTCTTCCCTTGGCAACAAGATGCCTAAATCCTCAAGTATGGCGACAAGATGCCTAAATCATCGAGTATGGTGACATGATGCCTAAGTCCTCGTTACTCTTCTAACCTTCTCTAAAATACACACATTAACTATTCTATCTTTTCTCTCATGACATTCAAGTGTATTCTATCCTTGACTCACTTTTTTTCATACATACTTCTATGTTGATTTCTCTGAGTTAAAGTTCAATTTCATATATCATGAGCATTGACTACACTTATTATTGGGATGAGAAATTGACAAAGTATGAGATATGCACAAAGGTCAAAGGATGTGCGCAAGGGTGCACATGGAACCATAAATGAAGTATTTACAAAGTAAAAATCATTGCAGGGAAGGACGCTTTGGAGAAATAAAGAAGCACATGCAAAGGGTTGCATAGAGAAATAGTTAAACCAAGAGTTAGTCAGATTTTCCAAGGTAGGCTAAAAAAGGGGAAAAGCACGTGTTGACATGATTATAAAGGAAAAGCTAAAAATTGAAAAAAAAACATGGATAAACCATGCGCAAGAATAAGAATAAAATTTAAGCATGCATGAAGGAGAAATATCTATTTATAGCACATGTGGCAAAGGCTATTTATAGTGCACAAGATAAAGATGGAACTTCCATATTTAAAGCAGGCCGCTTATGGAGAACCATAAGATAGGCCTCTATTTATAGAAAGTGCAAGTTGGAAAATCATGTAAGCTATGTATAGGAGTGGTTTAAGTTGATATTATAGCACGCAAGTGGTAAAAGACAAGTTTCCACCCTATATATATTTGTAATTCTCCATGTATTGAGTCAGCTCCGGTCGATCGAAATGAGTTGGAGTCCATGTATGAGTCATGCCTTACGCATGAGTCTGTAAATGAAGGTTGGATGAACCTGACATATTTTAATACATCATGATTATATTGAATAAAAATATCCTATTGGTTGGTGATCAATTATCTCTATGCATATTAAAGTAATTCATGTTGTTCATAGGATATATTGGCATGTTATGTTAGCCATGAATGCAAGAATACATCTTGACATTCAGACACAAGGAAGGACCTGATAGAGTTGTATGCACTTCGGGTAGGAAATTAGGATATGGCTGGGTGATGTTTCAATGCACCTAACAATGTTTTTTTAAATCTAGACTATGACATGACATTTTGGTTCCATTTTGAGACCTTATTTCATTCATGCTCTCAAGATTTGGTGAGATTATGGCATTTTGTTTATCATTGGAGAACGTTGAAAGGTGGATACATGAAGGAGAATTTGAGTTTTCACAAAGATACATCACTTTTTTTAAACTCATTCCACACAAATGGGTCAAAGAAAAATTATATGATGAGCTTTATGAGACGTTACTCAACATCTTTCTATGGGAATGGTATGAGTTGTTGGTAGCATAAATGTAGAAAGATGAAGTAGGATCAAACAAAATCAGATTTGGAATCAAAGTAGGTATTAAGCATTGGCTTACTTGGATGCATCGTGGATGTGCACACTACATCATTTGTGGTAAGACATCTTAAGGAATTACACTTTAGAATATGTGATCTCTATGTATTTGTTATTGGAAGAATCCAAGTTCAAGTTTCATAGTGAGCCTAGAGGATCATACTTATGTGCACTTCCACTTGCTATGAAAATATTGATGGTTGAACTCGGACTTTAGAAATTATCAATGTCTATCTAAACACCTAATGCACGCAAGAACAAGGGAAGGGAATGTGAAGGTTAGTGTTGGGCCATATGGAACTAATGGATAGAGAACAAATATTGTGTAAATATAATGATGCACAAGAAAAGGGAGATTGAAGAGGCACTACAATAGAGAGGAATAGGGTCGAGTGGTAGTGTTGGGAACCCTACAAGAAGCAATGGGATGCATAAATGTGTCCCTCTTATATTAGGAAAGCACGTAAGAAGGAACCTCTCGACATATTGTAAAATAGAGTCTCTTGAAGAGTTAAAAATAGTAGCACGCATTTGAACCAACCTGGACCCTTAGCCTTTGTTCTTGGTACACAAGATTTGAGAAGTCATATAGAGGATTATCATAGTAACAAAGAACAATAAATTAATCAAGTATTTTCACATTAGGAAAGAAATACACGAAGATACATAATAGTATCAACTCGGGAGGCACAACATGAGATAAAAGAAGTGCATATGGCATCGTCTAGTGTCACGCATAAGGCATTGATAGAGGTTCAATAGAATTTTTGTGGGAGTAACAATGTAGGTATAGAATATAGACAAAATGTTAACACATTACTCTCTGGATACAACATTATAGGTGGAACACCAAAGCATAGAGTGTTGGCACGTAGACAAGTTATACCACCAGTGTGTATACAAGAGTTACAATGACAGGAGACTCGGGATGTTTTTTCTTCCCCGAGTGGAGCTAATCCAGTGAAGGATCAAGGTCGGGATGTAGTCTTCCTCCAATATGGATCAATCCATGACAAGGAAATACCCCCAACCATAACAACCCATCTCAAATTTTCCATAGTATATCATTCTACTTACCTCGAGTATAGAGGAGTAGAGGATGTTGATGAACATGTGCACATGTGTGAACTCTTGTGGATACCTAAGGGGATCACTACCTCTGTATAAAGTTTGGTCAATTCATGACGACACTACAAGGTTGTATGTATAGCTAGTATAGGAAGTATGACCCACATCAGACATCGGTGGAATACAATACATTTTTTTCCGCCTTATTGGCTGATTTTCATATTCACAAGTTCGAGCAATAGAGCATCAACACACTGAAAGATATTAACCAAGGAATAGCTAAGAGTGTTCAAGAATATGATGCACGGTTCAAGGATCTATTTTTGAAGCTCCCATGTAATATCCATCAAATTTAACACAAATAATGGTTCGTGGATAGGCTACATACACCTTTTAGGAGGGCGTTATCACATAAAATGTTCATAGATCTACATGAGGCCCTAAAAATAGCACTACACGCTGAAGCATTTGGAAGTATGGGTACTACGGTGAGGTCATTCCTTAAAGAACAGATTGAAGGTATGGCCACATAGTTCGAAAAATTATCGCTAGCTTACCACATGACACTCGACGTGGTATCTAGTGTGTGGATTTTGAAGTAGAGAGACATACAAAGAATAGTTGTCTCGCGCAAGAATGTGCACACTCTACTATCGATTCTTAGATATGCCACAAGGACCATGATGTTATAAAATGTCCACTCCTCTAGCATGCTACAAAAAATAATGTTTCACTCTACTACAATATTTATGAATTGCATACTCATGATATAACTTATTATCATCTGATTGATCACATCTCGCGACATTATTGAAGTGGGGTATCGTCAATCTACTCGTAGTGGGTAGTTCATAACTACATGAAGGGTAGGATAATGGAGATGGATAGAACATAAATGTTAGCTATAGGGGAGGATATCGAGGTAGAGGACATGGTGTTTGTGGGGACACATTCAATCGGGGTTCTTATTAATATTTTGGATCACCTTATCACCATTAGCATGAGTTCCCAAAGAAATTGTTTTTACGTGTTGTGGAAAGGGGCACAAGGTAAAATAATTCCCATATTTATATGCACACATATACCAAAATAAGAAGGAACAAGGCATAATGATGATACACATGGAGTGCACTAGGAAAGGGAAGTGGAAGACAAAGGAATTGGTAGTTGCGGAGAAAAAATTTATGGTCACCACACACACAAACCTTTCATGCGCACGAGAATGGGTGAGGACAAGACTATTCATTAAAAGAGAAGAGGTTGTATAACCTATCAAGTATCATGATGCGGGAAATAGAAGGAGGTGTTCCAGGAACCATGATTCTTATTAGATATCTACAAGGGAGATATAGTGCTTAAAAGATAAATTTGGGATAGGGAATGTGCGCAACATATGTAAAGTCCCTAAAAAGATGTTGATGAACTTAGGTAAGTATTTTAGATTCTTAGACAAGAGAATATCATACCTCTATTAGGAGAATGGTTGCACAAGAAAGTTTCATGCATAGAAAGGGATAGGAAAGTTAAATATTACATGTGAATGCACCACCACAACACCATTAATATGGTAAGGAAATCACCTGGGATGAAATTATCGATGGACATAGGCACATAGGTAAACTTTCTTACATGGGATGTATGAAATAAGATGGGGAGGCAACCACCGTAACCTTCTTCTATTGTGTTGTGCATTTCAAATAAGACAAGGAAATTCCCATTAGAGTATTAAAGGGTGTAAGTATCACTATATAAGTGTTAGGAAATCAATATATTGTTCACATTATATGATCTAATTGTACTTATTGTGTTGTAAACAACACTTGTACTAGGTTGTTGTATTACCTAGGTAAGTGGTTAATTTGTTACACCCATAAATGTGTTAAATGGGTTATTTGTTCTATTTTCTTCCTATTTAGTAGGAAGCTATTTTGTTTTTGTAATGGATATATAATAGCCAAATTGTGTGTGTGCTAGTGATTTAATAAATATAGAATATGAAAAACCATAATTGTAGATTCACATAAATGAATAAAACGTTGAAGTACAAATCTGACCTAAGCAATAAGTCTGAATAAAAATAAAACCCTAGGTGTAAAAGAGGGGATCAAATATTTAGGTGATATTCACTTAATCTCGAAGAGCGTTGGAGTTGAAAACCGATAAACAAGAGGAGAAAACTGCTGCAAATGTGCCGGTAAAATTTGTAGTTGTCGATCTTCCTAAACTAGGTCAGGGACGCATGGGTGCTGGAGACTACTTCTAGGTTCCCGTGACTACGAAAGACCTCAGAAATTGATTTTTCCTATGTCATAAGATTGTCACTCAATTTTTTTGTCATATATGTGTCACTTTGGATGATCGTTATATTCATCTATAACCTCGTAAAGAGAGAGATAACCTATAAAGAAAAAATATGCAAATCGGGAGTCATATTGACCCCAACGGTCACCCAATAGAGTGGAATTACGACTTAGAATTGCACCACATTTCAAAATCCATGTAGTTCTTTTATGTGTGTGCAAGAATCTTTCCCTAGGTGACTCTTTTGCAATATGCACTTGATAGTGAGCAATAGCTAGATGTAGCAATGTAAATTGATGTGTGGATGTCAAAATGAACTTCCTCTCCTATGCGTGTATGCATAAAATGTATTTCCTTATTCCTTAAGTGAGTACTAAATGGATTCTTTCATGCTCTTAGAATGCCTTTGGATACAACCATAGGTGGTGATAGTATATGCTTAGTGTTTGGTTCCTTATTGTGGTCATATAGATTCGTATTTATATTATTCCCTTGTTTGAATTTTGTAATTGACAACTAAAAGTCATACCCATAGGAAAAAAAGATGCCCAAAAGATACAAGAGGTGAGTAAGATGTAAAGACATCAGTGGTGCCTAGGGGGATGAGGGAGCCTAGGAGTTGGCATCATGGACGGGTGTTGGTGTCCAAAGTCAAGAAAGATAAAGAAATGAATATTAGATTAGGTTGTGGGGTGTGCAAGACCAAAGAGGAAACAAGAAAGACATAAAAATGCCAAAGGTAGATGTCAATTACTATTTTTCTTGCTTATGAATCATGTGAATAGTAGTATGTGATTAAGACCTAGAAATTTACCCAAGTGCATGATTTTGCATCTACATCCGCCACCACTTTATGTTTTTGAGTGGATACATGATAACATAAAGTAGACAAGAGATGTGTACCTGATAACAAGTGAGATTGATGGTGACTGTGTACCGAGGAGATAATAAAAAGCATAGAGTGATAAAAAATGAAGCATGGAAGCTAAGGAAGAGGAATTAACACTAGGTGTTTCACCATTTTCTTTACATTTTTGAATGACGAAACAGATAGGGTTATGGGCTAGGAGAAATAATCGTTAAATGGGTTGGTTGATGGTTATTGCTCATGTTCTAACTTCGTGACCCAATGCCAATTGTGAGAGATTCCTTTTGGCTAGGAGGAACTAGCTATAATAGAAAACAAGATCACAAAATAGAAGTTAAATGATATATAATAGTGGACTGCCTAGCATGTGCTAGTTCTAGGAAGTGTGATGCTTCCTAGATGGCTATCAATCCATTGTTTAAAACAAATTAATGCGAGAAATAAATAAATTCCTACTATAGTTGATATGATTTAGGTATCTCATTCAAGTATACTAAGAAAATCCTATCAAAATAGGCTAGGGTATAGATGGATCTAAAGGATGAAGTAATTGTCAAGGTACTAGACCGGTCCGTGGTCTAATTTCGGGTTTTTCAGGTCACATAGTAGGGGGTTGTTTGGGTCTATTCTTGGGTAGGGTATAAAAACAGAGACCGATGTGGGTTGGCTATAACCGACGACGCTTTAGGGGAGACCGATGATGGTCGAGGATAATCAAGCGTCAGAAGGTCAAAGTGAAAGGAAATTAATAAGATCTGCTTATGGGGATTGAGTTAGGGCTAAAAAAATATAGAAGGGTAGAGAGGGAGGTAGGTAAAGGTCTCATTTATACTCGAGAGAGGTAGGTAACATGTGAAAATGGATGACTTGGGAGTGTGGGTAGACGGATGACCGAGTCTATAGCTAGGTAACAGATGGGAAATGGACATGCAAGGTATGAAGTGATAACAAAAGTAACAAAATACTATTATACTAAAATGGAGTATGTTAGTAGAAGGTATACTTACTGCTTGATACATGTTTGATGGCTGAATGGTGATGGTAGTTGATCAGAAGAATGGTGTTTGGTGCCACAGTAGTGCTTCATGGAATGCTTCCGTGAATGCAATACCTCTGGATCCATCTGGGTGTTGGATGTGGATGTCTGGCGATGAGGCCAAGTATATGTCCGATTAATGTATAATATATGATCTCATCATACTCTCCTTTAGATTACGTTTGAATGCATTATGTGACTTTTATTTGATTTGATATGAGTTATCATGTAACAAGCGTCTATCTTTTGATTGATTGTGATCCTAATGTTAAAAATTCTGAAATTCCTAACATAATGTGTGTTTAAATTCAATTTTGCAATAAATCAAGTCTAAATCGAGGAAATGAAGCATGTGGCATTCGTATGTTTTTGATAGCGCCCGATCCTACATAGCTTAGTTCTGGAACTTCCAAGCTAGTTCTAGAACTCTATCACACAGTCATCATTTAGTTCTAGAAATTTCAGAATTAGTTCCGGAACTTCAAAATTTAGTTCTAGAATTTTCGGACTTAGTTCTTGAACTCCTGGTGACAGCTCCGAACTCTCATAGGTTTTGGTTCGAACTTCTCCGAAGTTATAGAACCAATGGGAGTTATCTATTTTAAACCACATCTAGAAATTTTACATCTACAATCATGAAGGACGAGAAGATTTCTGAACGCAGATCCAGGAAGAGTTATCCTATAGCTATCTGATCAAATGCCATCCAACTTAGCATCTATTCTAGGAAAGATTTGATTTCATCAAAATCATTGAGACAGTTGGGATTGTAAAATGTATATAAAATAAAACCTACATTAGATAGAAATAGATAATGAGAGATATAGAAACGAGAGAAAGAAATAGATTAAGTATCTTGATCCAAAGACATTTTATAATACTCGAATGTTTTCATAAATAAAATATCCATTTCGATTTGAGAGAATTTCGAGTTGTTAAAATCCCGATTCAAGGAGAAGCAAGGCCTACTCCCCCAAGGACTAGGATATTCATTTATTTGGTATTTATATTTCTTCAAGAAATAGCTTAGATCTATTAATTTTGTATTGCTTTAGTTATTTTAGTTAAATTATATTGCATGCTTGTTCTTGTAGGTGTTTAGCGAAATCTTTATATTTCTTGCAATTATTTTCAAGCATTTTAACTGCGAGTGTTTACCTTCAAAAGCAAGTGTGTTTCCTTTTTGCACGATGCATTTCCTTTCAAAGCAAGCTTTCAAAGTGTGTTTTATTTTCAGCAAGTTTTCATAGTTTGATTTGAATAAGGTTTTACCAAGAAGTCCTTAAGACATTAAAGATATCCCCTAGAAAATATAAAAATAGTTATAGTTAACTACTAGATCAGTTAAAGTACTCTTGTTGAATATAGCTTTGGACACACCCCTGGTTTGATATGACATCAACAAGAAGTTGATTAAATGAAGGGAATGACGACACCCATCATTTTTGGCATTGTTGTCGGGGATCACCAATTGGAATTTTCTAATTAAGTGTTAGCAAGAGAAACAAAACATACATCTAATAGTTGAAGAATCTTCCTACTATATCACAAAATATATGAGTAGACAAAGGGGTGACAGGTAGATTCCTTCCAAACAAATCTTCACAAGAATTCATAACATCCTTTAGTTAAAGTAAGGAATTTGATCAAGAATTGGAGGCACCACTATCCCCCGTCGAGACAATGAATTGCCATTTTGAAATTCTTAGATCACCACTGAAGGGAGTAGAACTTTTAGGAGAAGGCTTATTACCCAAGATACATTGAGGGTAAGTTTTGATTCTCAATTGAGTATTCAACCTCCTACTCCTAATTTTTCACCTTCCCCAAAGCATACAACTCACCACATTGATTGGGAGGAAACTTTAGAAAATATTTTAGAAATGGAACGAGAAGTTGAGGGAGTACCTGATAGGACCTTTACCTATCCAATATAAATGGGATATGATGCCACATCAATGAAAAATATCTCACCTACACATTTACCCACCTTGAAGGATGTTATCTGAAGATCCTGACCAATTTCTATTTGAATTCAAGGTGCTATGTTAGACCTATGATTATAAAACAAATAATCAAAAACTCAAGCTATTTCCATTCACCTTGAAGGATGCAGCAATGAGGTGGTTCATGGGATTAACATCCAACTCTATTAGCACTTGGGAAAAAATGGAGACTAACTTCCTAGACAAATACCAAGATTATTGCAGAGGGAGAAATCGGAAGGAAATATTCTTCAAAATCAAGTAGGAAGAGGACGAAAACATAGAAGACTATTTAGATGCATTCTTCTTTGTTAGTAAAATATGTGGATTTGTGCTTACAAAGGAATTAAGTAAAACCATTGTTCTCAAAGGTTTGGATGATGAATCTAGAGAAGCCCTTAACTTGATAGGAGGGGGAGACATTGATCAGATAAAAATGAATGGAATTAAAGAGATTTGTAGAAGCTATTCTAGAATAAGAGGTAGACCTAGAAAAGGAAAATTAGTAAAAATTCTGAATCCAGATATGAACAAACTAATGGATGAGTTAGCAAAATTTAAAACATACATTTTAGTGATAACCTCTACTATGGATGGATTACAAGCTAAAGAAAATTCCAAAACTGAAACATTGGCTATGTATTATCATAGATGCAGAAGAAGCATGCATTAATAGATTGTCCTTTGGATTAAAAAAATGTGTCTTATCTCATAAATCTAAAGAACATGATACTAATGTTTGGTCTTTGCTTCTTGTCATCAAAAATCAGCTTAAACAAACCAAAGGCCACATCTACAACTAAAGAATTGAATTTTGTTCGAGACAACATAACCAAGGGAAATTTATGCCAAGATCTGCTCTTAATCCATGGACAATGCCATGGGCCGCTCAGCAAGTACCAAATTTTTGGAAAACCACCTTGGGTACCTCAACCAACTTGGAACCCTCAAGATTTGGTAAATCAAGCATGGTATGCTCAGGGACATCAACAACCATGGGTTGGTCAAGGAAATCCTAATGCTTGATCACAACATAGATGGAACCCTAATTATTCCCAAGGAAGAACATATCCAAATCAGAATCAACAGGACATCATGGGATCCCCTGCATAGAATTCACAAACTAAGAATGTAGCCCAAACACAAATGCCAACAAAACCAATAGAAAACCCCAAAAACAAACAACTCTTTTTTATGGAACAAACCCTGAAAAATTAGTTGATTTACATGTTATGGATTGTAAGGATATTCAAACTAGATCTGGGAAAATCATTAACAGTCTACCCCTTATAATCACTAAAATGACAGAAGAAAATGAGAACCATAGTATTGTTGTTCCAAAAGAGGATATAGAAAGAAAAGAAAAGGATCCAGATAGCAACACTACTGAGACTCCATTTCCTGAAAGATTCAAAGAAGATATAGAAATCGAGGAGTCCGAATTGGTTCGAAATTAAGAAATCGAATATTGAAACACCAATGTTACAAGCAATTAAAGATATTCTAGAATTGAACAAATTGATCAAAATATTAGGCATGAAAAATCCTCGGAAGAAAGAGGCGAAGATCCCAAGACTTTCAAAGTAGATGGGAAACATGTTGATTTATTAGTAGAAAAACTATTACTTCCCAAATACGGAGATCCTGGAAGTCCTGTTATTTCTATCTCTATAGGAAATAAGGATGTACATAATGTTTTGATAGATTTGGGAGTGTTATCAATGTAATGACAATGGATACTCTGAAAAAATTACCATTAACGGGTATACAACCTACTAATACCATATTGCAGATGACAGATCATTCTGTAGCAAAACTAGAAGGAATTATTGAAGACGTGGCGGTGATGGTAGAGTCATGGGAATATCCAGTTGACTTTCTTATATTGCAGCCAAAAGGTAAAACATTGGGTTATCCCATTATTTTGGGTAGACCATGGTTAGCTACAGTTGTTTCTTTGATAGATTACAGGTCAGGTGATATGACAATCTCAATGGTAAGAACTCTAAACAAATTTCCTTATATCCTACTACACAACCTTTTATTGACAGTCATGAACAATTGTGGGTTGATTCTCCTGAAACTAATAAGTAAAATTTGTCTTCTTTGGATATGATCACATTGTAGGATCATGTAAGAGAAGTAGAAGAGATGATTAATCCACCATTGGATGAGAACCTACTGTCTTCAGTGCAATTAGAAATAGTTCCAAAACCCATGAACTTAGTTCGGAACCCATGCAAACTTAGTTCGAAACATATGGCTATAGTTCCGAAACCACTACAGTTAGTTCCGAAACCACGACAACAACAATTCTCTTTGATTGAAAATAATTTCACTCTAGAGGAATGAGATTTCTCGTGGGGAGAGGATGAATCGAGTAGCTTCAGTTTCAAGTACATCAAGAAGTGGTGAAGAATTTTTGGAAAGTAGTAATGATGAGGAATTTGGCTTGTAAAGAGATAAGTATCATAATTCTCATTACTGTCCTTTTTCCATTATTCTGTCTCAATGAAATTTTGGAGATGTTCTTTACGTACCATATGTTGTAACCATATGCATGTCCATTAAATATTTTAATGAAACCCTTTTTACAAATTATTTCATCACATATCGGAACCAAACATGTTGAAATTTAACTAGGTAAAACTTTAAACATTAACATCCGGTTGAAGGAGGATGAAGAATCTAAATTGTTTGATGTTCTAAAAAATCATACTAAAGATTTTGTTTAGGATTACAAATATATGAAGGGGATTCATCCAATTATCTCGCACTCATCACATCTATATTGAAAACACTAAACAAGTTAGGCAACCTCAAAGGATTAACCCAACTTTAAGGGATATAGTCAAACAAGAAATTAAAAAACTATTACAAGTAGGTTTCATCTACCCTATCTCAGATAGCTAGTGGATATCTCCTCTTGTAATTATTCCAAAAAGAACGGAAAATGGAGAATATGTGTTGGCTATAGGGAACTAAACAAAGCCACAATGAGAGATTATTTTCCCTTACCATTCATAGATCAAGTCCTAGATAACCTTTCAAGTAAACAATACTTTTCTTTCTTTGATAGATTTAGTGGGTATAATCATATCAAAGTTGTTGTTGAGGATCAGACAAAAATACATTTACATGTCCATGGGGAACCTTTACATATAGATTTTTACCATTTGGTTTATGCAATGCTCCTACAACTTTCAAGAGATTTGTACTTGCAATCTTTGTTGATCTAACAAATGATTGTGTTGAAGTAAATATGCATGAATTCATTGTACATGGAGATACATTTGAAGATGCTTTAAGAAATCTAGACAGAGTGTTAACAAGATGTGAACAACACAACTTGTCTCTTAGTGATGAAATTTTTTTGATGATGGTGGATGAGGGAATTGTATTAGGACACCATATTTCAAAAAAAGGAATTCAGGTGGATCAAAACAAAATTAGGATCATTTCAGATTTACCTATCCCTCAAACTCCCACAGATATCAAATCATTTCTAGGACATACTGGGTACTATAGACGCTTTATAAAATATTTTAGTAAAATTGCTGCCCCCATGTTTAATTTGTTAACCAAGGACTGTGAATTTCTTTGGGATGAAAAGTGCCAGCATGCTTTTGAAGAAATTAAAAACAAATTAATCAGTTCCCCAATATTGAGAGGTCCTAATTGGGAAAAGCCATTTCATATCCAAACAGATGCCTCAAATTATTCCATTGGTGCAATATTGGGACAAAAATATGAGGAAGGAAAAATGTATGCCATTTACTATCTTAGCAATAATCTTACTCCCACTAAAAAGAATTACACCACCACTGAAAAGGAATTTCTTGTTGTAATTTATGGAATCAATAAATTCAGACATTATATTACAGGGTAGAATATATTTATACACATAGATTATTCAGCAATTAAGTACTTAATGAACAAACCATTGGTTGGAGGAAGAGTCATTAGATGGTTATTACTTTTGCAAGAATTTGATATTACCGTTGTGGACAATCTAGGTAAATCTAATGTGGTAGCTTATTTTCTATCAAGACTAACCACCATAGGGGAATAAGATCTAGTCAAGGATAACTTTCCAGATGAACAACTGTTTGCAATCTCAAAGCAAAAACACCATGGTTTGCCGATATGGAAAATTATCTCATGACAGGGAAGTTCCTCCTTCTTTCACTAAGAAACAAATAAATAAGTTAATTAAAACCAAAGGCACAAATCAAATGGTTAAATGGAATTATATTTAAGTGTGGTTCTTATTTTTCTTATGTAGGTGTGTAAGAGAGGATGAAGTCTTTGACATCCTCAAAGCATGTCATTATGAACCAAGTGGAGGACACTATTTTGTAAAAAAACAACTCATAAGATACTTGCACTTGGTTAATATTGGTCATCTCTGTACAAGGATGTGAAAAGATATATAAAGAGGTGTGATCCTTGTCAAAGGATGGGACAACCAAATTTCACCAATGAAATGCCTCTTCAGCCTCAAGTTTTGGTTGAACCATTTGAGAGATGGGGATTGGATTTTGTTGGTACCTTTAACTCCTCCTTCACAAGGGAATGGATATATTATTGTATTTCGACTATGTGAAAAATGGGTAGAAGTGCAAGCATTGACAAATGCCACCGAGGAAGCAGATTGTTGATTTTCCTCAAATGCAATTATGATCAAGTTTGGAGCACCAAGGAGCATAGTTTCAGATCAGGGACCACAATTCATGTCTAATATGATCTAATATTTCACAAGGTATTACCAAATCAATCATAGGAAGTCATCTCCTTACCATCCATAGTCAAATGGACAAGCTGAAGTAACAAATAGAGAATTGGAGAACATCCTTACCAAAACGGTTGAAGCTAGGAGAAAAGATTGGGTAAAGAGACTACCTGAAGCTATCTAGGTGTATAATACAACTTTGAAAACTACAACAAGGTTTTAACCATGTGAATTAGTCTATGGGAAAATCACTTGTTGCCTATAGAATTTGAACTTCGTAAATTGAGGACAACGGTGAAGGTGGGATTTGAATTAAATGTAGCTCAAAAAGAAAGAATCCTTTAACTCAATGATTTGGATGAATTAAGGTTGGAAGCACTTTAGCAGACAAAGATGATTCAAGAGAAAAGGAAGTAATGACATGACATATATATCAAGAAAATACAATTAAAATTAGGAGACTGGGCATTATTGTTTGACTCTAAGTACCAACAGTTCAAGGGAAAATTGAAAACCAGATGGTAGGGACCTTATAGATTGATCAAATTATTGGCAATGGTTCTATTCAGCTTACTTCCCATTGATGGTAGTAGCTAGAACACTCTTGGTCAATGGACATAGGCCTAAACTCTATAGGAAGCCTCCCACTAAGAATGAATTTTTGAGGAAGATTGACGCAGATAAAGAATTTGATCATATGGAAGAACTGAGTTCTTCCAAAATGATCAAATAATCAAATGATAGATCCAAAATAAAGGGAAGAAGATGAAAACCAGAAAATGGCATCTTCTTCCCAAAAAAAAAAATCTCTCAAGGTCAATTGAAAACCAGCAAATGGTGGTTGACCTCTTTTTGGCTAGTTCAAATAAAGAAATTCTTTTGAATTCCAACTATCTTATCTAATCATGTTTTGTTCCACTTGTAGGAATGACGAGTCATCATAGAAAAAGGATTACATCATCAAGGATGGTAATTATGTCTTTTAACTTATTTAGGGTTGATTAAATGTTTGCATGTGTGATGTGACTTAATTTAAAAGTAGGTATGATGATTCATCTATTTATACATTATGATTACAAGTGTGTAATCATAATATTGATTTGGATGGAATAAGTGGCGGCATGGTTATCATTAGTAGTCATTATTGCAAACATCAAGTGAGATAAAGATTGTAGAAGTATCTTGAGGAAGGAGTAGTGAATTGAGTTGGTATTCCATTACAAAGAATAGAGAATTTAGACGTTCCATAGCTAAGAACTAAGGTTCTACAACTAAAAATAGAGGTTCCGCAGCCAAGCCATTAGTTCCACAGCTAAGGAGAAGGCCTATAACCAATTCGCACGAAATCAAGGAAGACAAAACTCAAGCCGATATGGGGATTAAGAAGAAATCAGAACTAGAGGATGATTCCCAGCTGCTTACAGATGAAGTAGCATCCATCTTTGAGCATGCAGGATGGCTTGAATTCCTGAAGAAATTTTCAAGGCATAATGATGAATTGGTAAGAGAATTTGTCATAAATCTAGAATGTCTAGGACAAAAGTAAGAAATGTATTTATTCCTTTTTCTATAAATACTATAAGTAATGTGTCTGGAGTACCCATTGTTCATGTCCCACAACCTATAAAGGGGACTTTGAAAGAACTGGTTGAAGTCTTGTTGCAAGAAGAAGAAGTTGAACCCTAGTATATCTATAATACAAAGAAAATTATAAAAGGGGTCAGAAGGGCTAGCTTGCCTAAACCCTTTGATAGGGTTGCATTTTGGATAGTAAAATATTTAACTTGTGATGGTCAGTTTGGGTCTGTGGGAAAAGAGGTCTTAAAAATGCTCATATATATGAAGTATGGAGCCACCAAGCCTAAATACATAATAAACCTCCCAGGGTTTCTTTTTTATTCCATTCAGACCATGGCTCAGAGATATTCCTAGGGTGTTGGAACAATTAGACATCATGGTCTAATTCACTTGATATGCCAACACCATTTCCTGTCAAAAAAATAATGGAGAAGAAATTTGGGATAAGTTTCTTGGCAAGTTCAAGAAAAACCCTAATATTATTAGAAGGACAATTCCAGCCCCATTCTCTCCTTTAGCTAATCTGTAAATTGATGCCCCTGTAGAAGGACAGAGGGAAATGGAAAGAGAAAACATACCAAGGAAAAGAAGGTCAGTGAGGAAGATAAAAATAGCAGAGCCTTCTATACCTGTGAAGGAAATTCCTCCTTCCACAAGCAGCTTCAAAAGAACCAATATTTGTCTCTGACGGTGATAGCTCACCCACACAAGAACCAAAAAGAATAGTAAGAATAAGTTCTAGAGGGAAATTCACTACTGGGCATGTTGAACTTCCCCAGATAAGAAAAAGTCATAAGAGGTCAAGGGGAACTCTAGAAGTAAGGAGTGAGTAGGAAAGGATGGAAGAGGAAGCTGTTGACATTTTGGGTAGCATGGCCATGACTCCACCTGAGCCAAGTCATGTTGAAATGGATAGAGGAGAAGAAATATTTGATGATCAATATTTTTAGGAGTTGGCTGAACCTTCAGCAGTGCCACATGAAGAAGAAGAGTTGGCATCTAGGATAAGAAAAGGAAAATTTCCTTTAATAGAGGAAGAATGCCAAACTCCTCAAATAATTTCAGAAGAAGAGGAAAGACAACAAGTTAAATAGGCTTTGTTCTTGTCTAGAGAAGAGCTTATTATCAGAGAAAAAGATGAGGAATTGGACTTCCTCAAACTTAAATTGGAACAAAGGGAAATGCTCATTAATGAGCTAACAACTCAACTTACAACCATAACTGAAAAATTATCAGCAATCAAGAAGTAGCTAATAGAGAAAGAGGAAGAGTTCCAGAATTCTAGAAAATAGAGTGTTGTGTCCATAGCCTCTGCATAGACTGAGTTGACCTATTTTCCACTGAAACAACAATGGGATGATATTTGCAAATAATGCGGAGAAACCAAAACATCAAATGAGGAATTAAAGACCAAGATGGAGGAAGAGATGAAGGTAAGAAAGGAATGGGAAGAAAACTTTTATAAGGAGGAAGGAAATAAATATAAATGTCTTGCCAAAATTCATATGGTCTATATTATGAGTGAGAAATTGCTTGCCTGTAGGAGACCTTCTCCTGCATATAGTGTATTTTTGGAAGAGTAGTTCATTCACTGGCAGTTGTCAAGAATTACATGTGGGCTTCCACATGAATTACAAGATGAATCTGAATTCATGGCAGCTTACTCTCTATCCATCCCTGAACAGAAAAATTTCTGTGTGAATTTTATCTTTACAATTATATGCTACAAGAAAAACACATGATTTATGATTAACTTATATGTAGGGGAGAGCCATCTCAATGCATTTGTCTCTCTTTTGCAAAACCAAATTACATGGAAGGAAAGAGAATCTGAATTTTTATTGAAAGCCAACTCAACAAGCCTCTGCATGAGAGCTCATTATGGTAAACCTTCTACCTTCCTCACACATTTTAGAACTCATGCCTTTGATAAGAGATTCAAGACACATTACCTTGCTATTCTACAAAAGAGTATTGATGCCTTCACCTCCTATGAGGAGAAATTTTTGAAGATATTTATGAAGGATGCTCAAAAATGTGGGAACTCCTTATTGTTGCTTTGAAAAGAAGGGAAGTAATTTCCCCTACAAATTTGATATGGAGTTTAGAGAGGGCCAAAGCATTATGCACAATAATTCCCAAGTCAATGAAACCTACAACCAAATATGGATGGGAATGTGAACAAGGCCACCTCTACTTCTCACCCCCATGTCTCCTTGGTAGAATAGAGAACCTCAAGACCCTGCTGAATTTGAAAAGTGGGAGAGGAAAATAAAAAAGGAGCTAGGTACAAGTACATCTGAGCTTAAGCATTGGAAAATTTAGTTTCAGCCATTTGATCTGAGCAATCAAATGGAATGCAGAACATATGATCCTACTTTTGAAGAATGAGTTTGTAAAGGGACTTACAAACAAGTAAGTCTAGGGGAAATGATGAGGCCAGTATATGTCTGATTAATGTATAATATATGATCTCATCATACTCTCCTTTTGATTAAGTTTGATTGCATTGTGTGACTTTTAGTTGATCTAATATGAGTTAGGATGTAACTATCTTTCTTTTGATTGATTGTGATCCTAATGTTAAAAACTCTAAAATTCCTAACATAGTGTGTGTTTAAATTTAGTTTTGTAATAAAGTAGGTCTAATCAATCAAGGAAATGAAGCAGGTGGTGTTCAGTATGTTTTTGATAGCGTTTGATCCTACACAACTTAGTTCTAGACTTCCAATCTAGTTCCAGAACTTCATCACAGATAGTCATCATTTAGTTCTGGAACTTTCGGACTTAGTTCCAAAACTCCATAATTTAGTTCTAAAATTTTTGGACTAAGTGATAGAACTTTGTGACTTTGGAACTCTCATGTGTTTTGCTTCTTAATAATTTCCTATGGTTCTAGAACTTCTCAAAAGTTTTGGAACTAATGGGAGTTATCTATTTTAAACCACATCCGGAAATTTTGCATCTACAATCATGAAGGATGAGAATATTTTTGAACACAGATCTAGGAAGAGTTATCCTATAGTTATCTAATCAACCACCATCTGACTCACAATCTATTCTGGGCAAGATTTGTTTTCATCAAAATCATTGAGACAGTTGGGATTGTAAAATGTATATAAAAGCATACCTATTTTAGATAGAAATAGATAATGAGATATATAGAATAGAGAAAGAAATAGATTAAGTATCCAGATCCAAAGACATTTTGTAATACCGAATGTTTTCATCAATAAAATAACCATTTTTATTTGAGAGAATTATGAGTTTATAAAATCTTGATTCAAGGAGAACAAGGGCCCACTCCCCAAGGACTAGGATAGTCATTTATTTGGTATTTATATTTCTTCAAAGAAATAGCTTAGATTTGTTAATTTTGTATTCCTTTAGTTCTTTCAGATTAAATTCTATTGCATACTTGTTCCTATGGTGTTTAGATAAATATTTATATTTCTTGCAATTATTTTCAAGCATTTTAATCTTAGTGTTTACCTTCAAAGTAAGTGTGTTTATTTTCCAAATGACAAGTGTGTTTCCTTTTTCATGGTGTGTTTCCTTTCAAAGCAATATTTCAATGTGTTTTATTTTCAACAAGTTTTCATAGTTTGATTTGAATAAGGTTTTACCAATAAGTCCTTAATACATTAAAGAGATCCCCAAAAATATAAAAATAGTTATAGTCAATTACTAGATCAGTTAAAGTACTCTTGTTGCATATAGCTTTAAACACACCCCTAGTTTGATATGACATCAACAAGAAGTTGATTAAATGAAGGGAATGATGACACCCATCATCCGGGTGCATGAAAAGACTCTAGTTCTACTTGCATTCAGCGCTCTTTTCATCTCCTTCTCTCGAGAATGTGCCAACCCCTCTCAAAATTTTCCAACCTCTCAAAAAAAGGTTGCTAAGGTGAATAAATTGTAACCGACGTTGGTTCCATCTTGACTAGCATTGGTTTAGGTCTGACCAACGCGTTGGTTAAGATGAGATTCCCTAGGTTTACTAAAAATGGTAGATCTCGCATCTTTTGGATCAGTTCGCTCCTATCTCTATGGATCCGAATGGATGTTTCCTTTTTTATCGGTGGGAAGGTGGTTAGAGGGATAGTATGCATTTATTTTTAGGCTTAAACTAAGTCTTAGCTCATTAACGTAAGTGGGACCAAGTCTTAGCTAGTTATGGAAACATGCCAAGAATAGGTCTAGGGTTAGGTGGCTACGTGAGGTGTCTAGGTGAGATGGAAATTAGCTTAATTAAAATAATTAAGTAATGAATATTGTGAGGATGGGTATTAATTTAATTAAGTTAATTAAATTAATATTAATGTGGGGTGGAAGGGGCCATGGTTAGGTGAATATGTTTGAGTTGGTTATTCGAGGGGGGACCAAGGGGAGTGTGACCCAATTTTGGTGTCTACATTTTGCCCCTTTTTCTTGCGTATAGCTTATATTGGTAAGTGATGTTGAAAAAAATAAGAAGTGGGTGCCCCATGTGTGGGTGAAGGTGATCCCCCTCAAACTAGAAACTGGTGAGGTGGAAGATGGAAGTGGTGAGTGGTTTGATAAAAGGTGAGTATGGTGAAAAGGAGCATAGTTTTGGTGAATGTGGGAAAGGGTAGAGGTCAAAAACAGGAAAACAAGTAAATAGGCGGGTGGTCAAAGGTAGTGGTAGTCAAAAGCATGCACACATTATAAACTATGACATAGTTACAAGTTGAAGAGCTTGCAAAATTTACATCATCCAAGGTCGATAGGTTTATCTAAACAAGGTTGAAGTGATTCTAGTATCCAAGGCATAGGATATGGTGTGGAAACAAAACGTAGGTCAAGTGCAGGAACGTTTAGGTATGTTCCAAAGACACCAAGGGTTGGGTCAAGATAAACAACACGACAATAGACAAGGTAAGGTCATTAGGTCAATCAACGTGGGTAATAATGTCACAAGGTATAATGAGCACATGAGTTCACTGAGTCACAAACAATGTTCGGGGTGTAGGTAGCTAGGTCATAGCACGTAGGGCCAAGGTATGCGGGTAAAAGAACAAGTTCCTAAATGCAATTAAGGACAGGGGATAGGTAATGTACGTGTGGAGGTAGGTGGAGATAAAGATGGGTAAGGTCAAACAGGTGGCGGGGAAGGGTATTGACATGAGTATGGCAGGTAACTAATGTTGGTCATACAAAACCAAAGGATACCAGGTAAACCAACCATGGTTTGTTAGGGCACATGACCGATGTTGGTTTAGGTACAACCAATCGAGGTGTGCTAGGGAACATGAATGATGTCGATAAAGGTATAACCGACGTCGATCAAGTTGATGAGGGTATATAAAAAGGAAAAATCCATATAATATGGATTTATTTGTCTATTTTGGATTTTGTGAAAATGAAGAGAGCACAAGACTTTTGTGCCTTGTAGAGACAAAAGTACCGGGTTGTCTAAGTTGAGGTGTAGAGATCCGGTTGGAGAGGAGTGCATGGTAGATAGTTCCACAAGATCAAGGCGGAGGGAGGTGATTAGTAGAGAGGTTGGAGGTTGATTAAGAAATGGCAGAGGAAGGAGAGGGTTGGGTGAACCACCAACATAGTGGCATGATGTGCCACCACAAAGGTGGCATCGAGACAAGGTAAGATCTAATCTATTTGTTGTTTTAGTTATATGTAGAGGGGAACATAGGTCGGGGGTTTGGGTAGGGTAGAGAATTTGAAATTTTGGGTGGAAATTAAGGCAATGAGGGAGGGGGAAGTTATAGGTGGGTTAGATAGGGGGTAGGGTTTTTAGGTAGGGTAGAGTAGGTGTATAGGTTAGATTTAATTTTTTTTGGAAAATAGCGGTGGTTTTAACGTATTTAGCCTTACGATAGTGACCGACGCTGGTCAAGGGTTGGATGACATTGGTGGTATTTGGCTATCATTGGTCAAGTAGTAGGTGACCGACATTAGTTTTTTTTAACCGACATAGTTTTGCTTAACCGACATTGGTTGTCTATTCTTTTGGGTTAAATTGTGTAAAGAGCCCTTATTTATTTTCCTTGTTGTCAGATTTCATGTGATTCTTTGTGCTCTCTAGGATGTGATAAAATTAATTATAAAAGTTTTTCATCTAACCTGTCTATAGTATTTGCTTCATCCGGTAAAATTGTTCTGTCTCACAAGAATCGACCTCGGTTTCCCATGAACCGACATCGGTCATCCTTAACTGGTGTTAGTTAACCTTTACTTAACATCAGCTAAACTATTACCCAAAATCTACCAATAAACACCTATTTTATTTATTCTCATTACTCCCTATGTCATCTACAGGGTACAACATCACCTGATAAACATTCATTCACATGGTGTTGACTCGCAGTCAAACTAACGCTCTTATATTTCACATGAGTCATCAACCACTCCCTCCTAGTAATTCACCACCCTCCATCCTATCACCCATGGATCTAACCCTACCTACCACCATTTCTATAGGTGACAAGGAAATTGCATGACTCCTTGATTAGAATCCCATGGCCTTATAGTTCTACCTTTTGATTCTTCCACTGGGACTCCTCAGTCGAGTTGATATATGGCATTCTTGCACCCATATCTCCTACCCTTATTCTCACTTCTACATCAACCCCTAATAATACGGTGTTACCTTTACCTTCTTCACGCCAAGTGGTTTCACATCTAGGACCCATACCTACCATGACCGTTACGTCTACAATATCACTTGCACTGTACTATCTATTGTCCCCTCATTGACCACCTAGACAATAATCTTGTCCACACCCATTGTCTCACAAATACCCATTGCAACACAACCACCTATGGTGTCAGTGTCCCCTACTCCATTCCAAAATATTGTCCTCTCCATCCCACAAACACCGATCGTAATCACTACTCGAGTCAATATGACCATCCTAACTACATACGCATACTATCAACAACCCCCTATCTCATCTGCCACCCATTATAAATACATACCCTCTACATCTCGTGCCTTATTCTCAACCTCCCTATTTGGCATCACCATACAATGGAATTCGCCCACATCACAGTTCAATACTAACTCCCTTATGCCATGAGAGGCACCCTTCAACCACAACCTACCAATGACCTCATCAAATCAATGATGGAAAGAATGCAGACATCTGGAAGCATCGGTTTCGTGCTCATGAAATTCTCTCACCTACGATGAAACTGTAATGAGGCCATTCATCTATCCATCCTTATTCGCCCATACCCTATACATTGGGAAATGCAAAAATTTAACCATTTCAATAGTAAAGAACACTAACCGCAAAGCATTTACAGTCTTTCAAACATGGGTGTTACCTGATCGCCCATAATGACACTTTACTCCTACGGACCTTTCCAAAGTCTAAGATAGGACTTGCATTGGATTGGTATAGTGGGCTACCAAGACACTCCATCTACTCATTTAATTAAGTATCCCAAGCCTTCTTAGACCACTTCTCCATCAACATTGTTAAGAAGGTTACCATGACTGATCTTTATTCCACACGACAGTATGATGATGAGTATATCGCTGACTTTTTTTCTCGCTAGCGCAGCCTAATTAACTAGCTAACATTTCAATTACCTCAAACCGATATCATTGAGTTGTTTACTCGGGCTTGCATGCAAGACACATCTCACTAACTACAAGTGTAGACCTTTGAAACTTTGGATGAGGCATTCACCATGGAACGGAAATTGGAAATTTGTGCTATCGAAGAGAAGAAAATTCAACTTTGTAACAAGGCCATCACGCTCAAATCAAATGAGGCTTCGTCATATTTGAAATCAAAAAACAATTATTCAAAAACCAAGGGATCTACTAATGTCGTAGTTCTCAAGGTTGGTCCCCATCATCAATCAAACCTAGCCAAACCTCCTTCAAATCTCTCTCCCATCAAAGCTTTCAGTTAGACAAGAACAATGAAAGTACACTTCAATAGGAGAATCTTATTCTTCTATTTTGGAAAATCTTATTAAGGCTAGTTACATTACCCTTCCACCTATAAAACCACATACAAGTTTTGACCTTGAGTGACCCATGCCCGCATGGTATAAGGAACATGACTTTTACAACTATCACCATGTCAAAGGTCACAGCAACAATAACTTCATCACCTTCAAGAATATCATCTAAGAAATGTTAGACAATGAAGATCTAGTCTTGGATAGTCTGAATGCACCCGCTAACCAAAACCTACATATCTTCAAGAAACCATTTCCTAATCATACCCCTTCTTCCAACCAAGCTAGTGATTCTTCAAAAATGATAGCAATGTCCATGAGGTCCATGTTATTTTCGATGATATACTTATTTCTTCACAATTGCCTCATGTTCCTTTCATAAATGAAATCTTTTCCCGAGCTCCCCTACCTACACCATAACCTATTTCATGTACTCCTCCAGCCATGGAGGAACCCCCTTCATTTTCTCCATCACCCGTGGAAGATCCTATACTTAGCACACCACCTTTTTCCCCTCAAATTACCGACCAGTTGTCATTGGCACCTCTCCTACTCATAGGAGATACATGTTCACAACCTACACCATCATAAAGAGAGTCAACCTCATCCAACCCATCCTCTCCTCTATCCATAGAGGATCCTGTAGAAACACCAATGCCTTTAGATTACCATTCACCATCGGACCTTCAGATCCGGTGATCTACTTTTGGCTCTCTTAGCCATTGAATCTAAGGTTAGTCATTTCCATGTAACTCAAACACATTTCACAAGGATTTCCACTTGATCCACATCAGCCCCACCTACGATGGTATAATTTTTCACGCTTGTTCGATCACTTGGACTATGTTGATAGAGCCTTACTTTGGGGATGCCTTCTACTTCTAGTTTCAACCCAAATGTAGTTGTCACTCACCGATACTTCCACTATATATCCCAAAGTGTTTCATGCGACCAAACCAAACACAACCACGACTATTGAAACACCTTCCATAACACCACCCATCGCCCAACTCACACCTTAGCCATAACCCAACATATATATACACCCAAACACCCACCCATGCCTATAACACCTCCTTTACCTAAACCATCACTAGCTTAGGGGTCATATCGACATCAAGCCTTAATCACCCACCCATCAAATTAGATTTAGCCACATCCTCCAAAACTAACAATAACCTTACCTTGACCCATAAAAAGAAGACCCAACATTATAGACCTCATACACCGACCTCACCTACCACACCATTATCACCTTCACATCTTCCATTCATCCTCGGACCTCACCCCTCATCCCCGGCCAAAAACCCCCATCCAACGGTAAAATAAGAATGTAATAATAAATTTCCTCATCACAGACTTCTAATATACCCTAAGCAATCCACACAACTTCGCCATCACTTGTAACCTTCTTACCACCCATACCACCACTACTATCCATAACTTCCTCACCACCCATGAAACTTTCTTCTTTTCACTCATGCCTTCTACCCAACCTATGCCACCCACCTCCACAAAGACCTCAATTGCCCCCATGGGTAACCCATCCTATATCGCTATCTAATTTTCCCTCTATATCTTGTACACCCGTGTCACCTTTTCACAAAAAGGTGCAACCTAAAGCTAAAAATATTCTACCCTCTAATAAAGTAGTTAAGCCAACAAAACCTTCCATCACCATCACTTCTACCATGCCCATAGCCAAGCAGATGCAACCAAGACCGAAGACCACTCCACACACCAAACTAGTGGACCAACTCATTCCCTCACCGTAAAGCCTCTTCCTCCATAATCAGCCACACCTGTACCCAAACCCACATTCACCTCCCATTGTGATCTACTATCATATTCCTATGTACCTCTTTCCCTAAAGATATTGATTGTATTAACATCTAAGGGATATGCATCCTGGAGACCCAATATGAGTGCTTCATATTCCGTAATGTTGTTTGTACAATAAAAATTGATTTTGAAAGATAAATGCATAGGTTCACCTTCAATAGGAATGAGGATAACACCAGCCCCACCCTGATGCCGACACTTGGAGCCATCGAAGAAGAGTGTCATTTAGTAAGCGAGTTCATCCAGGGAAAGGGTAGCTATAGACTCATTTGGGAAGTCAAAGTTAGATGGTTGATCCCTAGAAAGAGGTGCATCAGCTAGTTGATCAGAAATTTCCTAGCCCTTAATGGAATTTTGAAATAATTTTGATGTCGAGATCGGAAAGAAGCATAAGTCAACGTATGACACGTTGATGTTGATAAGGTTTTCCATAGATATAGTGCAATAGGTGAGTATTAGTGATGACAAAGTTTTTATGATTGAGTAGATAATGGCGAGTTTGGTGGTGATGAAAACAAAGCCTAAGAAGAGTTTTTCAATGTGGGTATATCTAGTTTTGTAGTCAAGAAGGGTGTAGCTTATGTAATAAACTGCTTACTCTCGATGTTGTTTGTCGTGATGCGCGAGTATTGCACCTAGAGAATGATTAGTGGCAAAAATATAGAGGTAAAAGGGTTGGTCATCCTTAGGAGGAATGAGCATGGGTGGTTGAAGGAGGTGTTTTTTTAATGCCTCAAAGGATTTATGGCATTCATCATCCCATTTGAATGAAATGTCTTTCTTGAGAAGATGATGAAATGGGTGATGCAGTGGTCGAAAAGCCGAGAGATAAACGATGAATAGATTACAACTTTCCTTGTAGGCTTTGAAGTTGACAGAGATTGGTGGGTGGAGGAATTTCGTAATAGCCTTGGATTTATCAGGATTGACTTATATGCCACGTAAAGAAACAATGAAACCCAGGATTTTCCTAGAAAATACTACAAAGATGCACTTATTTGGTCAAGACGTACACAATACTTAATGAGATGATCAAAGATGACCTTAAGGATGGGTAGGTGTTCGGTTCGATGTTTAGATTTGGCCAAAATATCATATATGTAATCTTCCAATATGTGATGCATGCTTTCATGCAAGATGTAAGTCATGGCTTGCTGATATGTAACACCACAATTTTTGAGGCCTAAAGGCATGAATCGATAGCAGAAAATCCCCAAGGGGTGATGAATGTAGTCTTGTGTTGATCTTATGGAGCTAATAATATTTTATTGTAGCCCAAGAAACCATCCATGAACGATAACATTTCCATGGCCAGCGGTGAGATCAACTAGTTGGTCAATGCCCAAGAGGGGAAATCATCTTTTGGACTTGAGAGGTTAAGGTCACGAAAGTCGTGTCAATATGGAGTCCCCCTGTCACCTTTGTTGACCGAAGAGCAATACGAGGATGCATTTTCCGCAACTTTTGTTTGATGTGTTTGGCATCGTGAACGGTTACGATATTATGGACCATGATTTTTGGGTCAATACCGGGCATATCGGCGTAGGACCAGAAAACACGTTGTTATGGTCCTCGAAGGAAAGAGGTAAAGGCTTCTGCTCAAGAGATGGCGTCTAAGGATTTTATAATCTTTAGAATGTGTGGGTCATCTTGAGTGTTAATGTTGATTTTGATTTTTGATTCGTTTAACATGGTTTACATCTCAGAGGGTAATGATCGATGAATATAAAAGTCTTCCGCACTAAGGTAAGTGAGGATAGATTCATCTTCTTGGCATTGAAAGAAATTAATAGAAGGTGTATTGTCATCGATCATGTCGGGATACATGAATGGGAGAGAAGAGGGAGCTTTACCATCGGGTTGATAGGTCGGCGGTCCCATGGAAATGGTGTTTATGAAAAAAAAATTTAGGAGAAATAGATTCGGGATCTATGGACTCTGTGGGTGAAGATGGTAATGTGGGTGAATGAGATGGGGAAGATTTCCCATCCTAAACAAGGTTAACGTGAACCTTCTTAGAAGGTGGAGCATCAAAACCAATGCCACTACGATCATTGTGTTTACGAGAGGCATAAGAAATGATAGTATGGTGGCCCTGTTCGTAAAAGCCAAAGCTAAATCATTTCCACGTGTACTAGTGGAGGAAAGTGTAAGTGAAGTGGTGGTTAGTGAGGAGGTGTAGGTTATATGAAAATGGTTTGGTTTGGGATGGAGGTGGGGAGGGTTATAAAGAAAATGTCACCAATGTGGATCTCATAACCTGGGGTGTTGATGTAGATTCCCATACTCTTGTGGGGTGAGGAAGGTGTCGATATTGTATAGGTAGTATTCCTCAAAGTGAGGTGTTAAAAACACCTTCTAAGGGATCAATAGTTGGTATGTGGGCAGCAGGATAGATGGCTAGCTAGATGATGGGGAAACGGGTGTGTCAACGATAGTAGAGGCTACAACTATAGTGGGGATAACAGGTTAGATGCAGAGAGGTAGTGGCGGTTTTGGTGGATTGGCTTGTAGGTGAAGGTGAAGTAGGGATAGCAACAGATGCCTTAACTAGTACAAGTACATCATTAGGTCGGTATAACATGTTACAGAGTTTTGAAAGGTGACAAGTCGGTAATGATGGTGTAATTATGTCCCTCATGCACAAATTTGAGGTAGTAGCGTAAAGTCGAAGGGACACAACCCATGGCGCAGATCCAAGGTCGGCGAAGCAACAAGTTATATGGGGACTCGCCTTTAGGACATAGAAAAGCTTTGGGATAGTGCAGGGGACCCACGTAGACATGGAGAATGACGGTACCCTGTGGTAGAGGTCATGGTGACATTAAAGGAGCGTAGCATAACCGGGTTACTATGCATATAATTGGTAGGTATTCATATTTGGTCATATGCATGGGAGGAGATGATGTTAATGCTAGCACCACCATCGATCATAACGTGATATATGCATATATTATCGATAAGGACCTGGAAGGGAGTAATCTCTTCATCCGAAAAGCTAATGGAAGCCACTCGGTGAATGGGTGGAGATATAGAGGAAGGTGATGACTTAATGAGAGAGGCTACATGGTGGGGGGTAATGATGGAGGCTATGGGTGTGAGGTCATTTGGTAAGACTTTAATAGATTGAAGGACCTCCATGAACAATGTGACTCGAGGTTTCGACGAGGTCATATAGAGACATTTTGAGTGGGGATCGGTGTAGTTGTTTTAAGCATTGTATGATGTGTGACCCCATCGGAAATAGGATATGCAAGACCCCAAATGGTGACTTTGGGTATGGGTGTGGATGTAATGTTGGATATAGGGTTGGTTGATGGGCCATTGCTTTTCCTTTCCTTCTCGGGTGCAAGTGGCAATGTTGATCTTGAATCTCGCGAGTGGATCAAAGAGTTGTGGGGGTGGAGATATTTGTCATTGAGTAGGTAATGGAAGAAGATCTGGGAAATTGGTGGAGGTTAAATGGGGTCCTCATCAAGAAGATTGTTTTTGTCAAAAATTTCTTTGGGAGGACATAATTGGATAAGAGCAATTTTTTAAGCCTTACACTTCTCCACATCGTGTCCTAGCACATGATGGTAGGTGCAAATTTTTTTTTGTCAAACCATTTTGGTTTGGGTTTGAGTGGGATGTAAGGTCTAAGAGGTGGTAATGTGATGACAAAAGTTTCGGGGAGATTGGTTAAGATTTGTGTGTATGACCCGCTAGTGGATCATAATGGGAGGTGAATGTGGGTTTGGGTACAGGTGTGGTTGATTGTGGAGGAAGAGGATTATAGGTGGGGAATGGGTTAGTCCACTAGTTTGGTGTGTGGAATGGTCTTCGGTCTTGGTTTCATCCGCTTCGGTATTGGCATGGTAGAAGAGCTAGCAATGGAATGTTTGGTTGGCTTTAGCTACTTTATTGGAGGGTAGAAGATTTTTAGCTTTAGGTTGCACCTTTTTGGGTAAAGGTGACATGGGTGTATGAGATGTAGAGGGAAAATAGGATGGCGAAGAACATGATGGGTTACCCACAGGGGATAACCGAGGTGTTATGGAGGTGTGTGGCATAGGTTGGGTAGAATCCATGAGTGAAAGAAAATAAAGTGTCATGGTTAGTGAGGAAGTTATGGACGGTAGTGGTGGTATGGGTGGTAAGAAGGTTACGGGTGATGGTAGAAGTTATGTGGGTCGCTTGGGTATATTAGAAGTCCGTGATGAGGAAATCTATTGTCGCATTCTTAGTTTACGGTGGATGTGGGTTGATTGGCCATGGTTCAAGCGGTGAGGTCCTAGGATGGAGGGAAGGGGTGAAGGTTATAATGGTGTGGTAGGAGAGGTCAGTGTATGAGGTCTAGGAGGTTGGGTCTTCCTTTTAGGGGCTAGGGTAAGTTTAGTGTTAGTTTTGGAGGATGTGGCTAAATCTAATTTGATGGGTGGGTGAGTAAGGCTTGATGTCGGTATAACCCTAAGGTAGTGATAGGTTTAGGTAAAGAATGTTTTATAGGCATGGGTGGGTGTTTGGGTGTAGATGTATGTTGTGATATGGGCAGAGGTGTGAGTTGGTCCATGGGTGGTGTCATGGAAGGAGTTGCAATAGTCGTGGTTGTGTTTGGTTTGGTCGCACAAAACACTTTTGGATAGATGGTGGAAGTATCAGTAAGTGACAATTGAATTTGGGTTGAAAATGGAAGTAGAAGGCGTACCCAAAGTAATGCTCTATCAACATAGTCCAGGCATTTGACCAAGCACAAAAATGGTACCATAATAGGTGGGTCCGATGTGGATTGAGTGGAAATCCCAGTGAAATGTGTTTGAGATACAAGGAAATGGCTAGCCTCGGACTGTGGGTAAGGGAGCCGAAATTAGATCCACGGGATTCGAAGGTCCAATGGTGAATGGTCATCTAAAGGAACTGGTATTTATACAAGATCCTCCATGGGTAGAGGAGAGGACTAGATAGATGAGGTTGGCTCTCCTTGTGATGGTGTAGGTTTTGAACATGTATCTCCTATGAGTAGGAGAGGTGCCACTAAAAACTACTAGGTAATTTGAGGGGCCGAGGTAGTGTGCTAAGTATAGGATCTTCCATGGGTGATGGAGAAAATGAAGGGGGTTCCTCCGAGGGTGTAGGAGTACATGAAATAGGTTCTAGTGTAGGTAGGGGAGCTCGAGATAATATTTTGTCTATGGAAGGAACATGAGGCAATTGGGAAGCAACGGGTATGTCATCTAAAATAACATGGACCTCACTGACATTTCTATCATTGTTTGAAGAATAATTAGCTTGGTTGGAAGAAGGGGTATGATTAGGAAATATTTTCTTAAAGATATGCAGATTTTGGTTAGCGGGTGCATTCAAACTATCTAATACTAGATCTCCGTTGTCTAACATTTCTTGGATGATATTATTGAAGGTGATGCAATTATTATCACTATGACCTTTGACATGGTGATAGTTGCAAAAGGCATGTTCCTTATACCATGCAGCATGGGTCGCCACGTCAAAACCAATATGTTGTTTTATAGGTGGAAGGGTAATAGCACTAGCCTTAACAAGCATTTCCAAAATAGAAGAATAACATTATCCTATCGAAGTGTACTTTTTTATTCTCGTCTCGAATCGGAAATCTTGGATAGGAGAGATATTAGAAGGAGGTTTGGTTGGGTTTGATTGATGAGGGGACCAACCTTGAGAACTACAGTGTTAGAAGATCCCTTGGGTTTTGAATAATTGTTTTGGGGTTTCTAAGATGATGAAGTCTCATTTGATTTGAAGGTGATGTTCTTGTTACGAAGTTGAATTTTCTTTTCTTCGATAGCATGAATTTCCAATTTATGTGCCATGGTGAATGCCTCATCCAAAGTGCAAAAGGTCTACACCTGTAGGTTTGGTGAGATGTGTCTTACGCATGCCCAAGTAAACAAATCTATGAGTTCAGTTTGAGGTAATTAAAATGTGAGCTGGTTAATTAGGCTACGCTAGCAAGCAACAAAGTCAGCGATAGACTCATCATCATATTGTCATGTGGAATAAAGATCAGTCATGGTAACCATCTTAACAATGTTGATGGAGAAGTGATATAAGAAGGCTTGGGCTACTTGATTAAATGAGTAGATGGAGTTTCTTGGTAGCCCACTGTACCAATCCAATGCAAGTCCTATTAGGGACATCAGAAAGGTCCGTAGGAGTAAAGCATCATCATGGACGATTAGGAAACACCGAGCTTTTAAAAGACCGTAAATGTTGTTGTGGGTCTTATTTACTATTGAAATGGTTGAATTTTTGCATTTCCCAATGTACATGGGCGAATAGGGATAGAAATATGAATGGGATGATTACATATTTCATCATAGGTGAGAGAATTGTGTGATCTCGAAACCAATGCTTCCAGCCGCATCCTTTCCATCATTGATTTGATGAGGTCATTGGTAGGTTGTTGTGGAAGCATTCCTCATGTGGCATAAGGGGCTGGTATTGAACCTATGATGTGGGCAGCATTCCATTGTATGGTGATGTTGAATAGGGAGGTCGAGAATAGGGAACCGATGTAGAGGGTATGTATTCAAAATGGGTGACAAACAAGATAGGGGGTTATTTATAAGTATGCGTATGCGATTGGGACATTCGTAATAACTCTAGTAGCGATTTGGGGTAGTCTTTGTGGGATGGAGAGGACAAGATTCTAGAATGGAGTGGGGTCACCGACACCATGGGCAGCTATGTTGCAATGGATATTTGTGAGACAATGGGTGTGGATAGGGTTATGGTCCTGGGTGGTCAATCGGGGGACAATAGATACTACAAGTGCGAGTGATATCATGAAGCGAGCTTGAAACATTCATAAATGGGTATGGGTCCTAGCTATGAAACCACCGGGTGAAGCGGTGAAGGTATAGCTGCATTATTAGGGGTTGATGTAAAAGCATGAATAAGGGTAGGAGAGATGGATAGAGGCATGCCATATATAAATTGACTCGAGAATCCTGGTGGAAGAATGGGAAAGGTAGAATCTGTAAGGCCACAGGATTCGATCAAGGAGGCATGCAAATTCCTTGTCACCTATGTAATGGTGGTATGTAGGGTTGGATCCATGGGTGATAATACCGTTGGTGGTGAAGGATTGGTGGGAGTGGTTAATGAATCACGTGAAATATAAGAGTATTAGATTGATCTGCGATTCAACACCATGTGAATGTATGTATATGAGGAGATGTTGTACCACTGTAGATAACACCTTGGGAGAAGTGAGAATAAAGAAAAAAAGTGCCTATAGGTAGATTTTGGGTAATATATCACTTGATGTTCAATATCTGAGTTAACCAATGTAGGTTAAGGATGACTGATGCCGATTAAGGGGTAACCGAGGTTAGTTAATGTGAGACATGACCAGCTTTTTGCAGATGAAGCAAATATTGTTGATGGTTAGATGAACAAGTTATAGAATGACTATTATCAAATCCTAAAGAGTTTAGAGACTCACAGAACTCGACAACAAGGAAAATTAAATAAGGGCTATTTATGAAATTTAACCCAAAATAACATGTAAAACGATGTCGCTTAAGAAAACCAATGCCGGTCAAGGTTAACTAATGTCGTTATCTTGTGAAAATTGGAAGAATGTAGAAAATGAATTGTTATGAATTTTAGTGAGATAAACAATCAACGTAGAGTTTTGGAGATTATGCATTGAAATCCTGTTATGCTCAGGAGAACTCGAAATACTCCAATTGTGATTGTGGAGTGTGTAAGGAAATAGAATGGAAAAATGGAGAAGCGTATCCTCACATCTCAAAACGCACGTAAATCAAACACTAAAAACATGCACCTAACAATTGATTTTTAATGTGTTGAGCTTATGTTATTTATTATACTGACTCATGAATTTAGAATAGAGTTTTTAGTGAGGAAGGCTTCCTACAAAGAAGGATATCTAAAAGGAGAGGTTTTGGGTATGCTATGGTTATGGGGTAGTCCGTCGTTCGAGATAATGAATCAACAGAGGTAACGAGATGGGGAGTACCTACCAATCAGATTGTGTGATCACCGACAAGTGTTCCTAGGTAGGATGTTGTTTAAGAATGATGTGTATATTTCATTTTTGTGCGGTTTGGTAAGACACAGAGAGAGAGAGAGAGAGAATTTTATTTCTATGATTCTTTTTGTCAACCATTAGTTGGGCATGACTTCTAGCATATAGGTTGCCCTCATCTTATTGTGAGATAAATGCAACAAATCTGAATGTAATGTAACTAATTTTAAGCCCAAATTGAAAAGATTATGTTTGATGAAGCAAATGATAAATAGGAAAGGGTATGCACTTTCACTAAATGCAGGAAGAAAGAAAAAGAATGATTCTTTTAAATGCACCAAGAGAAATGAGAAAGAAGAGAGGATTACTAGCGAAGAAAATTATTGTGTAATATTTTATAGGGAAACAAACACACAACTTTCTCCTAAAATGAAGAAATGATATAGAACCCCGATGGGTCCCACCGGGCGTGCCAAAATCTTTCACCATTTTCTTTACATTTTGAATGAAAAATAGATAGGGTTATGGGCTAGGAGGATTACTTGTTAAATGGGTTGGTTGATGGTTGTTGCATGTGTTTGGACTTCTTGACCCAATGCCAATTGTGAGAGCTTCCTTTTGGCTAGAAAGAACTACCGTAATAGAAAACCAAGACCACAAAATAGAAGTTAAAATGATATATGTGGTGGACTTCCTAGCATGTGCTAGTTCGGGAAGTGTGATGCTTCCTAGATGGCTCTCAATCCATTGTTTAAAACAAATTAATGCGATAAATAACTAAATTCCTACTGTAGTTGATATGATTTAGGTATCTCATTCAAGTACAATAAGCAAATCCAATCACAATAGGCTAGGCTATAGCTGGATTTAAAGGATGAGGTAACTGTAAAGGTATTAGGACTGGTTAGGATCTAATTATGGGTTGTTTCAATTGGTAGGGGGTTGTTTGGCTCTATTCTTGGGTAGGGTATAAAACATAGAGACTTATTTCAGTTTGGTATAACCGACGATGATTTAGGGGAGACTGATGATGGTCGAGGATAATCGGTGTCGGTAAGTTCGGGTGAAAGGAACTTAATAAGATTTGGTTGTGGGGATTGAGTTGGGGCTAAACAGAGATGGAAGGGTAGAGGGTGATGTAGGTAAAGGTCTCAGTTATACTCAAGAGGTAGGTAACAGGTGAGACTATATGACTTGGGAGTGTGGGTAGACGGATGACCGAGTCTATAGGAAGCTAAGAGATGGGAAATGGACATTCAAGGTATGAAGTGATAACAAAAGTAACAAAATACTATTATACTAAAATGGACTATGCTAGTAGAAGGTATACTTACTTCTTAATACATGTTTGATAGTTGAATGGTGATGGAAATTGATTAGAATAATGGTGTTTGGTGCCACAAAGTAGTTCTTCCCTGGAATGATTCTATGAATGTTATACTTGGATCCATCCAGTGCATCGGCTATGGATGTCCTGGGTGTATGAAAAGAATTTGGTTCTACTTGCATGCAGGTATCTTCTCGTCTCCTTGCTCTTAGAATGTTCCAACCCCTCTTAGAATGTGCCAACATCTCAAACAAGGTTCCTAAGGTGAATAAATGGTAACCGATAATAGTTCTATCTTAACCGACGTCGGTTTAGGTCTGACTAAAGTGTCGGTTAAGGTGGGATTACCTAGGTTTACTAAAAATGGTAGATCTTGCATCTTTTGGATCAGGTTCATTTCTTTCTCCACGGATCCGAATGGATGTTTGCTTTATATTAGTGGGAAGGTGGTTAGAGGGATAGTAGGCATTGATTATTAGGGTTAAACTAAGTCTTATCTCATTAAGGTAAGTGGGACCAAGTCTTAGTTAGTTATGGAAACATGCGAAGAATAGGTCTAGGGTGAGGTGGAGGGGTGAGGTGGAAATTAGCTTGATTAAAATCATTAAGTAATGAATATTTTGAGGATGGCTATTAATTTAATTAAGTTAATTAGATTAATATTAATGTGGGGTGAAAGGGGCCATGGTTAGGTGAATATGTTTGAGTTGGTTATTCGACAGGGACCAGGGGAAGTGTGACCCAATTTTGATGTTTACACTAGGGGTGAAGCATATGAGTTCTTCTATGTTTATACATGTTGTCATTTTCATTTGATGTGGGGTTGCTTCTTCTTGTATATTAAGGACAAGCCTGCAAAAGAAGATAGAAAGAGTATTCAAATTCATGTATATGTGATAAATTATATCCAAGTATGTAAGAAATAAGTAAAAATACAAAAAAGTAGTAAAAGGAACGTGTGCACTTGATCTATAATGAGAAAAAAGGATAGAAGGTGTCCTGAAATGTTTTATAAGAATGAATTTTTCAAGGGTGATTTCAAAACATGGTTCAAGAGTGTTGGGAGAAAGGTCTATTGTTATTATAAATCACCGATTGCTTCCACAAATTTATATACCACCGTAAATGATGTGATTTTAATTTTTTCATGTTCTATCCAAGTATTAAAATGAAGGTAGAATGTTGTTGGTGAGAAAACAATTTAGTTGGGAAAATTAGGTGTCTCCACCAAAGTTCACGGGGTAACACCCTCTACATTGAATGATGTAGATCTCATTATTGAATGTGACAAATCTAATCCTCAACTAAATTTTGTGAGATGGCCTAAAGAGGCCGGGGATCACACAGGACACTCCACTAAACCTATGGAAAATCATCAGCATGTACGAGGTACAAGGGAGGAAATTAGAGAGATGAAGGGGAAGGAGAGAAATTAAGGAAGGAAGTTTAATGTTTTGAGTAAGCCAATTATAGAGTTCACACCCACTAACCAAAGTAGTTCAACATTCAATATATAAGAAAGAAATAATAAATCTATTTAGTGTGATAGAAAAAACCTCAGACACCAAGTTCTTACATTTAATCTATCAAAGATACAAATCTCTTTTGGGATCACTATGCTTTCAAAGTGCATAAAGAGCGAGGTAGAAAAATAAAAGAAAAGGAGAATAGAAGAAATGTTGATTTTATTTCATGTGTAGTGATGAGTACAAAGCTTCAATCAATCTACAACAATTCACAATTGCTATCAAAATCACTAACTTTTAGGATCCCTTAAAATAGAGGATCCATTTCAATTTAAATCAATGGGAAGATGCAATTACAAAAAGTGAAAAAAAGAGGGAATATACTTCAAAAGGAAGCTAGTTGGACTTAGAGGATGTTGTATTGAAGGAAGAAGATTTGTTTATAGACGTACAATTAGGTATATACCAGCTTGCAAAGATCCATCAACCTCCTCAAATGCTCCGAATGTCCCTATCCATTGGGATTAGCTTCAAAGAAATGGAAAAATACAAGGATCGGCTCATTGGTTCTAAAGGCCCCTTTTCAAATTATGTATTTGGATATCCGGAGCCAAAAACAAAGTTTCCACTAGTCATGCTCACTTTAGAGAATGAGGAGGAGCTTCAAATTACCAAAGGTCAACTTCAATACCTCCAACCAAATGCAAAGAAACTTGAGGAGTTATACATCTTGTTTTCAGCTGATACTTTGAAGACACAGGAAGTTTGGATCATGTTTATAGTTCCACCATGTGATTATATTTCCAAACAAATTACATGGCTACATTTTGTGAGGAAAGGTAGCTATTTCCCACAACATTATGAAGGTTTTGTTTAGCTTCCTTTGCCTCCGGTTAGAGTAGGTTAGGTAGGTTTGTTTTCAATAAAACAAGTGTTTTCACACACTCTGTGTGTTTCCACTTAGAACATATATGATTTTTATGTTTTGTACATAGTTTTTATGTTCCTTTTGTTTTCACAATCTATTTCAATTCAGGAAGTGTTCTTGGCTAAATAAGATTTGGGGCAATTTTAAATGCTAAATAATTTAACCCCAAAGATCATTTTACAATGAGTTCTCGTGCCTCATCCTTGATAAAAATGTATAGTTCATGGATGGCTTACAAAGTTTTAATTCAAAACTCCCAAGCAACTAGCTTCAAGAGCAGACTCAAGATAGATTCATTTATTTCGTGCTAAGTTCCTAATGGCTCAAGACTAATATTTTGAAAGAAAAGATCATTTTTAAAAAAATTCAGGCTTGATTACATGCCCAATGGATGTTTCAAGACTACTGGTCAAATTTAGCTAGAACATTTCCCCAAAGGTCACCAAAATTGTTATCCCAAAATTTCCCCATGGTTAATTTGGATAATACATGAAAAATGAACCTAACCATTTTTAAAATCCCGAGATGTTCAAACAATTGTCAAATTACACTCCCCAAAAGCATTGGCCATTGGCTTTAAAAATAAACAGAAGACTATTTTGGTTTATCATGGGTTTGCATGGAGCTTAATGTTCGTGGGTTCTTCTAATCCATGAAACAAAGGAGCTCGGTCAAAGAATTAGGTGGAATTAACTTAAATATGTGGGACATTTAAAATCCATACAACAAAGAAGATCCATGATGTAATCAAAGGCCAAGTGGCTGAAAATTGACAAACCCAAAGAAAGACAAGTGTCATCATTCAGAAATTTCAAAGGAGATTGGATCATCTAGACCTCAAGTCCCGAAACTAGTTATAGTTCATATTTCATCGGGTCCACATAGGTCGGCCGAGGTCAAAAGGGACATGTGGCAGCCAAATTCAAATCCAAAACGTTTCTAAGTCTCCAGACTTAGGAATTGTAATGTGAAGAGCTACATGATGCCACCCTATTGGTTTTCCTTTCATAGAATGAAAAATGTGAAGGAAATCAAATCAAAAACAAGCACGAGGAAGGAAGTCTGACATGTCCTAACATGGGGGCAACGTGGATCCATTTTATTGGCTTGTATTTTGCATCTGTCAAAAGGAGTTCAAAGAAAATACAGACAATGTGAAAGGTGTGGAGCTTTTACATTGGCTCACACTTCATGATTATCAGATGATATTGTCAAAAGTATGATAATGCATCAATTCATGGGATGATCTCATTGGTTAATGCTTCACTAGTGTTAGAGGGCCAAATAAAAAGGACTAACAAACAAAGCTATGTGGAGCCTTCTTTTTGGCTCACATTTCACAATGGTCACCAATAAGCTTTATAAAGGTAAATGGTGATGTAACATGGATGGATCTTATTGGCTGCATCTCTCTCGAGACCGATAAATAGCTAAGGACATTCGACAATTGCAACAAACATGGAAAGTACTCATTGGCCCGTATTTTCATAAAGGCGGAAGGACAAGTAGAAGAAAAAGGAAAGAAAGGAGGAAATTTCTGAAACCATGATCTAATGGGAAAATGAAACATGGAAGAGATAAAAGAAATTTAACATTGGTATTGGCCAATCCCGAACAAATTAGGGGTTTCCACTTGTCAAATTCAAGTGCCTCCCGAAAGGAAAATCTTCAGAAGACCATATCTTTTGACCCGAGCTCAAAATCATACAAAATTTATATTGTTGGAAACCTCTCATAGAGCCCTTCAATTTAACATCAAAAAAAAAAAAAAATTGGTGACTTTGTATGGGTTAGAACAAAAACATGACATCGAGATGAAGAAAATATCATTCTAGGCACACAAACATTCAAATAAGGTAGCTCAACCACCAAAATTAATGAACTATGGCTTTATTTCCTTCTAAAGGATGAAATAGACACAATAATGTCCTTAAAGAGTACCCATGTGCTTTGTAGAATATTTTAAGGAAAAAAATTTGGAGGTTGAAAGTTGAATTTTTTTCTTTCTCTTTTCCCTATTCTCTTTCTTCTCTCTCATTGAAGCTATATATTTTAAAATCTCTCATTTGAAAAGAGAGTGGACATTCTTATCTATAAAGGAACCATGTCAAAATGGTCTCCCGTGCATCTTTGAAATTTGAGCCTTTATTTTGGCCTATGTAGATGATTTATTACCTTATGTTTTGAGTGTAATAAATCGTGCATATTTTAAGAAATAAAATTTGATTTGTGGTATGTTTTGTTTTCCCTAACTCATTTCCTTCATATTACTCTTGCACTAGATGTGCATTTTCTTTTCAATTTCGTGCTCCATTTTGATTGTGCTCAATGTCCATCACCCTTTTTGGATCTATCACCACCATTTTAGCTTAGGATTTCCTTTCTACATATCCTTTTGCCCCTTTTCCATTGGCATGTTTAGTTTAGGATTTTCTTTCTACATTAGGAGTAGTTTTAGCAGTAGCAGGAATATGTAGAGGAAATGGCCTTCTTCGTGAGGTCTGTCTCAAGATGTGAGGTCTCATAACTTGGAGACAGTCCCATGTTTCCTTAAAATCGTTGAGTTGTTTATGGCTCAGGGAAAGGTGTAATTTTAAGCTCCAACAAGAACCAACATGGAAATACACATTAATTTTTCATACCTAGGAGACCATATAGAGTTGATGCAATCGATTATGAGTCACTACAATAACAGTGTGATATAGTTCAAGGCATGAGCTTTTATTCCAACTAATGCGACCACAACAGCCCCGAGTCACTAGACTTCCTAATATGGGTGTATCCATGCTCACATATAAAGGGAACAAGCTTTTGGTTAAGAAAACAACTACAACTATAATATATGGTCATCCGCATAAAGCAAAAGGAGTTCCCTGTAGGATAAATTGTGAACAACATGATTTGAGTTATGAATAAAATAAAATAATGGAAGAAAATATCAACGAGCTTAACGAATAAATAAACAAGCATCCCGTCGGTGAAGTAGATATTGTTACCATAATGTTGGGAAAATGGGATGAATTGAACCGCCCCAAATTCTTGGCCCATAAAATCAATAAAAATATGCAATAATTTAATGAAGATGTTGGTAAATAAATTATGTTTTAATGGATAACTATGTTAGTGTACTTCACATATTATAGAGCCCGATAACGGATAATAGAATTAGATTATGTGTACTACCCACGTGAGCATCTTGCATAATATATGCTAGTGACGCCCTACATGATTTGATAAAGATAATGAAAAGATGGGATATTGGGTAAATAAAATCGGGATACATTTATAATAAACCCTCACATACCAAAGGAATTGCACACATACATAGAACCATATAGAAATTTGAATTCATTGCATGATTGGGTCATACTCCTTTTGAAGGTGATAACACTAAGCAACTCAAGAAACTCCCATTTTTCATTAACATGCACATAGCTAATCCAAAACGAGTCTATGAAGCATGGCACAATTACTAAACACGTTCAAATTTTCCATAATAAATGGTCGTGAAACTAATCATAAAAATCCTAAGGTCTATAGCCATTGCATAACCAATCATTGAAGAACAACTCATAATACAAGTAGAAGGGAAAAAAAGAAGGAAAGAAAATGTCAAACAAAAGACAATTTTTTATACTAAGAGATCTTAATCTCGGGTGGAAAATAATCCCAAACTACCCATTTGGTTTGAAAATTTGGAATTCAATAACATGAAAGTTAACCAAAAAAAGTGCACTATTATGCTATAATACATGGGAAGAAAGATGCATTTTATAGAAGAAAGGAAGTTTTATACCCGTAAATCCATAAGAAGTGCATAGGCTCTAATTCAAAAGTTTAGGGATGAAGAAATGATTCTATTTACACTCATGTTTCATTCTCTCATAATCAACATGGATAGGAGAATGTAGCACAAGACCAAATCTGAAAGTCAATATTGCGAAGGGACTAATGGAAGTAGTAGTCAATATCAAATATGTACTATATCTCTAATCTATTGAACTAGATGGAAATGAAGAATAAATACGGTGACACCACATAAGATGAAAATGATAGATAACAGAACCTATAAGTTAGTGTGAAGAGCAGGTTTGGAAGAAGATATCAAGCTCCCAAGTATGGGATTCAAGACACAAATAAGGTATTCATTTACAAAGGAATAAATAGTTCAAAAATAGTATCTTAACAAGAAGAGAATAAACTTCCTCAAGAAATATAATTTCATGTGCAAAGAGGGAGAAACTTAAGAATCATATTAGAGTAAAGATAGGAGTCCCAAAACTATAGTAAAAAAATAGTAACTACACCTTCTCTATCCCCTCAAGAAAAATTCGCTTCTCCAAAAGCTAGGATGGAAGAAGAAACAATTGCAGGCCAAAGCAACAAAAGATAAAGGCCACAATTCCCATCATGTAGACACCTATAGTGCAAAACTTAAAACATGCATAATAATCATTGATCAAGGAAAAATAAAAGCAAGAGATGAAAATTAAAAAGGAGGAAGTTGTTAAGGAATATCTTCAAAAACAAAAGAAGAAGAGCACACTTTGTGAGAGAAGAGATAAATGGAAAATTTCACAAAGTAGAATTGGAAAGAAGTTAAGAAGAAAGAAGAGGCAGAGACAAAATTGAAGCATAATGAGTAAAAAGTGCAAAGAACAAAAGGTTGTTGGAAATATGCATGCATGAACAACGTGTAATTTCCCGCAACCTTTTAGGAAGTTAAAATTAGTTAACTGCAGTTGTCTTATTCATGCAAATTGTAGCTTTAGTAGAGCCTTAATTTTAGGATTTTATATTAAATCAAATAAAGAAAGTAATTTGTTTTATGCATGCACAACATGCAATTGTTTTAAAGCAACAGTTAAAATTTAGAATGCTCTATTTTAGAGATGTAGGTGGTTATTTAATTAGCAACAATTGTTATTGTTTTACAAGGAAGTAAGGTCCATTAAAAGCACACAGTGCACACAATGTTTGATTGTAATGAGTCGAAGCTCTGAGTATGAATATTTAATGGAGAATGCATAGCAGTGCTGGTTTGGTGTTTAATTATTTTGTTTATGCAAGTTATTTTATTATTCTATTTATGATGTTCATTGTATAAGACTGCAAAGATTTTCTACAAATTGGTATGAGACTGCTTTTTTACAAAAGCTTATTAAATAGGTAGCAAGTTATGGATTCTACATTCGGTATGCAGACACCAAAATTTAATGGAAATAATTATGAGTATTTGTCATTTACCATGAAGGCATTTTTCAGATCTCAAGACGTGTGGGAGATCATTGAGGATGGGTACACAAAGCGTGCAGATGCAAAGTAGTGTATACTAAACTTTCTCACGAAGAGAAAGAAGCTTTGAAGGAGTTAGAAAATAACTATGGAAAATATCTTTTCTATATTCATCAGAAATGCATGAAAGCATTCTTCTAAGAATGGCAACATCCAGATTAAGAAAATACCACATGGGCACACTACAAAGTTGCATATAGAGGTAAGGAGAAAGTAAAAACCACCAAGTTATAGTTACTTCGTAGAGATTTTGAGAATTTGTTAATGAAAGATTCAGATTCCATAGAATCTTTCTTTACTTATGTGGTTAGCTAAGTCAATCAAATAAAATCTCATGGTGAGACTCTTGAAGATAGGACCATTATTGAAAAATTTCTTAGGAGTTTGCCTACAAAATTTGATCCTTTAGTTGTTTTTTATTGAAGAAAATAAGGATCTCGAGTCGGTTTTCTATTGATGAGTTACATGTATCACAAATCAATCATGAACAGAGGATTAATAGATCACATGTAAGTGTCGATCAGGTTTTAGCATGTCAGACAGTAGGATGCATTAGTGGTTCATCAAAATCAGATGGAAGAGGATAGAATCAAGAACATATTTGTGGTCGAGATAGGATAAGTCTCATGCTCAAGTGCCATTATTGAAAGAAGTATGGGAACTATGCTTATGATTGCAAGAAAAAGTAATATGATCAAGAGAGGCAAAATAAAAATCAAATTGGAAGTTCTTTTTTTAAACCTATTTTTATTGCATACACAAGTATTGTTGAGGAAATACCTTCTTTATCCCGTATTGAATTTAATTTTTCAAAAGATATTCCATATGATGAATGGTATTTGATTCAAAGTTGCATAGAATCACCGACAAGAAATCTAGATTTGTTTTCTAGTTTGGATGATTCAATTAAGAGTGATGTAACTCTTGGAAATAACAATATTGTGTCAGTAAAAGGAGGAGGCATGGTTAGTATTCTAACTAGACAGGGGGAGAAAATGAGTACCCAAGATGTTTACTATGTTGCAGGTTTGAAACATAACCTTACGAGTATTGGATAGTTGGTACAGAAAGGATACCGAGTCTATATGGAAGAAAATGATTGTGTGATTGTGGAAAAATATACTAGCACTCGAATGATTGTAAAAGTGAAGATGAGAAGATATAGGATGTTCCCTTCGATATTGAAACCTGGAAGAAAGAAGAATTAATATTTGTTTGCAAAAAAATTAGCACCTCTTTTTGTAGCCAAGTTCTACGCTAAGTCAAATCAACCTTCTATTAAGTTATGTGCTCAAACAGATGAGTTCTGCGCTAAGGTTAAAGAGTCCTACATGATTTAATAGAGTCTTGCGCTAATGAAAATCAGGATTACACTACAACAAGTGAGTCATGCACTGGTTCCGATGCTAATATAGTTGAGTCCCGCTGTTTGAAGGAACACAATCAAATTTTCATTCAATCATGAAATATGAGTCATGGATTTGGAATTTAAGGTATGGACATTTAAATTTTGGAGGTTTGAATTTACTTCATACAAATAATATGGTTAAAGATTTTCCATTGATTCAAAAACCGAAAGGGTATGTGAAGGTTGTAATTTGGGGAAGCAACATAGATATTCCTTTCCACTTGAAATTGTACACTCATATTTATGTGGATCCATGAAAACAACTTCTATTGGAGGTTGTTCATATTTTATGACATTCATTGATGATTACATAAGGAAGACATGGGTTTATTTTTTGAGAAATAAATTAGATGCCTTTGATACATTTCAGCAGCTTTAAGGCATTACTGGAGAAGCAAAGTGGATACTACATCAAAGTTCTAAGGACAGATAAAGGAGGTGAGTATGTTTCTAATGAGTTTGTGAATTTTTTCAAATATTATGGTATACAAAAGCGTTTATCGATGAATCGTTGTATTCTTCCAATCATTTAACTGACATAATCTTGGTTAGTGTCATTCTTAAACCAGGGTTGTGTCCAAGGCAATATGCAATAGAGTCTAGGAGAACCAGTTATGCATTGAGTTTTTTGGGGGGGTTTCTTAGCATAGTGGCTATTCTACAAAAGTGCAGTTAAAATCTATAGAAATTAAATACAAGTCTACGGAATTCAACTATTTGTAATGAAATGGATTTCAACAACTAATCTTCTATTGTAAAGTAAAATACGCACACACTTATTCTTAACAATTTAAACCATAACTGAATAACTGGAATTCAACAGTAAAGAAAGACTCATTTATGAACTAAATTTGCATTGAAAAAGCATCTACTTAAAGTGAAAGCAATAATGAAGAAAACAGGGACAATTAATCAAAGAATGCATGCAAAAACTCATCAAATGATAATTACAGTAAAACTAATCGAAGGATTGTATGCATGAAAAACTCAAAGCAACCTCGTATCTCCTCGGTTGAGTGGGCCCTTGCTCTTCCTTAGGATAGAGTGATCAACAATTTTGATTCTCAAAAAGCTATAGATTTCATTAACTTTCAAATGAGTTCATAACATATCCAAAAACAAATCTAGAACAGTTTGCATAGATAATTTTTTTGATAAATCAAAAAGTGGTACCACTACTCAAGACAAAGTCTTCATATAGATAATTTTTTTACAAGATCCACCATATCGGGTGGCATTAAACACTGTTTCATCAAATATCAATTAAAACTCTTAGATTCCTATGGGCGGTTAGAGTCAAGCCCAAGCTAATAGGTCAATTTGGAAACAAATCTTCACCACATGCATCGAAATCGGGAAACTTATCCACCAAGAACCTCCATCATTCCTCGCACACATCATCACATTTGATCTCATTAAAATAGTTAGTATGAGGTCATGTGATAAATGGTTTTCATAAATAATAGAAAGGAAAATGCATCAACCTACTAAGACATGACTATACAAACCATCCCCATATACAAATGAGTCATATCACGAAGAGTATTCTTGGTCTGAAGAAATGTTATTAATGAGCCAAACTATGCACTCATAATTCCCCCGACTTTACATGTTGCATGTCCCAATGCAATCATCTATATTGTTCTTGTCTTCCAAGTTGTTCAGCCATGTCATACTCCTCGAATTGATTAGCGTATTGCTTTGTGGTATTCTTACATGTACCCCGAGTATTGGAGGTAATTTCCACCCAGGTAGTGAAACTATCATGGGACTGTGCTACATTGTTATGCCATGTTGTGAGAGGGATCAAGAGGAGTGGAGGTCGTACTTGAAGGCTGGCCCATTCATCAGTGTATTACTAGTTGGTCTTTTCTGTGGTTTGTCTAATAATGGCAATGAGGGCATCACCCCATCACATGCTCCACTCAAATTATGAGGAGAGAGGACCTCCCTACGTTTTAAAGGCAGGCTTAAAGTATCCCATCTCCTATCGCAAGCTTGCCAAGAAGCTCCTAAATTCTCTTGACTACAATTTTCAAAATCAATAATACACTCAAGAAAAATGAGAAGTATGCACCCCAACCCCGCCTGGTAATATAATGATCTAAAGTTCTTCCGCAGGTGACATTTGTGTGATGGGTTGGGCGAATGTAAAATCGATTGATCGAGAAATGTTATCAAACCGCTCTATTTGTTGTCTCCAAGTTATCTCGATTCCTCAATACAGATGAAATGTTTTAATTTGAAAATCCCCACAAATAGTTTGATCAAGAAATTAGGGACATTGGTTACTACCATGTTATGTAAATAAAATTCACAGAGTAAATTTTGAATTTCTGGAGTGTTGTTCTTGTAGACTGATAAAAAACTAGGTCCATCCGGAATTTTGTGAGGGGCTTGAGAACACAACTGAAATAATCGCCAAGAATAAAATTGTTCTTGGAGATACATGTTGTAAATCGAGGAGGGTTTCTACAAGACAATGAGTTTGATGGGTAAAGGACAAATAGAGTCTAAGATAGATGTTAATTTTTGGTTTTCCTCTTCCAAAGATTCTTTTTCCTTTTTTATTTTTGGTTTTCTTTCTCGCAATTCCCTTTTCTGAAGGGAAAACTATTGGAAATTATCTAAGAGGGTAAGACCTGTATCACTTTGTCACTTTAGACAACTCACCTCATGCTGCAAGGTAGCAATCTCCTGAAATTTTTCTACTGTATTTTGTGTAAATTTAGCTTGTAATAAAAGGGTGGACTCTTCCATACCTTATAACTGAGATTTTAGCAATGCAATTTCCTCCAGATAGCTGTGAGAAGGCTCCACTTGGACGTCAAGCATTTCCAGAGCTCCAGTGTGAATTTTCATAGATGACAGAACAACAAATGATGGAGCAGCTGGGACATCCTCCATATGCAGCTCCTCCCGAATGTGGGTGGTGTCATCAGGTAAGGACTGGGATTGGAAACTTCCGCCGAAAACAGGAGCCAAGCCGCCGGGACCATAGTTTTATGGAGGAAGAGGGGGCCATGGGACACTTTCCTTTTGAATCAGAAATGGACGGGGGTGGTCCCTCAGGAGTACCAACCGTGTCAGCATGCATAGGAATGTCAACTTCCTCAACTTGACTATGTGAAGGGCGAGGCAAGGGTAGACCGAGGTGTAGAAGAGAGACCGGATTTTAGTTTCTTAGGCTTGGACCCTTCACCAACATGTCCCTCAAGCCTCCGCTTTGGGAAAAAGAAAACTTGGTGTGAACACAATAGGTGAATCAACCCTGGGTGCTTAAGCATAGACTTGTCTCCACTGGATCGGTGTTTCTGGCATATCTTAATGATAGAATCTGTGAGGTACTCTAGAAAATTGACCCGAAGGGCCTGGTTGACATGTCCCTTTTTAAGGTGAATGAGCATTTTGAGCGCATTACCACCCATAATAGAAGCTTGTCTATCGCATATAAATACCTGTTGACCCATTTAGCAATCTCACCCAGATTCCAAGAAACATTTTATGCTTAACACCCTTGGACACCCAATGGAGTCAGGATGACCTCCGGGAGTGCCTCTCCTTCATCGTGGAACTGAGCAATTAGACTTTGCAAAGGGGCATTCATCATAACCTTTAGACCAAAATTTGGCAGCCCAGACAGGTTAGAAATGACCTGACTGGTAATTTCAACTCTTTGTCCACCAACTTGCAAGCATGTGGACTCAAAATTGTTCAAGAACTCTTCCACAATGTTCTTATCAAAACCTTCAAATTATTGAATGAAATATAACAATCCAAAATCATGAAATACTTGCAAAAGGGCAGCATTTTGGAGCAAGGTGTCTGGTGAAGCAAGGTCTGATGTCTTTCACGGTCCCATGCTGAGCCAAAAAGTGAGAAATACATGGTAGTGGAAAAACCAGAGCTGAGCGTCCCTTCCACTTCCCGTCTAGTGTCCAATAAAACTAGTCGTGGATCGATGGGCATACCACAACGTGAAGAAGTGGTGTAGGGCATTAAATTTCAAATGAAAAAAATCCTTGGGTAGTGCAACATCAAGCGAAGGTGACGGTGGAAAAATAGTAATGATTGGCCACCCATGCGAGATTAGGATTTTTACGGTGGCATATATCCCATAGTTGAGGAGCATGCGCCATCTATCCTGACGTTGGGGAGTGCAACACATCAAAGCATGTGGTTATTTATGAACCATTACTCCTTTTTATGTCGTCATTCATAAAGCCGGATTTGGAAGGAGACCCAAGATGACCATAGTAATCATTTGATGATGGCGTCACAATGACAAATGGATACATAGGGAAATGTTCGCATAGAAATATCATTAGTAGGTTAAAATGCACTTACCCATTCCATATTTAATCAGCTGATATCCATAGATTCCTACACCCAAATTTGGGATGAAACATGATTAGCGGTAGTAGAAATAATGGAAATTCCTACATTTATTGGAAATTACAATAAAAACTGCTAACTAAGGGAAGAAGATCGAATGAAGGATCATCTTCATTTATTATATTTGCAAAAGATTAATTACTCCATGTGTGAGAGGAAAAGAGCCTCCTCAGCATGCATATCTATTTGTAGCAGAATGTCGTCGGTGAAGGTCTACTTATCCAGTGGTTTGTGATAAACTCAGAGCCTATGCCCATTCACCAGAACAATTCATTTGTCTCCATCAATCGGTATTAATCGAACAAATCCATTATCAAACAATGGATGCACTTTCGATAGGGACCTAACCAACATGTACGCAACTATCCTTTAAATCTTGATAGCGGGAATCAAAGAGTAAAACCCACTTGTCCTTAATAAAATATCCTTTTTTATGTCAAAGATCATGCCAAGTTTTCCACTAATGTTGTATAATTTCAGTCTTCTGTTGTGCCTCCATCCACATTTCATCTAGTTCATTCAACTACAACACTCATTCATGCTTTGCTTCATCCAAATCGATCCCAACTTCCAATGTTGTTCACTAGGTGGGAAACTCAAACTCAACTCAACAGTAGTGGCTTCTTCCCAAAGAACAACTCATAGGGAGAGAAACCAATAGTTGTTTTCTAGGTCATGTTGTAGGCCCAGACGGCCTCAAGAAGCCTTGGTTACCCAATTCTTTCTATCAAAGCATTAACCACCTTAGTTAGAATATTCTCGAGCTCTCAATTAGTTACCTCCACTTGCCCATTGGATTGGAGTGATATGGTGATGATTTCCGGTGCCTGATTCTATAGATTCCTAAGAAAGATTCAATCATATTTGAAACAAATTGAGGACCTTGATCAGATACAATTGCCCTTGGTGCTCCAAATCACAAAGAATATCCGGTTGTAGAGAAAATCAGCAACAACATCTTCATTGGTAGATGCCAATGCTTGAACTTCAGCCCATTTGGTGACATAGTCCATGCATACCAAGAGATACTCCTTCCCGAAAGATGGAGGATCAAATGGTCCAACAAAATCAATACCCCATTTCTCAAATGGTCCTAGAACCAACTGAGGGTTAAGAGGCATTTCCGTAGAAAGTGTAGGTTTTCCCATTCATTGGCATGCATCACACTACCACACATACTTCTTGACAGTCTTATGGAGGGAAGGCCAAAAGTACCCTACTCCAAGGATCTTGTGAATTGTTCATTTCACTGAATAATGTCCACCACCTGGCTCATCATGACATGCTCGCAATATGTCATGTACCTCATCCTCACGAACACACATGCGAAGAACCATGTCAGAAAAAATTGAATAAGAATCCATTTCACCATTTATATGTTGCACTATTTCTAACCAATCGCCTTCTTTCCTTATGAGTATAATAAACAGAAACTTCCCTGTTGTTAAATAATTTACGAGATCAATGAACCAAGGAGTCTTAGTGGAGAGAGCAAACAAGTGTTCATCGGAAAATTGATCTTGACCGCTTCGTCATCACCGAAACATTTATTCGGAAAGAAAGTCAGCAACAACGTTAGATTTCCCATGCTTATCTATGATAGTGAGATTGAATTCTTGCAACAAGAGTAACTAGGGAATGATCCTTCCACCAACCACTAGTTTGTTCATCAAATATAGAATGGTAGAGTGGTCAGTGTAAATTTTTTTTTTATATCTAGTGATGTAATGACGAAATTTATTCAAAGCATATACCACAGCCAAAAACTCTTTTTCCGTAGTAGTGTAATTCTTTTCGTATGAGTCAGATTTTTGCTAATAAAGTAAATTGCATACATATGATCTTTTGAGTCTTTTTGTCCAAGGACAACGCCCATAGCTATATTAGAAGCATCAGTGTGGATATGGAAAGGTTGTCCCCAGTCAGGGCCATGTAAGACAGGGCTATTGTCAGCTTTTCTTTGATAGAATCAAATGCCTGTTGACACTGAGAAGACCATTCAAAAACACAATCTTTGGTTAGTAATGAAAACATTAGGGTCGGTAATTTTGCTAAAATATTTTATGAATCGGTGGTAATAACCTGCATGGCCAAGGAAACTTTTGATGTTAGTCTGATTAGCTGGTGTAGGTAATTGGGTGATGACTGATATCTTTTTGGGATCCACCTTTATACCTTGGTCTGACACATGGTGACCTAAGACAATTCCTTGATCAACCATAATTAGACATTTTTCATGACTCAAAGATAGTTGGTGTTGATCACATCGACTGAGTACTTTCTCAAGATTATTCAAAGATTCATCAAAAGTGGATCCATGGATAGTGAAATCATCCATATAAACCTCAACACAGTCATTAACAAGATCTGCAAAAATGGCCAAGACTGCCCGCTAAAATGTGGCAGGGGCATTACAAAGCCCAAAAGGTAAGACTCTATAAGCGAATGTACCCTAAGGGAACATAAAAGTAGTCTTATCCTGATCAACAGGGGAAATACTAATTTGATTATACCCACTAAACCCATCCAAGAAAGAGAAATATTTCTTGCCATCCAAATTGTCCAGGACTTGGTCAATGAAAGGTAGGGGAAAATAATATTTCTTTGTGGCTTCATTAAGTTCCCTCTAATCAACACATATTCGCCACTTACCATTTTTATTGGGAACAATAACTAATGGGGAAACCCACTAACTATCAGATATAGGGTAGATGAAACCTACCTTTAGGAGCTTTTCAATCTCAGTTTTGAATATGTCTCTCAATGCTGGATCGATTCTTCGTTGTGGCTTCCTTATAGGTTTGACATCATCGGTGTAAATATGATGTGTACAGATGCTAGGATGGATTCCTTTCATATCAGTGTAATCCCAAGTAAAATCATTAGAATGTTTCTTCATAACCTCAAGCACCCTAGCTTCTTGATTGACCTCTAATTCACTTCCTATAGTCAACTCTCTACCCATACTGACAAGCACCTTCTTAGCATCATTTGCAAGAGCAAGCTCTGTACTAGTGATGAAAGCATTCAATGGGAAAACATGGGGCTAGAGCATGTGTAGGATGGATACGTTATCAAAAGATAGAACCTTAGTTAAAGGACAATAGAAATTAGGAACTAGATGTTCAGAATTATAAGCATAGAGTTTCCTACCAGACTCAACAGAGGTAATGTCTTCTACCAATATTCGAATTCCGTAGAAGTAGTACTAATTTCCGTAGTTGCAGAGTCCTTAGAATCAGTTAGCACATAAGACTCTGCAGCCTCCGTCATATGATTGTGTATTGCAATAGTGGCCAGAAAAGAAGAATTCAAAGAGTTAGCATCCAAAGAATCCACCCATACCTGGTCACAATTATTTGTATAAGGCTGGGCAGGAGGATATAACGAAATGTGTTTGGATTTCTGCCCATTTAGAATTTTCATGTTGCTCGACCTACAAGCAATTAATGTAAGAATCGTAGCCAGCCAAGGTCTCCCAAGATGATCGATATCCCAACTTCGAGCTTTAGGCTGCAAAACCATGAATTCAACTGGGTACTCCCATGATTCAACAAAGTGACCTTTATATCTTCAACCACACCATCGTGTACAACAATGGATTGATCGTTAAGCTGCAGAATAGTGTTGGTTGGTTGAAGTCCCGTCAAGGATAGTTAGTTAAACATTTCTGTTGTGATGACATAAATAGCCACACCAAGATCCACCAAACATTAGATATTGACTGGGTGTTTATATAAATAGTAATGACAGGCTCCTAGGATCCCCATATTTTGGTGAGATGAGGGTGCTAAAGAACTAAATCAGCCAAATTTCCTTCGACTCGATAGTCTTTGGGTATTTATTTTTTCTTCCTAGCATCTTTATACATTAATTTCTAATGGTTTGGTTTAGTTCAGGATGTCCCTTATCGCACGTAGTAGCAGTAACCTCAATATGTACTTTTTCAATTCCCCGAATTAGTTCTGTTTCATCTACAATCCAAGTGTCTGTAATCGCTCAAGGAAAGGGGTTGTAGTTGGTTTGGGTATTTGAGCATCTGTTCATCTGGTATTGGTGAAGAACCAGTGTTACCTTCAATTTTTTCTTCCTTATTGGTATCATCAGGAAGTTCTATGATAACAACAGGAGGGTTCAATATTTTGCCAGATCATAATCGTAAATTACCAGTAGTGTTAACCTGCATGGTATGACCTGCATCTGTGTCATCAATCAAAGCATCTCTGTTGATTTTTGGATTGGCTCTTGGGCTGAGCTGCAAGTTGTGTTTGTGTTGCTTGTCCTTGATTTTGGTAGGCTTGAGGTGGAGGCATTAAAGCTTGTTGTGGCTGCTAGAACCTATGTTGTTGATTATTGTTTTGTGGTGGTGCCCAGGACTGATTTTGGCTAAAAAAAATTTGAGGACCCCACTGCTAATTGTGCTAAGGATTGGTTGTGGGTGGTGGAACCCAACCCGGCTGAGTGTAGGGATTTTTCCAAGGTGGTGGATATGGATAAGTCATCCAGTTTGAGTTTGCCCATTCAAGTTGTCCCCAAGAAGATTGAGAGGCCTGATTTGGCCATGGCATTCTCCAAGGATTCTAAGTTGGTATAGATGGGAACCCACCCTGATTGTTTGGTCTCTGGACAAAATTTAATTCAACACTTGTTTGAGAGATGGAATTCAAACCTCCCTTCAATTTTGGTAGAAGTGTGCAATGTTTAGTGTCATTGTCAAGAACTTCGCATTAAGTACATATCTGTGACATCCAAAGGACATTATCTCAAGGGGTGTCTCTTCCGACATTTAGGGCAATACATGTCCAATGGTTCTTTAGCGAGGGTGGATTTTGCCTTGAGTCCATCTATAGTGGATGTTAAATGCAGTAGAATGTCCATTTTCATGTTGGCCATTTCTTCTAGAAGTTCAGAGGTACCCAAAGACTTGGATGTTTGTTTCCTTCTTATTCCTCCACGTGTTCGGAATTATTTTCTACATAGCTTAGTATTTTGTTCCATGGTAAGCTTATGCACGTCTCCACCTCCCATGAGATGGAGATAATACTTAGTTTCCTCATCCAAATCCTTTCATAAAGACTATTTTAGTGATGTCTACATGTAACTCATACCCTTTGTGTTTATGGAGAAAGAGGAATCTATCTAGATAATCTTCTAGATTCTCATCTTCCTTTTTCCATGTTTGGAAGAACTCCTCCTTCCTATCCCTTCCTCTACAATAGTCTTGGTATTTATCCGGAAGGCTATTTCCATGGCTTCCGGGAATTAATGGAGTTAGATGGTAACCCCATAAACCATCTCATAGCAAAATCTTTGAGAGTGGAGGGAAATAATTTGAGTTTTTGATTGTTAGTTCGGTAATCATATGTTTGGCATAGGATTTTAAATTCAAACAGAAACTGATCAGGGTCTTCTTTGGTCATTCCTCGAAAGAGGGGGAGGATGGATGGTGAGATGTTTTTCATGGGTGCATCCTCATATGCATCGAGGACAATGGGGTATGTAAATGTTTGTCCTAAAGGTTGTTCTTTAGCATTCCCAAGATCTCCCATTATAGAATGATGTGAAGAGGATATAGAATGCTCAGAAAAGGTTCTAGGCATGGAATTGGAATCTGTATCACTCTCAGTGTTTCTCTCTTGTGAAGTGTCTAAAGATGTTTTTGAATATTCGCATGCTCTAAATATCCCTTGGTTATCTCGTGACCTATACATCCAGGTTGGTTGGTTTAAATCGGGGTCCGAGAGAACTACTAGTTTCCTATATGAACTCTATTAACACCCATAACATATGGAATAAAATAATGGAGCTTATGGTTATGTAGTTCCCCAACAACGGTGCCAAAAATGATGGGTTGTTGTATTCTTCCAATCATTTAACTGACATAATCTTGGTCAGTGTCATTCTTAAACCAGGGCTGTGTCCAAGGCAATATGCAATAGAGTCTAGGAGAACCAGTTATGCATTGAGTTTGTTGGGGGGTTTCTTAGCTTAGTGGCTATTCTATGGAAGTGTAGTTAAAATCTACGGAAATTAAATACAAGTCTACAGAATTCAACTGTTTGTAATGAAATGGATTTCAACAACTAATCTTCTACTATAAAGTAAAATACGCACACACTTATTCTTAACAATTTAAACCATAATCGAATAAATAGCTGGAATTCAACAGAAAGAAAGACTATTTATGAACTAAATTTACATAGCAAAATCATCTACTTAAAGTGAAAGCAATAATGGAGAAAACATGGACAGTTAATCAAAGCATGCATGCAAAAACTCATCAAATGATAATTACAGTAAAACTAATCGAAGGATTATATGCATGAAAAACTCAAAGCAACCTCGTATCTCCTCGGTTGAGTGGGCCATTTCTCTTCCTTAGGATAGAGTGATCAACAAATTCTGATTCTCAAAAAGGTGTAGATTTGATTAACTTTCAAATGAGTTCATAACATATCCAAAAACAAATCCAGAATAGTCTACAGATAATTTTCTTTGATAAATCAAAAAGTGGTACCACCAGCTTCGAACTTCATATAGATAATGTTTGTTACAAGATCCACCATATCGGGTGGCATTAAACATTGTTTCATCAAATATCAATTAAAACTCTTAGATTCCTATGGGCCGTTAGAGTCAAGCCCAAGCTAATAGGTCAATTTGGAAACAGTCTTCAGCCGCATGCATCGAACTCGAGAAACTTATCCACTAGTAACCTCCATCATTCCCTGCACACATCATCACATTTTATCTCATAAAAATAGTTGGTAGGAGGTCATGTGATAAATGGTTTTCATAAATAAGAAAGGAAAAATGCATCAACCTACTAAGACATGACTATACAAAACATCCCCATATACAAATGAGTCATATCACAAAGAGTATTTCTGGTATGAAGAAATGATATTAATGAGCCAAACTATGCACTCATCATTTACTACCAAGTATACACCACATTAGAATGGTGTGGTAGAGAGGAAAAATAGAACCATTATGGAAATGGCAAGAAGCATGTTGAAGGAAAAGCACCTTCTAAATGACTATTGGGAAGAAGCAATAGCAACTTCTATTTACATTTTAAACAGGTGTCCAAAAAAACTTGTTAGGAACATGGTTCCTCAACAAGCATGGACTAACATGAAACATAGTGTTTCTCATTTTAGAGTTTTTGGTTGTGTAACATATGCACATGTACCTGATGAGCTAAGGAAGAAGTTAGACAACAAAGGAGAAAATTTTATTTTTGTGGGTATTCAGATAATACAAAGCATTAAATTTGTAAAATCAAGTCACTGGAAAGGTTGTGATCAACAGGGATGTTCAGTTTATTGAGAATGAAGCATGGGATGGACATATAGAGTAAACAGTGATTATAACAAAGTAGCTATTCCACATGATGATATGGCAATTGAAACTTTAGAGCAGCAAGGTATTGTATCTACAAATCTTGGACATGCATCACAAGTAGTAGTACAAGCTACACCTCCATCTATAGTTCGGAGGTCTCTAAGATTACAGCCATCTTCAGCCATGCAAGAGACACCACAGAGAACACTAGAAACAACTCCATCACCATAAAGCATTCCTGCATCAAATTGTCCTATGTAGCGGGAAACACAGAGTCTTAGTGAGATTTGTAATGTTGATACAACTAATTTTTTTTCATTTTTTGCATTATTTTCTCAAGTTACACATCCAAGTATATTTTGAAGAGGCTATAAATAATGAGTTTTGGGAAAAATCCATGGATGATGAGATCGATGCGATAGAGAAGAATCAGATATGGGAGTTGATGGATCTTCCAAAAGGAAAGCATGTGATAGGAGTCAAGTGGGTCTACAAGACCAAATACAATACTAATGGAGCAATACGAAACATAAAGCAAGTTTGGTAGCAAGAGGTTTTACGAAACAATATGGAGTTGACTACAATGAAATGTTTGTACATTAGAACACGTTTGGACATGGTAAGAATGGTTTTAGCAATTACAAATCAAAACAAATGGCCTATTTATCAGATGGATGTTAAATCAACATTCTTGAATGGATTCCTTGAAGAGGAAGTTTATGTAAATCATCTAAAAGGTTATGAGATAGAAGGTCATGAAGGAAAGGAATAAATTTTAAAGAAAATGCTCTATGGTCTCAAGCAAGCACCTAGACCTTGGTAGAGAAGAATAGATTCTTATTTGATTGAGAATGGTTTCAATAGGAGCAGCAGTGAGCCTACCTTATACACAAAGATAAATGAGTAAGGTAAGATTCTAATTATTTGTTTATACGTAGATGATTTGATCATTACTGGAAATCTATTTATAGAGTCATTCAAATAAGCCATGAAGAAGAAATTTGAGATGACAGATCTTGGTCTTATGCATTAATTTTTGGGCATTGAAGTCCAACAATCAGAAGGTAAAGTTTTTATCTCACAAGAAAAGTATGCAAATGATGTTTTGAAAAGGTTTAACATGTTGAATTGTAAGTCAGTGCCAACACCAGTTGCAGTAGGTTTGAAGTTGAGAAAAGAAGATGAAGGATCATTTTTTGATCCAACATTGTTTAAAAAGTTGTTTAGAAGTATTATGTATTTGATGGCCACAAGTCCTGACATTATGTATGGTGTGAGCCTTATATCAAGGTTCATGGAATCTCCAAAAGATTCACATTGGCAAGATGGAAAAAGAATTTTGAGGTTTTATTATGGAACAAAGAATCATGGAATTCTTTATTCAAGTTTAGATGAGTTTAAACTCATTAGTTATACTGAGATAGTGTGATCTTTGGAAGTATAGATGATCGAAAAAGCACATCAAGATATAATTTTCACTTTGGAATAGGATTCGTTTCATGGGCATCAAAGAAGCAAACCATTATCACTCTATCTTCAGATGAAAAGAAGAGTATGTAATAGCAACAGGAGAAGTATGTCAAGTTGTTTGGATAAGAAGAGTGTCGCATGATTTACAACATAAACAAGAGGAAGATTCACATATTTTTGTGACAAAAACTAAAACATAGCAATGTCCCAAAATCATTTTTTTATAAGAGGAGCAAGCATATTAATATGATCTATCCCGTCATCAAGGAGTTAGTAAATAACAAAGAAATTTGTCTTGAATTTTGTAGATCCAAAGAATAGTTTGTAGACATTTTTACAACGCATCTAGCAAAGGAATTATTTGAGAGATTTTTTAGGTGTTTGTGATCTTACACATGGTAGATCTAAAAAAGAAAACTCAGCTCTAGAAAAGTGAAAAAGTGAAATTAGGGGAGTGTTGAAATATGCATGCATGAATAGTGTGTAATTTCCCCCGTAACTATTTAGGAAGATAAAATTAGTGAAGCTGTAGTTTTATTATTCATGCGATTCGTAGCTTTAGTGGATTCTTAATTTTAGGAGTTTGATTTTATTCAAATAAAACAAAAGCAATTTTTTTATGCATGCACAACATGCAATTGTTTAAAAGAAACAATTCAGATTTAGAATGCTCTATTTTTAGAGTTGTCTGTGGTTATTTAATTAGTAGCAATTGTTATTATTTTGCAAGGAATGATGGTGCATTGAAGCGCACAATTGCATGCACAAATGTCTTATAATGAGTCGAAACTCTAAGTATGTAGATTTAATGGAGAATGCACATTAGTGTTGGTTTGGTGTTTAATTCTTTTGTCTATGGAAGTTATTTTATTATTTTGTTTATGTTGTTCGGTAATATATGACCGTATATATTTTCTACAAAGGTGGAGAAACAAAGAAAATAATTACATAATCTTATACATGGAGAGCCCTCACCTTTGAAAAAGCAACACAAAGAATAGGAGAAATTGAAAGAAGAAGAAAAGGCCAAGAAAGAAGATTGAAAATAGAAAAAGAAGACAAAAATAAAAAGGGAGAGGAAGAACAAGCCAAAAAAGAGAAGCAAGAATGAGAGGAGAATAAAAAAGGTTGAGGAAGAAAAAATGCACTACTAAAGCTATTACAAAAGAATAAGAACAAACTTGGATTTTAAAGGAGTAGGAGCTCATGGAAAGAAATAGTGATGAAGAATGGAACAAACAAAAAATGAAAGTGGAGTAACCAAAATATATTTCATAACTCACATTCAAGTCCTCAAGATAAACTAACCACCACGCAAATTCAACAATAGCCAAAAGATATCACAGTAGATTTGAACCTCAAGCTCAAAGTGGACTACCAAAGAAGAATTTGCATAAGGAAATATGAAAACATTTTAGTGGGAATCAAAATCAATAATATCAACACAAAAACATAAGTTTTCTCTTCCATCCTCTCATGTATGCACACTAGTTCCTCATATCACCCAAATGAGTGCACAAACTACAACATTACAAATATTGGTCAGCAAAAGGAAGGATGATCTTGATAATTTTTCATTATAAACATAAATTTAAGGATTACATGCCCTTCAAGAAAACATTTGTGAAGTTGTAATTTAATTATCCTAGCAAAAATTAACATTGAGAAAACATTGCACAATCCAAAATCCAAAATTGAAAATAATTGTCCACAAATTTTCACATAAGCAATAGGTGAATAATTATTGAGGAAAAAATGCAACTACGTAACCTAGTTAGTAAACTAATAGATAATTGAATTTGAAAGAATATGTTATTAAGGTAAAGGTGAAACTAAATCAATTAAATAAGGAAGTGAAGGATGTTTTCCTTATTTTGCAAGAATATGTCATGTTACTCTAACAAGCCAAAGTGCAAGCCAAGAAAATTATATTTGAGCTCCTAGATGAGAACACATAGTTGTAGACTACCATGAGAGAGAACAAGGATGATATCGACATTAGAAAATAGATGATCAAGTGGTCGAAAATGCATTACAAATATCACTATAGGATTAAGAAAATGTCAATGACAAAATGGGAGCACAATATGTTGCACAATAATTTTGTAGGGGTGCAAACACAACGAATGAGAGATCGACTAGAAGCATTGATTCATGATATACATAATGATATAACAATACATGATCCATTTTCCTAACATGTAAAAAATTATACCCTATTTGAACTCATGTAAGCATTTTCACAATATTAAATATACTTTGGCAAAGTAAATGAATCTTTCACATATTAGAATTTTTATAAAACAGACTACAAAATTTTCCTTTAAAACTTGGAAATATTCCTACCATTGTGAAGACTATGAAGAATAATCTAAAATATGTCATCAATCATATCATGCTTTGAAGAATCAAGGCAACACAAACATTACCACCTCCATCCACTAGTACAATAGTTCATCTACATCCATTACCAACTAAGCATTGCGACCAATAGAAATGGGCTTTGGAGAAATAGTTGAGAAAGGGCGGTATGTTGGAAAGTCTAGTTAATTGAAAACTATAGAGAGAAGTTAAAGTAGTGTACGAGAGGATGAAAATAGGTAAACGATGTCCTCTATGTCAACTGCAAGTAGACTATCTCATTTCATATTGAAATCAATATCACAAAAGGCCATAAAAGCATAACATAGAACCTCCCATATCGTTCACTAATATGTTGTCTCATGATGAGACGATTATTTTAGTCCAAGCAAGCATTGGGAGTGTATATGGGTTCAATAGCTAAAATGAATATATCTAGATATTGTTGTATATTGTGTAATTACTAATGTATGTGCCAAGTATATAAAAGACAAATTAGATAATATGTAATGCTCTTGACACATAAGTAAAGAATATGAGAGCCTCTATTGACAAGGGATAGAAGAAGAAGGGATTGGTAAACTAAATGTAACCTCAAATTATATTAAAAAAACATGTAAGCGCATTTTGCAAAAACTCGATCTTAAATCCATAATATTGATCTTGAGTTTCCCTCTAAATTCATGTATGAGTTATTGATTCGAAATACCATTCCATTTTATTATTACATATTCTTGCCTCTTGGCTATATTTTCATTGAATTGTTTATGATATGTAGCTATTTCACAATGCATGGTATGCTTTGTTCTATCTTTTTACAATATTTAAATAGAATAATATGAATATATCGTAGACTACAACCTATTGCATGTTCTTTTCAGCGATTCTAGGACCTATACAAAAAAATCAATCATTTGATTAGGTTTTCTTTTCTCTTGAATGTACTCCTCTTCTTCTAAGGGGGTAAAATTTTGGAAGCAATTAAGCATGGTTTTTCTATCAAGTGTGACAACATTTTTCTTTAGGTATTTCACCCTAGAAGATGTCACAATGGTAAGTGAGAAATAATGGGTTGAGAAGGCATATGGGAAGTTTCATCTTGTGTGTTAGGGGAGAGTGGCAGTGGATCTTAACAATCAATGTTGTAACTTTCTTGGTAAGGGTAGTAGAGGCACTAGTTCTAGGAGCCCCTACAAGGTGGTAAGTAGTAGTTTGCAGGAGAAAAACACCATGAGAAGTTAAAGCATTTTCTATTAAACCCTTATCCTATGAAACCTATCAAGAAATGGCCATTGCAAAGCATTCATCGATGATTTAGTATGAGGCTTAGCAACAAAAATAGATATTCAAAAATTAATTTATAAGACACACTAGGGAAACATGATCCTCTATTGTGTATATCAATAGTTTCTTTGAGGTCCTTGGCTAGGTCAATTTCAACGTAAATTTACTTTTCAAGGTGGGCTACAAAGAACTTGGATTGTTCAAGGCATATGAATTTTTGTAAGGATTAGATGAGTTTTTCAACAAATCCTCAAAGAGAGAGAGAGAGAGAGAGAGAGAAAGGAAAAGAAACTCTATCCACACTAGGTTTTTAAGTTTGGTTTGTTTGGAGACTTGAAAGACCATTGTCCATTGTTAATAAACAACTAGAGTATTGTATATAAACCTAGGGCCATGGTTGAAAAAAGAATTACAATGTTAATCATTGTTAAATTGAAATTAAAAACCCCTAGCTAGATTACAAGGGACTATCGGTGATTACGCACCCATTTCTTAAACAAGCTCTCCAATGGGGCTCGACCAACAATAATCAACAAGGGTAAAAGATTCAAACTAGTTGCACACATTATCAAACTCGGAAAATAAATAATAAAATTAGGTAAAGGGATTTCTAGGTGAGAATTAGTACCTCATGGAAGGATTTAGGGACAAATTTCCTTTTTCTTCTTTAGTGTTTTGATTATTTAGAGCTCCATTATTAGTACTGCATGTGATCAAATGATGCGTGCGCTCAAGTAATGGCCATTAACATAAGGATTTTTGGAAAACATTGCCTATGAGGAGAGTGAAAGACCAATTCAACACAATAAATGTTTATAAAAACCGAGATTATCATACATCAATCGTTACAAGATCGACAATATGGAACTCGAGCCATAAGCATACAACAACCAAAAAAATTCTTCATCATGTAGATCACTAACTAGGTCGATTCTCCTGTCCAAGATCAAGCAAGAAATAATTTAATAAACATTTAAATATTTTTTAAAAAAGTGTCAAGGGTTTGTGAGACAAAAAAACATCAATTTCAAAGAAAATTTGTAATCATAGGTTGGCCTATCAGCCAAAACATAGCCAAAAGAGGAGTTTCCAAATAGTTTTCTAATTCATGTTAAACACATAGCTCCCACAACAACACGGTTATTTAAATCTATCTTTTCCTACCTCATTATAAACACCACCTAAAATTTTAAAATATTTTATTGATTCTTAGTTAATTTTTCAACATACTAATATTTGTGCAACAACAAGGTTGGTGGCGTATGGAGAAAATCCATTTATATCTCCATCTCCATGTTTCTCATCCTCTTGTCTTGCCATCTCTTGTACTTTATCCTTATACTTTTCATTCTTTCATGATAGGGGCCAATAGGTGAACATGGTCTATTAGTTGACATGACTATTGATCACACAATCTAATAGTTATCATAGTACTATCTAGTAGTTTTGTTTTTGACATAATAATTATGTAGAGAAACCAATCACATCATGATATGTATGACCTCTCACCCATGTGAAAGTATAAAAATTCAATGTTCAAGCATTTTCACTCATATTCAAGTATCGGGTTCCACCATGGTTGTAGTGTAACTCAATTTTTTTATTTTAAATCAATTAAAAATATGGTGTTCCCCAATTGCGCATTCCAAAAAAAATATAAGCCAACAAAAATTTGAACTACATATTAGTGAAAATCACAATCTCATATGATAAACAATTAATTTTGTGGACCCCTTAACTTAGGGTGTACCACTACTAACCCCTCTCCCCTAAGTACTCATTCACCCTCAAATCTTCCCTCCACTTTATTTCCATCTCCAGTTCCATGTTACGTCTTTCTATATCTTGTATGTTCTTCAATACTTCTTCTTCCCGGCCTACTTTGTAGTGCCCACTTCCCTTTGACACCTTTTTGATACTAATCATGATATTGCTGATTATATTATGAACATGATTATGGAATTTATTATAGTATGATGTTAAATGTTAGATCATGGATTATTGTTGACTTGATTCAGTTATGATGCATGATGATTATTAGAGGCATTTTATATGTTGATGATGATATACTGTTGGACATGGTTATATGATGGATGTTGTTCGGACTTGTGATATTTGGATATTGTGATTAGACCTAGAAATGGAAAATTATTGGATGATGATATAGTTGTTGATAAAACTATAAATGATATTGTTAGATTGCTTTGATGTTGTTGTGATTCATATATCTAGATGATTTTGGAATTTTAATTATATTTATATTATTTTGGACGTTCTGATATGGCCACAAGGACGAAGGAGGTATTTTTGTTTTGCAGGTTAAAATATCACAACAAACATTGGGGGATTGGAGACCAACCACATTGGAATTCTAGATGAATTCAACAAGGTCACCATGACAACTAGTATTTGTTGTGTGTGTTTGTATTTTTGTTAGGGATTCCCATGGGGGAATCACCTTTAAATGTGACCAAGGGATTTTATGTTTTTCTTTTATTTGGTCCCTTTTGTTTAATTTTGCATGTGTTTTATGTGGTGCACTTACCCTTTCATTATTTATTTAATGTGGTGTTAATATTGTGAGTAATCATATTGTTTAGTTAATTAATTAAAAGATGTCATAAGAATGTAATTAATAGAGTTATTGGCCATGTTTTAAAGTGTTGTAAGAATGTGTAAGTAATGTGTAAGTGACCTTGTAAGTGATGTGTAAGTTAACTTTTGAGTGTGAAACACTCCACCTTGGAAATTCGAATTTGTCCTTGGAGGCTATTTTGGAGGCTTGTGGGACAAGTTAAACTTGTCCCATACCTTTTAAATTTATTTACCAACCATACCTATGGTTGGGGAGTTGAAATTAGACTTTTATTATGTATTTTGGGAAGACTTGTTGTAGGTTTTAATTGCACTTTTCTTACATGTTTTAATTTCAAGTCCTTTGGGGTGTGGATTGGATTTGAGTGTGTAAGTAAACTGTCATATTATTCACCCACTTATTTATTATGCATTGGAGGATGAATTTGACTTTTGGGGTTGGGGTTGAGGATGTGTGATGTGGCATCCTACATGGATCCACTTATCCTCTTCTCTTCCCTCTTCTATAAAATTTGAATTGCTTTTCTTGTTTTGGGTTGCTTCACTTTTGGAGACTTCATTTTGGGTGAATTTTTCTTGTTGTTTTAGGAGCTCTTGCTTGGAGAAGTTTTTGGAAGATTGTTGCATGCTTGTGCTTGGTTGTTTTGGGTTGCTTGCATTAGGATAAAGATTTATGTTTTGGAACTTGGAATGAATCCATCATGGAGAGGTAGGAGCTTGGCTCTTGAAATGCTCTTCTTGTATATATGTAAATGTTTTAGTGTGAATGTTTTGGTATATTGTGGGTTGTTGGGTAGATGGCCTAGGAATGGTGTAGGAGAAGATTATGGGGTTATTTTGTGGGAGGCAAAGTTGTTTTAGGGAAGGTATAAGGGTGGAGCGAGTGGGATTTGGGTTCCACCTTATAAAGAAATAATTTTCATTTCTTTACTGTTATGGGGTGCCATAAGAGGTTGGGAGACATAAGAAAATTTGAGGAATAAGGGGTACTTGGGGAGGCATAAGGGCATGAGAGGATTTGAAAATATATATATATATATATATATATATATATATATATATATATATATATATATTGGTGGAGGTTCTTAGTTGGTGATACCCATTTTCCCCCTTGGGAGGCATAAGCAACATTCCCCATAGCTTCTTGCTCCTTTGGCTTGCTTGATGAAGCCTTTGTATTGTTTGTCATGTTTTAATGTAGTTATAAACTACATTTTGTTTGGGACTGTGTTTCTTTGTCAAAATATTGCTTGTATGTTTTTGGAAGCCTGTTGTTGCCAAGAGTTGGATCACATCTTTTATTGTATTGTGGTTGGGGCTCGGGGGCCAATGAAGAAGGATGGCTTCTCATCTTCATTAGATGTCTTGGTTAGGTGGAGAGCGTTGCCTTTCCCCTACTCTGTTATGATCAAATTGGAAGAAGGAGGATATGCATGTCATGTTGTTCGGAGTGAGAAAAGACAGTTTGAGAGTCCCTTGTGAAATGAAATCTCATTGTAACCTTCCCACTTGAAGTGGATGAACTTTTAAATGGTTGTAATGGAAAGATGTTGTACTGATTGCAAGTTGTATATTGAAATGTAAAAGATTTATACTCTATTTTCTATTTTGGAAAGAATGTGAAAGAAAGATACATGTTTTTGTATGTTGCATTTTGAAACCAAAGGGAAAGGAAGTTGTAAGAGTTCATTTAAATTAATGGAAGTAGTTTTGTCTTTTCCATATGTTGTTATTCCATTGGAAATATGTGTTTAGCATTCACTATGAAATCCCTATTTGAAAAGTGGTAAAGTGAAACACATGAGAAGAAAATGTATTATTTTGTTCTATATATAATATATGTTTTGGAAGGAATAAAAGAAGAAAGGTTGTAATGTTGTATTTTGGAATCAATAAAGGATTGCATTACCTTTTTCAATCTGTATTGTTGTATTGAAATTGATCATCCATTGTGTTTTGAAATCTCTGTTGAAAAGAAGAATTGCGTGTGAGGAAAAATATAATGCTCTGTTCTTCAAAAAAAAATGTTAAGATTGGAAATAAGAATTTGCATTTTAGCCCATAGATGGTTTGATTAAATCAACTAAATGTATTAGGCTAGGATTAGAATGAATTTCCACACTTGGGAGATGGAAATTAATTAAATAGATCCTTTAAAAAATTTCCCTCTGTTTTGTTCTTTCAAACTGGCAATTATCTAAACCAAAAATGCACAAATCGAACCTCGCAAGAATAAAATAAAATTAAGCATTAAATAGAATATTAGGTATAAATGAGTTCAATTAGACAAAGACACTTAAAGGAAATATTTCAAAACTTGGCAAAATCGGGCTCAAACCATTTTTAATCGTTTTCTTCTTAAAAATGAAAATTTCAAATTGGAAAATCTAAACAAATTCAATCTTGAATCCTTCCTTAATTCCATCTAAGAACATGTCTCCATGTCTATTTGACATGTTGAGAGAGGAAGAAGATCAAATTGAATAAATCTCACAAGTTAAAATTTACCAGTTCGCACTATAAAATCTTGTAGGCCGTTTTCTTAAAATTGACCACTTAAACTTTATCAAAACCAAAAATTAATGATCTTTTGCAAAAAGGATGTCGAGATATTTCCTGAAATTCCTTGTTTTCCCAAAATTGAGCTCTTTATCAAAAGTTATGGCCTTCTGAAGTTTTTCTTCCTTGGCATAAAAAAAATGGGAAAATTTTCCTTAGCAGACCTACGGGCTGAATTTTTCCCTTAAGCACTTAGGAAAATTTTCGAGAAAGTTTTCCAAATTTTCCCCATCGCCCCATCAACCATAGCCAATCGAGAGGATGTCACATGGCACCAAGGTGTTGGTGGAGGGGTGGACCCTTTTAAAACTTAATGCATCTGGAAAAATTTTGGGAAAATATTCCAAGTTTTCCCCGCCGCCCCGCGACCAATTACGTGATGCCACGTGGCGTCACGAGGCATTAGTAGAGGGTGAGTCCCTTTTTCCATTTTTATTTTTCAAAAATTTTGGGAATATTTTCCATTTTTTTTGTCTTCCCACCGACCTGACAGCTAATCGAGCGGCCACATGGCATGAGGAGCCGGCGGAGGCGCCGGTCAATGTTTCCCTCTTAGCCCTTTAGGGTATTAAAAAAAATTTCTCCCCACCGCCCCACTTTCCCAGTGTTGGCTTAGGTGATGCCATGTTTCCCTATGGACTTGCAGACTTTCGGGCGCAATGTTGCCTTTTCACCCCCACGTGGGAAATTTTCTCAAACATCTCCCACCACCCCGCTCACCCCGTGCTGGCTTGAGAAGTGCCACGTGTCCCTTGTGGACTTGAAGACAGGTGGTGCGTGGGCGTAAAGTTAGTTTTTTGCCCCACACGGGAAATGTTCCAAAAGTCTCCCCGTAGCTAGGCAACCCTTCCTTTGGGAAAATTTTCACCAATGGGCTGTGGGCCCTCTCTTGGGGAAATTTTTACCCAAGGCCCACTTGCCCATAACTTGAGAAATATGAGAAGTTAGGAGGACTTATTTATATCAATGGAAAGGTGAGGAAATTTCCTATCCAATGGGAATGATTTAGGGAATTTTTGAATGCATTAAGTGTGAGAAAAATCAAGTTGAAACTTTAAGCCTGTTAGAGAGTGGGTATGGTGAAGATTTACTCTTTGAACCTAATTTAACCTTCTAACCCTAAATTTTGGACCTTATGACATCTAATAATTGTTAATAAAAGAAAAGTTTGTTCTAGTGGATTAGAATTATTTTGAAACTTGTTAGTGACATATTTTTCCTTGTAACTTGATTGTAGACTCTTTTAAACAAAAAAAATTATTTCATAATTTTCTTAACTAATCCTAGGTTATTCTTGGGTCTCAAGTGGGTTATTTTTAGTGGGCATTACACTTGGTATCAAAGTAGTGGTTCAAAATCTTTGACCATTGAGCACACTAAAAAACTTGAGACACGAGACTTAAACCTATCACACTTTTAAATCTAGAAAGCAACTTAGTTAGAAATTACATATTTTAGTAAACATGGAAATTGAATAAAACTTAGAAAAATGAACTAACTCTCGCCTTGGTTTGTGTAGGAGGCATAGATGGGACGAGGGTATTTTCACATAGACCTAGACTTACCACCACTAGATCATGTTGTAGCAACCATCCTACCCATTTTGCAGACTCTTCAGGATGTTAATGCTGCTCTACATGGAGGATCAGTAGGAGGACATGCAGCCAGACATGATAGAGTCCCTTCCATTGAGGGTCATTTATCTCCTCGACCTAGTGAGGAGCATGGAGGAGAGAAATCCCATGCAAATTCAGCCAGGGAGAGTCACCACAAAGGGGATAGGGTGACCAAGTTTCAGGACATAGAGAGAGGTCTCGGAGCCCTAAGCTTAGGATGAGCATGTAGAGAGACCTAGAGGCCATCAGACCACAAGCTGTAGATCACATCAAGGAGATCCTGAAGCTTGACCATCACATTATTCTGGTGACATAGGTGGATTTCAGGTAGAGGCCTGGTTGGTGAGCTTGAGTGGATGCTTCAAGCTCTGTCCTTGTTCTAGCAACACGAAAGCTCGTGTTGTGATCCATCTACTAAGGGATGGAGCTAGTGTCTGGTGGAGGACAAGAGGAGCAAAAGTCCATGTTGATTATGAGACAGTTACTTAGGAGCTCTTTGAGGAGCATTTCAAGAATAGATACTTGTCACGGAGGTTCATACAACAATGGATAGATGAGTTCCATGACCTCTCGATAGGCATCTCTTACAGTGGCTGAGTATGAGAGTAGATTTTGGATCTACTCTAGTATGTTGGTTACATGCAGGATGAGTAGGTGTAGATCCACAGGTTCATCCGGGGCCTGAATCTAGACATTGGAGGTGTAGTGTGGATCCATTATCCACAGACATTAGTTGAGGCCATCGAGAAGGCCTATATAGTAGAGGAGACTCTGGGGAAAGACCTAGAAGGCTAGAGACCAAGTCTGGAAGCCACATACATAGATGGGGACAATAGAGATGGGGGTCATTACCTCTTCCTCGTGGTGGACAGGGTTCAACATAGTCATCTTTTAGACCATAGCAGCAATAGCAGTAGTCTTGCCCACCTTATAGACCTCCAAAGATTTGATGCACAGAGAGGTCGGAGTATGGGGCCTCCTCCTAGGGGTCCCATCAGGACACAGGGTGCCCAGAGAGCTCACTCAGCAGGATCTCACCAGTAGAGACCTCAGAGAAGACTATAGCCAGATCATCAAGATCCACACCATAGATCTCCATAGTACCAACTAGACTACTACACAGGGGAGAGGATCATGCGGTTGTTTTGGTTGTGGTGTTATTGGACATTTTTGGAGAGATTGCCCATAGAACCCTAATAACAAGGGTAAGACACAAATCTCAGAGCCTATTGTTGGTGATATGGGGTGCAGTCATAGGATGTATGCATGGTCGAGAACCACTAGGAAGAACATCGAGTATAGTTATTGAGACCACAGGTAGCATTGGTGGTATTCCTACCTCCATCTTGTTTGATTCTGGTTCTTCTGATTCTTTCATTGCACCATCTTTAGTAGAGATGATACGGTGGTGGTGGTAGTAGGCAAGGTCATAGTTGGGATGTTGAGATGGCTTCGGGAGCCAAGATCTCTATAGACTCCTTAGTTAAGGAGTGTGTGGTGGATTTGGGACCTTTCACCACTACCTCGGATCTTTGTATCCTTCCTTTGGGCTCTTATGGAGTCATCTTGGGTATGGATTGGTTGTCTATGCACACAAGGCTAGAGTGGATTGTTACCAAAATATTATATCTTGTGTAGATGATTTGGGAGTTGAGTCGGTGATTTCAAGGGTCAGGAGACCCATTTCTATTTGTACCATCTCTATTATGTAGCTTAAGTGGTGTGTGTGATGGGGTTCAGATGTATGTTATTACAGTCAGTGATAGATCAAAGGATGGGTCTAGTGGACCATCACTAGATGATCACCCCATTTTGAGAGAGTTTGTAGATGTCTTTCGGGGAGCTACCAAGGTTACCACCCCCACGTGAGATTGATTTTCATATAGACCTAGTTTCGAGAGCAGAGCCTATCTCATGAGAACCTTATCAAATGACCACACCGAGCTCTATGAACTCAAGTTGCAGCTTGAGGGCCTTTTGGAGAAAGGCCTTATCCATCCTAGTGTATCCCCTTGGGGTGCACCGGTGATTTTGTGAAGAAAAAGGATGGATCCTTGTGGTTGTGTATTGATTACCGCCAGTTAAATAAGGTAATGATTAAGAATCGTTATCCCCTTCCACGCATTGATGATTTGTTTGATCAGATGAAGGGAGCCATGGTTTTCTCTAAGATTGATCTTAAGTTAGGTTACCATCAGTTGAGGATTTTGGAGGTGGACATTCATAAGACCACCTTCCGTATGAGATATGGCCACTATGAGTTCACAGTGGTGCCTTTTGGTTTGACTAATGCCCCCATAGTATTTATGAGTTTGATGAATGGGGTATTTAGGACCTTCTTAGATCACTTCATGCTCATCTTCCTTGATGACATTTTGATTTACTCACATATGCATGAGGAGAGCAGAGGGGCACCTTCACCAGGTTCTTCAGTGTCTTTGGGAGCAAAAACTTCTTTTCGGGAACTTGGAGAAGTGTGCATTCTTTTAGATGGAGGTGCAATATTTGGGCCATATCATTTCTGGGGAAGGTATCACCATCGATCCTTCCAATATTAGAGCTATTATGGATTGGCCAGCACCCACTACTATGTGACTGAGGTGCACAGCTTCATGGGATTAGTAGGTTACTACTAGAGATTTGTTCAGGACTTCTCTCGGATTGCACACCCCATCACTTCCCTTAGAGGAAAGGGAAGAATTTTTTTGGTCGAGAATGTGTGAGAAAGCCTTCAAGTACATTGAAGGAATGCCTCACTACAACACCTATTCTGCAGTAGTGCAGATCCATAGGGTGAGTTTTTCATTTGCACGGATGCTTCTTTAGTAGGGCTTGGAGGTGTGTTGATGCAGGAGGGAAGAGTAGTGGCTTTTGAGTCTCACAAACTCAAATATTACAAGCTTAATTATCCGACTCATGATCTTGAGCTTGTGGTAGTTATGCACACTTTGGTTTGATGGAGACATTTTCTACTTGGTCGGAGATTCACACTCAGGATAGATCACTTGAGTCTTCATCACCTCTTCACGCAGCCCAATCTCAATGCACTCATCAACGGCGTGTTGGATGGAGTTGCTTTGTGAGTATGATATGGAGATAGAGCATGTGAAAGGAAGGAGAATGTGGTGGCATGACTGCTCTAGTAGATGGAGACATGTGGCTATGGCCACCTCAGTGAGCATAAATTTGGAGCAGGATTCTTCAATAACTTCCTCTTGACAACTTCTACATTGTAGTTCGAGTAGAGATCGAGTCTCAGAGACCCCTCGAAGGGAAGTTTGATGGTTTTTCTTTAGAGGTAGATGGTCTTCTCAGGCACAGAGGCTAGATTTATGTTCCTAGAGATGGAGGCTTGAGGCGAAGGACATCTTGGTAGAGGCACATCGTGCACCCTATTCAGCCCATCCGGGGTGAAGAAGATGCACGCCACCTTGAGATAGTTATATCATTGGAGAGGACTTCATAGAGACGTGGCCCAATTTGTGTCACATGATGTTTAGAGTGCTAGAAAGTGAAGGTTGAGCATCAGCATCAGCTGGCCTTCTCTTTCCTCATGTTATACCGGAGTGGAAATGGGACACCATTTCCATGGACTTCATTGTTGGGCTACCGATGTCGAGATATCACCATGATGCCATCATGGTCATGGTTGATAAATTGACAAAAGTGGCTCACTTTTCTTTGGTAAAGACCACTTATATTAGTGCAGTGTAGTGGCATGGGTATACTTGGATGAGATTGTCAGGTTACATGGGATTCCGTGGAAGATCATAAGTGACCACGATCCTTGTACACTTCCCATTTTTGGACTACCATGCAACATGCCCTCGGGATGAAGATTAATTTCAGCACAACATATCACCCCGAGATAGATGGATAGACTGAGTGGGTGAATCAGATTTTAGAGGACATGCTCAGGATGTATGTGATGGATCAGCAAGTCTAGATGGGAGGAGTACCTATACTTAGTGGAGTTTGCCTACAATAATAGTTTTTAGAGTTCTATAGGCATGGCTCCTTTTCAGGATTTGTATGGTAGGGAGTGCAAGACACCTCTTAGTTGGGACAGGCTAGAGGACAGGGTTTCTCTTGGACCATCTTTGTTACAGGACATGGAGAGTAGTAGGTGATTTTGATCAGACAGAGACTAAAGAGGCACATGACAGAGTAAAAGAAGTATGTAGATCAGCATAGGACCAACCGTAGTTTTGATGTGGGCATGAAGGTGTTCCTTCGTGTCAGGCCACATAAGAGCCCTATCCATTATGGAAAAGGTTCTAAGTTAGCTCCTAGATTTGTGGGTCCTTTTGAGATCTTGGAGCGTATGGCCCTTTGGCCTACCATCTAGCATTGCCACCTAGCTTGTCTCGCATACATGATGTGTTTCATGTTTTAGTTCTTAGGAGATATGTTGTAGATCCTTCTCATGTGTTAGATTGGACATCATTGTAGGTGCAAGATCAGGGGAAGGTGATGGTGGAGCCCGTTCACATCCTAGATCACAGGACCCTGGGCCTTTGAGGTAGAGAGGTTGATTAGGTTCGAGTGTAGTGGGATAGATATGATGAGACTGCAGCTACATGGGAGGATGCTACTTTGTTACGAGTTCAGTTTCCACATTTTTCAGTGACTTCCAGAGAGGAAGTCGAGTCTAAGGGGAGGGGATGTAGTGCCCACTTCCCTTTGACACTTTTTGATACTAATCATGATATTGTTGATTATATTATGAACATGATTATGGACTTTATTATAGTATGATGTTAAATGTTAGATCATGGATTATTGTTGACTTGATTCAGTTATGATGCATGATGATTATTAGAGACATTTTATATGTTGATGATGATATACTATTGGACATGGTTATATGATGGATGTTGTTTGGACTTGTGATATTTGGATATTGTGAGTAGACCTAGAAATGGAAAATTATTGGATGATGATATAGTTGTTGATAAAACTATAAATGATATTGTTAGATTGCTTTGATGTTGTTGTGATTCATATATCTAGATGATTTTGGAATTTTAATTATATTTATATTATTTTGGATGTTCTGATATGGCCACGAGGCCGAAGGAGGTATTTGTGTTTTTGCAGGTTAAAATATCACAACAAACATCGGGGATTGGAGACCAACCACATTGGAATTCTAGATGAATTCAACAAGGTCACCATGGCAACTAGTATTTGTTTGTGTGTGTTTGTTTGTGTTAGGGATTCCCATGGGGGATCACCTTTAAATGTGACCAAGGATTTTATGTTTTTTTTTATTTGGTCCCTTTTGTTTAAATTTTTGCATGTGTTTTATGTGGTGCACTTACCCTTTCATTATTTATTTAATGTGGTGTTAATATTGTGAGTAATCATATTGTTTAGTTAATTAATTAAAAGATGTCATAAGAATGTAATTAATAGAGTTGTTGGCCATGTTTTAAAGTGTTGTAAGAATGTGTAAGTAATGTGTAAGTAATGTGTAAGTGACCTTGTAAGTGATGTGTAAGTTAACTTTTGAGTGTGAAACACTCCACCTTCTTAGAAATTCGAATTTGTCCTTGGAGGCTATTTTGGAGGCTTGTGGGACAAGTTAAACTTGTCCCATACCTCTTAAATTTATTTACCAACCATACCTATGGTTGGGGAGTTGAAATTAGACTTTTATTATGCATTTTGGGAAGACTTATTGTAGGTTTTAATTGCACTTTTCTTACATGTTTTAATTTCAGTCCTTTGGGGTGTGGGTTGGATTTGAGTGTGTAAGTAAACTGTCATATTATTCACCCACTTATTTATTATGCATTGGAGAATGAAGTTGAATTTTGGGGGTTGGGGTTGAGGATGTGTGATGTGGCATCCTACATGGATCCACCTCATCCTCTTCTCTTCCCTCTTCTATAAAATTTGAATTGTTTGCCTTGTTTTGGGTTGCTTCACTTTTGGAGACTTCATTTTGGGTGAATTTTTCTTGTTGTTTTGGGAGCTCTTGCTTGGAGAAGTTTTTGGAAGATTGTTGCATGCTTGTGCTTGGCTATTTTGGATTGCTTGCATTGGGATAAAGCTTGTTGTTTTGGAACTTGGAACAACTCCATCATGGAGAGGTAGGAGCTTGGCTCTTGAAATGCTCTTCTTGTATATATGTAAATGTTCTTGTGTGAATGTTTTGGTATATATTGTGGGTTGTTGGGTAGATGGCCTAGGAATGGTGTAGGAGAAGACTATGGGGTTATTTTGTGGGAGGCACAAGTGGTTTTAGGGAGGTATAAGGGTGGAGGGAGTTGGGATTTGGGTTCCACCTTACAAAGAAATAGCTTGCATTTCTTTACTCGTTATGGGGTGCCATAAGAGGTTGGGGAGACATAAGAAAATGTGAGGAATAAGGGGTACTTGGGGGAGGCATAAGGGCATGACAGGGTTTTGAAATGATATATATATATATATATATATATATATATATATATATATTGGTGGGTTGTTCTCAAGTGGTGATACCCATTTTCCCCTTTGGGAGGCATAAGCAACATCCCCCATAGCTTCTTGCTCCTTTGGCTTGCTTGATGAAGCCTTTGTATTGTTTGTCATGTTTTAATGTAGTTGTAAACTACATTCTGTTTGGGACTGTGTTTCTTTGTGAAAATGTTACTTGTATGTTTTGTGGAAGCTTGTTGTTGCCATGAGTTGGATCACATATTTTATTGCATTGTGGTTGGGGCTTGGGGGCCAATGAAGAAGGATGGATTCTCCTCTTCATTGGATGTCTTGGTTGGGTGGAGAGTGTTGCCTTTCCCCTACTCCTGTTGTGATCAAATTGGAAGAATGAGGAGTATGCATGTTGTTGTTCTGGAGCTGAGAAAAGACAGTTTGATAGTCCCTTGTGAAATGAAATCTCATTGTAACCTTTCCCACTTGAAGTGGATGAACTTGTAAATGGTTGTAATGGAAAGATGTTGTATTGATTGCAAGTTGTATATTGAAATGTAAAAGAGTTATACTTTGTTTTCTATTTTGGAAAGAATGTGAAAGAAAGATACGTGTTTTTGTATGTTGCATTTTGAAACCAAAGGGAAAGGAAGTTGTAAGAGTTCATTTAAATTAATGGAAGTGGTTTTGTCTTGTCCATATGTTGTTATTCCATTGGAAATATGTGTTTAGCATTCACTATGAAATCCTTGTTTGAAAAGTGGTAAAGTGAAACACGTGAGAAGAAAATGTATTATTTTGTTCTGTATATAATATATGTTTTGGAAGGAATAAAAGAAGAAAGGTTGTAATGTTGTATTTTGGAATCAATAAAGGATTGCATTACCTTTTTCAATCTGTATTGTTGTATTGAAATTGATCATCCATTGTGTTTTGAAATCTCTGTTGAAAAGAAGAATTGCGTGTGAGGAAAAATATAATGCTCTGTTCTTCTTAAAAAAAATGTTAAGATTGGAAATCAAAATTTGCATTTTAGCCCGTAGATGGTTTGATTGAATCAACTAAATGTATTAGGCTAGGATTAGAATGAATTTCCACACTTGGGAGATGGAAAGTAATTAAATAGATCCTTTAAAAAATTTGCCCTCTGTTTTATTCTTTCAAACTGGCAATTAGCTAAACAAAAATGCATGATTGAAACTACAACAATAAAATAACAAATTAAATGATTAAATTGAAGTAGTAGGCCCTAAATGAACTCAATTAGACAAAAACACTTAATGGAAATACTTCAAAACTTGGCAAAACCGAGTTCAAAGTTTTCACAGTCGTTTTGCTGTCAAAATTGTAAATTTCAAATTGGAATTCAATCAAAACAAATCTACCTCACAAAATTATCCTAATTCCTCTAAGAACAACTCTCCATGTCTATTTGACATGTTGAGAGAGGAAGAAGATCAAATTGAATAAATCTCACAAGTTAAAATTTACTAGTTTGCACTGTAAAAGCCTATAGGTCATTTTCTTAAAATTGACCCCTTAAACTTTATCAAAATAAAAAATTAATGATCTTTGTGAAAGAGGATGTCGAGAGATTTCCAGAAAGTCCTCATTTTCCCAAAACTGAGCTCTCTATCAAAATTTATGGCCTTATGAAGTTTTTTTTCTTCCTTGGCGTAAAAAAATGGGAAAAATTTTCCTTGGTGGCCCGTGGCCCAAATTTTCCCTTAAGCACTTAGGAAAATTTTTGGGAAAATTTTCCAAATTTTCCCCCCACCCCCTAGCCCAGCCAATCAGAGGCTACCACGTGGCACCACATGGGTGTTGGCGGAGGGGTGGACCCCTTTTTAAACTTAGCGCATCCTGGAAAATTTTGGGAAAATTTTCCAAATTTTTCCCCGGCCCGTGCATGACTAATAGGTGATGCCCATGTGGCATCACGAGGCATCGGAGGGAGTGGAGTCCCTTTTTCCTTTTTTGTGTTTCAAAAATTTTGGGAAAATTTTCCATGTTTTTCCCCTGTCATCCCGCTGACCTGCAACCAATCAGGAGTGGCCACGTGGCATGAGGAGTCGGCGGAGGCGTGGGTCAATGTTACCCTCTTAGCCCTTGGGGCATTAAACAAAATTTTCTCCCACCACCCCACTTTCCCCATGTTGGCTTAGGTGATGCCACATGTCCCTTGTGGCTTGTGGACTTGTGGGTGCACAATGTTGGCTTTTCACCCCGCATGGGAAATTTTCCCAAATGTCTCTCGCCCCACCCCATTCTCCCCGCGTTGGCTTGAGAAGTGCCATGTGTCCCTTGTGGACTTGTGGACCGTGGGTGTGTGGGCACGTAAAGTTGTTTTTTTTCCCCATGTGGGAAATTTTCCAAAAGTCTCCCGTGGCCCCAACCCACCCTTTGGGAAAATTTTCACCCCTGGGCCTGCAGCCCGCTCTTGGGGAAAATTTTCACCCCAAGGCCCGTTGGCCCATAACTTGAGAAATATGAGGAGTTAGGAGGACTTATTTATATCAATGGAAAGGTGAGAAATTTCCTATCCAATGGGAATGATTTAGGGAATTTTTGAATGCATTAAGTGTGAGAAAAATCAAGTTGAAACTTTAAGCCTGTTAGAGAGTGGGTATGGTGAAGGATTTACCCTCTGAACCTAATTGAACCTTCTAACCCTAAATTTTGGACCTTATGACCTCTAATAATTGTTAATAAAAGAAAAGTATGTTCTAGTGGATTAGAATTGTTTTGGAACTTGTTAGTGACAGTTGTTGCCTTGTAACCTGGTTGTAGACTCTTTTTATTAAAAAAAAATTATTCCATAATTTTCCTAACTAATCCTAGGTTGTTCTTGGGTCTCAAGTGGGTTGTTTTTAGTGGGTGTTACACTTGGTATCAGAGAAGTGGTTCAAAATCTTGGACCATTGGGCACACTAGAAAACTTGAGACATGAAACTTAAACCTATCACACTTTTAAATCTAGAAAGTAACTTAGTTAGAAATTACATATTTTAGTAAACATGGAAATTGAATAAAACTTAGAAAAATGAACTAACTCTCCTTGGTCTGTGTAGGAGGTGCAGATGGGATGAGGGTATTTTCACATAGACCTAGACTTACCACCACCAGATCATGTTGTAGCAGCCATCCTACCCCAGATTTTAGACTCTTCAGGATGTTAATGTTGCTCTACGTGGAGGATCAATAGGAGGACATGTAGCTAGACATGATAGAGTCCCTTCCATTGAGGGTCATTTATCTCCTCGACCTAGTGAGGAGCATGGAGGAGAGAACTCCCATGCAAAGTCAGCAGGAAGAGTCACCACAGAGGGGATAGGGTGACTGAGTTTTAGGACATAGAGAGAGGTCTCGGAGTCCTAGGCTTAGGGATGAGCATGCAGAGAGACCTAGAGGCCATCAGACCATAGTTTACGAGATCACATCAGGGAGATCCTGAAGCTTTGACCATCACATTATTCTAGTGACATAGGTGGATTTTAGGAAGAGGCCTGGTTGGTGAGCTTGAGTGATGCTTCAAGCTTTGTCCTTGTTCTAGCAACATAAAATCTCGTGTTACGATCCATCTACTGAGGGATGGAGTTGGTGTCTAGTGGAGGACAGAGGAGTAGAAGCTCCATGTTGATTATGAGATAGTTACCTGGGAGCTCTTTGAGGAGCGTTTTAGGAACAGATACTTATCATGAGAGGTTCATATAATAGTGGATAGATGAGTTCCATGACCTCTAATAGGCATCTCTTACAGTGGTTGAGTATGAGAGTAGATTTCTAGATCTACTCCAGTATGTTGGTTACATGCAGGATGAGCAGTGTGGATCCACAGGTTCATCGGGGCTGAATCTAGACATTGGAGGTGCAGTGTAGATCCATTGTCCATAGACATTAGCTGAGGCCATCGAGAAGGCCTATATAGTAGAGGAGACTCGGGAAAGACCCAGCAGGCTAGAGACCGAGTCCAGAGCCGCATATAATAGATGTAGGACAACAGATCGAGGGGTCGTACCTCTTCCTCATGGTGGAAAGGGTTTAGCATAGTCATCTTTTAGACCACACACAAAGCAACAGTAGTCCCACCCACCTTATAGACCTCCAGAGATTTGATGCACAGAGAGGTCAGAGTATGGGGCCTCCTCCTAGGGTCCCATCAGGACATAGAGGTGCCCAGAGAGCTCACTCAGTAGGAGCTCGCTAGCAGAGACCTCAGTCAAACCATAGCCGGATCATCAGATCCACACCATAGACCTCCAGTACCTGGACTGACTAGACTGTACATAGGGGAGAGGATCAAGTGGTTGTTTTGGTTGTGGTGTTACTAGACATTTTTGGAGAGATTACCCACAGAACCCTAATAACAAGGGTAAGACATAGATCTCAAAGCCTATTGTTGGTGATATGGGGCACAATCATAGGATGTATGTAGTGGTCGAGAACCACTAGGGAAGAACATCGAGTATAGTTATTGAGACCACAGGTAGCATTGGTGGTATTCCTACCTCCATCTTGTTTGATTCTAGTTCTTTTGATTCTTTCATTGCACCATCTTTAGTAGAGTGATGTAGGCTGGTGGTAGTTAGGTAGGGTCATAGTTGGGATGTTGAGATGGCTTTTGGAGCCAAGATCTCTGTAGACTCCTTAGTTAAGGAGTGTGTGGTGGATTTGGGACCTTTCACCACTACCTCGGATCTTCGTATCCTTCCTTTGGGATCTTATGGAGTCATCTTGGGTATGGATTGGTTGTCTACACACAAGGCTAGAGTGGATTGTTACCACAAGATTATATCTTGTGTAGATGATTTGGGAGTTGAGTCGGTGATTTCAGGGGTTAAGAGACCCGTTTCTATTTCATACCATCTCGCTATGTAGCTTAAGTGGTGTGTATGATGGGGTTTCTAGATGTATGTTATTATAGTTAATGATAGATCAGAGGATGGGTCTAGTGGACCATCACTAGATGATCACCCCATTTTGAGAGAGTTTGTAGATGTCTTTCTAGGGGAGCTACGGGGTTACCACCCCACGTGAGATTGATTTTCATATAGACCTGGTTTTGGGAGTAGAGCCTATCTCACGAGCACCTTATCGAATGACCACACCCGAGCTCTATGAACTCAAGTTGCAGCTTGAGGGCCTTTTGGAGAAAGGCCTTATCCATCCTAGTGTATCCCCTTGGGGTGCACCGGTGATTTTTGAAGAAGAAGGATGGATCCTTGTGGTTGTGTATTGATTACCAAGCTGAATAAGGTAATGATTAAGAATCGTTATCCCCTTCCACGCATTGATGATTTGTTTGATCAGATGAAGGAGCCATGGTTTTCTCTAAGATTGATCTTAAGTCAGGCTACCATCAGCTGAGGATTTTGGAGGTGGACATTCATAAGACCGCCTTTCATACGAGATATGGCCACTATGAGTTCACAATGGTGCCTTTTGGTTTGACTAATGCCCCACAGTATTTATGAGTTTGATGAATGGGGTATTTAGGACCTTCTTAGATCACTTCGTGCTCATCTTCCTTGATGACATTTTGATTTACTCACGTATATGTGTGAGGAGCATGAGGGGCACCTTTCCAGGTTCTTCAGTGTCTTTGGGAGCAACAACTTTTGGGAACTTGGAGAAGTGTGCATTCTTTCAGATGGAGGTGTAGTATTTGGGCCATATCATTTCTGGGGAAGGTATCACCATCGATCCTTCCAAGATTAGAGCTATTATGGATTGGCCAGCACCCACTACTGTGACTGAGGTGTGCAGCTTCATGGGATTAGTAAGTTACTACCAGAGATTTTTTCAGGACTTCTCTCGGATTGCACACCCCATCACTTCCCTACAGAGGAAAGGGAAGAAGTTTTTTTGGTTGGACAGGTGTGAGTAGCCTTAGTACACTAAAGGAATGCCTCACTACAACACCTATTCTTGCAGTTCGGATCCACAGGGTGATTTTTTCATTTGCACGGATGCTTCTTTAGTAGGGCTTGGAGGTGTGTTGATGTAGGAGGGCAGAGTAGTGGCTTTTGAGTCTCACAAAACTCAAATATTATGAGCTTAATTACCCAACTCATGATCTTGAGCTTGTAGTAGTTGTGCATGCTTTGGTTTGATGGAGGCATTTTCTACTTGGTCAGAGATTCACACTAGGATAGATCACCTGAGTCTTCATCACCTCTTCATGTAGCCCAATCTCAATGCTCATCAGTGGCGTTGGATGGAGTTTCTTTGTGAGTATGATATGGAGATAGAGCATGTGAAAGGGAAGGAGAATGTGGTGGTAGATGCTCTCAGTAGATGGAGACATGTGGCTATGGCCACCTTAGTGAGCACAGATTTGTAGAGCAGGATTCTTAGTAACTTCCTCTTGACAACTTCTACATTTAGTTTCAAGCAGAGATCAAGTCTTAGAGACCCCTCGAAGGGAAGTTTGATGGTTTTTCTTTAGAGGTAGATGGTCTTCTCAGGCACAGAGGCCTGGATTTATGTTCCCAGAGATGGAGGCTTGAGGTAGGACATCTTGGTAGAGGCACATCGTGCACCCTATTCAGCCCATCCGGGGTGAAGAAGATGCACACCACCTTGAGATAGTTGTATCATTGGAGAGGACTTCGTAGAGATGTGGCCCAATTCATGTCATGATGTTTAGAGTGCCAGAAAGTGAAGGCTGAGCATCAACATCTAGTTGGCCTTCTCTTTCCTCATGTTATACTAGAGTGGAAATGGGACACCATTTCCATGGACTTCATTGTTGGGCTACCGATGTTGAGATATCACCACGACGCCATCATGGTCACGGTTGATAAATTGACAAAAGTGGCTCACTTTTCTCTGGTAAAGACCACTTATACAGCTAGTGCAGGGGCATGGGTATACTTGGATGAGATTTTAGGTTACACGGGATTCCGCAGAAGATCATTAGTGACCGTGATCCTTTGTACACTTCCCATTTTTGGACTACCATGCAGCATGCCCTGGGATGAAGATTAATTTCAGCACAACATATCACCCTGAGATAGATGGACAGACTGAGTGGGTGAATCAGATTTTAGAGGACATGCTCAAGATGTATGTGATGGATCAATAGTCTAGATGGGAGGAGTACTATACTTAGTGGAGTTTTCCTACAATAATAGTTTTCAGAGTTCTATAGGCATGGCTCCTTTTTAGGATTTGTATGGTAGAGAGTGCAGGACACCTCTTAGTTGGGACAGGTTAGAGGACTAGGGTTTCTCTTGGACCAGCTTTTTTGTAGGACATGGAGCAGCAGTGATTTTGATCAGACAAGAGACTACAGGAGGCACAAGACAGGTAGAAGAAGTACGTAGATCAGCATAGGACCGACGTATAGTTTTGATGTGGGCATGAAGGTGTTCCTTTCGTGTCATGCCACACAAGAGCCCTATCCATTATGGAAAAGGTTCTAAGTTAGCTCCTAGATTCGTGGGTCCTTTTGAGATCTTGGAGCGTATCGGCCCTTTGGCCTACCATCTAGCATTGCCACCTAGCTTGTCTCACGTACATGATGTGTTTCATGTTTCAGTTCTTAGGAGATATGTTGCAGATCCTTCTCATGTGTTAGATTGGACATCATTATAGGTGCAAGATCAGGGGTAGGTGATGGTGGATCCCATTCACATCCTAGATCAGTAGGACCCTAGGCCTTCGAGGTAGAGAGGTTGATCAGGTTTGGGTGCAGTGGGATAGATATGATGAGACTGCAGCTACATGGGAGGATGTTACTTTGTTACGAGTTTAGTTTCCACATTTGTTCTAGTGACTTCCAGGAGGAAGTCGAGTCTAAGGGGAGGGGGATGTAGTGCCCACTTCCCTTTGACACCTTTTTGATACTAATCATGATACTGTTGATTATATTATGAACATGATTATGGACTTTATTATAGTATGATGTTAAATGTTAGATCATGGATTATTGTTGACTTGATTCAGTTATGATGCATGATGATTATTAGAGACATTTTATATGTTGATGATGATATATTGTTGGACATGGTTATATGATGGATGTTGTTTGGACTTGTGATATTTGGATATTGTGAGTAGACCTAGAAATGGAAAATTATTGGATGATGATATAGTTGTTGATAAAACTATAAATGATATTGTTAGATTGCTTTGATGTTGTTGTGATTCATATATCTAGATGATTTTGGAATTTTAATTATATTTATATTATTTTGGACGTTCTGATATGGCCACGAGGCCGAAGGAGGTATTTGTGTTTTGCAGGTTAAAATATCACAACAAACATCGAGGGATTGGAGACCAACCACATTGGAATTCTAGATGAATTCAACAAGGTCACCATGGCAATTAGTATTTGTTTGTGTGTTTGTTTGTGTTAGGGATTCCCATGGGGGATCACCTTTAAATGTGACCAAGGGATTTTATGTTTTTCTTTTATTTGGTCCCTTTTGTTTAAATTTTGCATGTGTTTTATGTGGTGCACTTACCCTTTCATTATTTATTTAATGTGGTGTTAATATTGTGAGTAATCATATTGTTTAGTTAATTAATTAAAAGATGTCATAAGAATGTAATTAATAGAGTTGTTGGCCATGTTTTAAAGTGTTGTAAGAATGTGTAAGTAATGTGTAAGTGACCTTGTAAGTGATGTGTAAGTTAACTTTTGAGTGTGAAACACTCCACCTTCTTAGAAATTCGAATTTGTCCTTGGAGGCTATTTTGGAGGCTTGTGGGACAAGTTAAACTTGTCCCATACCTCTTAAATTTATTTACCAACCATACCTATGGTTGGGGAGTTGAAATTAGACTTTTATTATGCATTTTGGGAAGACTTATTATAGGTTTTAATTGCACTTTTCTTACATGTTTTAATTTCAGTCCTTTGGGGTGTGGGTTGGATTTGAGTGTGTAAGTAAATTGTCATATTATTCACCCACTTATTTATTATGCATTGGAGAATGAAGTTGACTTTTGGGGTTGGGGTTGAGGATGTGTGATGTGGCATCCTACATGGATCCACCTCATCCTCTTCTCTTCCCTCTTCTATAAAATTTGAAATTTCTTGCCTTGTTTTGGGTTGCTTCACTTTTGGAGACTTCATTTTGGGTGAATTTTTCTTGCTATTTTGGGAGCTCTTGCTTGGAGAAGTTTTGGAAGATTGTTGCATGCTTGTGCTTGGCTGATTTTGGATTGCTTGCATTGGGATAAAGCTTGTTGTTTTGGAACTTGGAACAACTCCATCATGGAGAGGTAGGAGCTTGGCTCTTGAAATGCTCTTCTTGTATATATGTAAATGTTCTTGTGTGAATGTTTTGGTATATATTGTGGGTTGTTGGGTAGATGGCCTAGGAATGGTGTAGGAGAAGACTATGGGGTTATTTTGTGGGAGGCACAAGTGGTTTTAGGGAGGTATAAGGGTGGAGGGAGTTGGGATTTGGGTTCCACCTTACAAAGAAATAGCTTGCATTTCTTTACTCGTTATGGGGTGCCATAAGAGGTTGGGGAGACATAAGAAAATGTGAGGAATAAGGGGTACTTGGGGAGGCATAAGGGCATGACAGGGTTTTGAAATGATATATATATATATATATATATATATATATATATATATATATATATATATTGGTGGGTTGTTCTCAGGTGGTGATACCCATTTTCCCCTTTGGGAGGCATAAGCAACATCCCCATAGCTTCTTGCTCCTTTGGCTTGCTTGATGAAGCCTTTGTATTGTTTGTCATGTTTTAATGTAGTTGTAAACTACATTCTGTTTGGGACTGTGTTTCTTTGTGAAAATGTTGCTTGTATGTGTTTGTGGAAGCTTGTTGTTGCCATGAGTTGGATCACATCTTTTATTGCATTGTGGTTGGGGCTTGGGGCCAATGAAGAAGGATGGCTTCTCCTCTTCATTGGATGTCTTGGTTGGGTGGAGAGCATTTCCTTTCCCTACTCATGTTGTGATCAAATTGGAAGAATGAGGAGTATGCATGCATGTTGTTTTCGGAGCTGAGAAAAGATAGTTTGACAATCCCTTGTGAAATGAAATCTCATTGTAACCTTTCCCACTTGAAGTGGATGAACTTGTAAATGGTTGTAATGGAAAGATGTTGTACTGATTACAAGTTGTATATTGAAATGTAAAAGAGTTATACTCTTTTTTATTTTGGAAAGAATGTGAAAGAAAGATACATGTTTTTGTATGTTGCATTTTGAAACCAAATGGAAAGGAAGTTGTAAGAGTTCATTTAAATTAATGGAAGTGGTTTTGTCTTGTCCATATGTTGTTATTCCATTGGAAATATGTGTTTAGCATTCACTATGAAATCCCTGTTTGAAAAGTGGTAAAGTGAAACACGTGAGAAGAAAATGTATTATTTTTTGTATATAATATATGTTTTGGAAGGAATAAAAGAAGAAAGGTTGTAATGTTGTATTTTGGAATCAATAAAGGATTGCATTACCTTTTTCAATCTGTATTGTTGTATTGAAATTGATCATCCATTGTGTTTTGAAATCTCTGTTGAAAAGAAGAATTGTGTGTGAGGAAAAATATAATGCTCTGTTCTTAAAAAATCAAAAAATGTTAAGATTGGAAATCAAAATTTGCATTTTAGCTCTGTAGATGGTTTGATTGAATCAACTAAATGTATTAGGATAGGATTAGAATGAATTTCCACACTTGGGAGATGGAAAGTAATTAAATAGATCCTTTAAAAAATTTTCCCTTTTTTTGTTCTTTCAAACTGGCAATTATCTAAACAAAAAAATGCACAGTTCGAACCTGCAACAATAAAATAACAAATTAAATGATTAAATTGAAGTAGTAGGCCCTAAATGAATTCAATTAGACAAAAACACTTAAAGGAAATATTTCAAAACTTAGCAAAATCGAGTTCAAAGTTTTCACAGTCATTTTCTTTGTCAAATTTGTAAATTTGAATTGGAATTCAATCAAACAGATCTACCTCACAAAACTTATCCTAATTCCTCCTAAGAACAACTCTCCATGTCTATTTGACATGTTGAGAGAGGAAGAAGATCAAATTGAATAAATCTCACAAGTTAAAATTTACCAGTTTGTATTGTAAAAGCTCTGAGTCGTTTTCTTAAAATTGACCCCTTAAAATTTATCAAAATCAAAAATTAATGATCTCTATGCAAAGAGGACATTGAGAGATTTCCAGAAAGTCCTTGTTTTCCCAAAACCAATCTCTCTATAAAAAGTTATGGCCTTTTGAAGTTTTTCTTCCTTGGCGTAAAAAAATGGGAAAAATTTCCTTGGCGGGCCCATGGCCCAAATTTTTCCCTTAAGCACTTAGGAAAATTTTTGGAAAATTTTCCAAATTTTCCCACCATCCCCACCAGCCATAGCCAATCAAAGGCTGCCACATGGCACCATGGGTGTGGCGAGGGGAGACCCCTTTTTAAACTTAGCACATCCAGGAAAATTTTGGGAAAATTTCCAAGTTTTCCCCCCGCGCCCGCCCTGTGACCAATCAGGTGATGCCACGTGGCATCACGAGGCATCGGTGGAGGAGCGAGTCCCTTTTTCCTTTTTGTGTTTCAGAAAATTTTGGGAAAATTTTCATGTTTTTCCCTGTTGTCCCCTGACCCATGACAACCAATCGGGAGCCACGTGGCACGTGGCATGAGGCGGAGACGGAGGGCGGGTCAATGTTTCCCTCTTAGCCCTTTGGGGAATTAAAACAAAATTTTCCCCACCACCCCACTTTCCCCACATTGGCTTAGGTGATGCCATGTGTCCATTTTGGCTTGTGGACTTGCGGTGCAATGTTGGCTTTTCGCCCCACGTGGGAAATTTTCCCAAATGTCTCCCGCCACCCCGCTCTCCCTTGCTGGCTTGAGAAGCACCACGTGTCCCTTGTGGACTTGCGGACCTGCGGGTGTGTGGGCATAAAGTTATTTTTTTCCCCACGTGGAAAATTTTCCAAAAGTCTCCCTGCAACCTCGCTAACCCGCCCTTTGGGAAAATTTTCACCCCTGGGCCCGCAGGCCCGCTCTTGGGGAAAATTTTCACCCCAAGGCCCCGTCGGCCCATAACTTGAGAAATATGAGGAGTTAGGAGGACTTATTTATATCAATGGAAAGGTGAGGAAATTTCCTATCCAATGGGAATAATTTAGGAATTTTTGAATGTGTTAAGTGTGAGAAAAATCAAGTTGAAACTTTAAGCCTGTTAGAGAGTGGGTATGGTGAAGATTTACCCTTTGAACCTAATTGAACCTTCTAACCCTAAATTTTGGACCTTATGACCTCTAATAATTTTTAATCAAAGTAAATTATGTTCTAGTGGATTAGAATTGTTGTGATTGGGACGAGGGGTCTTTTCGCATAGACCTAGACTTACCACCACCGAGATCATACTATAAGCAGCCATCCTACCCCAGATTTTGCAGAGTCTTGGGTTGTTAATGTCATTTACGTGGAGGATCGGTAAGAGGACATGCAACCATACATGATAGAGTCCCTTCCATTGAGGGTCATTTATCTCCTTGACCTAGCGAGGAGCATGGAGGAGAGAACTCCCATGCAGAGTCAGCCAAGGTAGAGTCACCATAGAGGGGACAGGGTGACCAAGATTCGGGGCAGAGAGAGGTCTCGTAGTGCTAAGCTTAGGGATGAGCATGCAGAGAGACCTAGAGGTCGTCAGACCACAACTGCAGATCACATCAGGGAGATACTAAAGCTTCGACCATCACATTATTCTAGTGACATAGGTGGATTTTAGGCAGAGGCCTGGTTGGTGAGCTTGAGTAGATGCTTCAAGCTCTGTCCTTGTTCTAGCAACACAAAAGATCATGTTGCGATCCATCTACTAAGGGATGGAGTTGGTGTCTACAGTGGAGGATGAGGAGCGAGAAGATCCATGTTGATTTTGAGATAGCAGTTACTGGGAGCTCTTTGAGGAGTGTTTCGGGAACAGATACTTTTCACTGAGGGTCATACAATAGTGGATACATGAGTTCTATGACCTTGGACGGGCATCTCACAAAGTGGCCGAGTATGAGAGTATATTTTAGATCTACTCCAGTATGTTGGTTACATTCAAGATGAGCAAAAGTGGATCCACAAGTTCATCCGGGGCTTGAATCTAAACATTGGAGGTGCAATGAGGATCCATTGTCCACGAGACATAAGCTAAGGCCGTCAAGAAGGCTTATATAGTAGAGGAGACTGAGGAAAGACGCAATGTGCTAGAGACCGAGTCAGAGCCGCATACAATAGATGTAGGACAACAGATCGAGGGTGTCGGCACCTCTTCCTCGTGGTGGACAGGTTCAAACACGGTCATCTCTTAGACCACAACAACAACACCGGCGGGAGTCCTACCCACCTTATAGACCTCCACAGAGATTTGATGCACAGAGAGGTCGGAGTATGGGACCTCCTCCTAGGGGTCCCATTAGGACACAGGGTGCCAGAGAGCTCACTCAAAGCATGAGCTTTCCGAAAAAGACCTTAGAAGACCATAGCTTGATCATCGGGATCCAAACCATAGACCTCCCAGTACCGAATGGACCTACTACACAAGGGAGGCCGACCACTACACCAAAGCATTTGTTACATTAAGATTTGACTTTTTAATTAATAACATCACCCCGAATGTGCGTGAGGGATAGGTAGAACATAGTTAGACAACAAAATATGACAGAAAAAACATAGAAGCCAAACAGAGTTGAGTGAGCTATCAAGAGGGATAGTTTTTGACCTTTGATGAATTTTTAATTTTTTTTAATTTTAATTTGTAAATTTAATATTTTAATTTTTTATTAATTTCAATTATATTTAATGCTTATTTTTTATTTTTTATTTTTATTTTATTTATTCATTTTTTATTTTTTATTTTTATAAATATTAATATTTAATTTTGATCTTTTTATTAATTTTAATTGTTCTTAATTTAATTAGGGGAGGACCCTATTGTGAACTAGTGGGGCACTTAGCACAGTAGAGCCAATAACTGGATCAAACCCAACCCCAGGATTTCATATCGTGATTTACCCATGGCATGTGGAGTGGGGTATTTGCATGTCACCTAGGGGTACATCCCTAGCCTAAATTTTCAGCGAACAACCTAGGTTCAAACCAAAGCCCGAGGATTTCATATCCCGATTTACCCGTGGCATGTGGAGTGGGGTATTTGCATGTCATCTAGGGGGTACATCCCTAGCCTAAATTTAGATAATGATGAACATAGAAACTAACACAGCTGCTCTAAAAGATAGTGATCAAACCGGTGATAAAACATCCATGGCTTAGACTTGATAACATTTGAGCCCTAAGCGAAGGTGGTTTTGCGGTGAATGATATAGGTTAACGGAGGATGGAAAAAGGGAAGTGGTAGCACCATGGAGTAACGGTCATTTTTTTCAAAACTAAGCCTTTGTAATGGTCATACGGCCTCACCTCCCCGTGATGCTGTGTTGGATTCCCATGTGGGCCAAGGCTGTCGGAGGCCTTACGAAGCGTGCCGGGTCCTAGATGACCCGCTTCAAGAAGGGACCTCAAGGTAATGGAAAAAACAATCCAGTCGAAATGCCTTCACTCGGATCCGTCTCGACTTGTCTCCGTGTCCCTTGAGGATTTAGTAGATCTAGCCACCCAAACAAACCTTCTCACAAACAGAGTAATCTTTGCAAAAAAATTGGTCATCGGCTAATGGTGGAGGGCATTCAAAACTGGTGTGAGGTACAAATGAGTAAAGATCCTCGAGTATCCGCTTCTTGGAAAGAGGTTTTTTTCTGGTTATCTTTCGCAGTGCCGCTCAAAAGAATGATACCATGGTGAGAAAAGACTTTCTTTTGGCAGACTCAGGCCTGGAGATACACGATTGGGAGACTCATTTCAACACGGCTAAAGTGGAAATGGAAGGACTACAAGTTTGGGTAAGACTCTATTCACTACCCAGTGAGTTTTGGTCCGCCCCATTCTCAACAAAATTTTCTCCAGTCTGGGACGCGTTGTCCGCATCGACCCTGTCACCCTAGAAGGTACCCTTTCATCCTTTGCTAGGATTTGTATTTCTATCGATTATAAATAGAAGCTTCAAGATCTTATAATAATCTCCACCCAGTCCAGGGCTCTGGGAGCAAAAGGTTGAATATGAAGGCGTCTCCAACAACTGCTTTAAATGCAAACAACCTGGCCATTTTCAAAAATCCTGCAAAAATCCCCCTGCTTCGGGAAAAATGGAATGGAGGAAGAAATCCTCTCCCCTTCCTACCTCCACTCCCATCGTTTCTTCCCATGTAAATAAGACACAACCCTTAGGAAAGGATATTATTGACTCCACCCCTGCTTTTGAGTCCATGTCTTTGGATCTAAGTACCATTTCTTTGGTTAAAGAAATGACTGCAGTGGTAAAGGACTCAACAAGGATTTTATCCCTTTTTCACGATGGTATTTCTCTTGTCCTGGGAGGGAACACCGTTTCTTTGGAAAAATGGGTGAATGAGAAGGATGAACTAATCCAGTCTAACGATGGTGACTCCAGTGGTTCTCAGAGATTGTCCCTGAGGAACAATCTTTAGATAACATGCAGATGTGCCCGATTCTTCCGACACCAGCACTTCTAAACATGGATCTAGGACCGAAAGGCATACTGGGTCATCCTTCTAAGAGTAAAATTTCCCTCAAAGAGGTTGCAGTAGGGAAGCAATTGCAACTCTATTCCTTTTTTCCCTCTATGAGTAGGAGAGGCGAGTCCTCTCTGAAGCTCAAATGATTCTCTTTTCATGGAACATTAGGGGCCTAAACGCCCCTAACAAACAAAGCGTCTTTTAAGACGTTATGCTACCGATGCTACTTGCTAATATTTGCCTTCTTCAGGAAACTAAGATGTCTGTGGAAGGTTGCAAGAAAGGTTGGTTTTGAAAATGGAAAGGTTGGGAAGGATGCTTTTCAGATTCATTTGGTGCCTCGAGAGGCCTAGGTATTATGTGGAAATCTAGCTGTTGCATTCTTGAACCTCTCCTCGTTGATTCGAATTTCATCTGGTGCAAGGTTTTTATCAAACACTCTGATGAGTCCTTCTTATGCAATGTTTATGGTCCTTCTAATCCGATAAAAAAAAGAGATCTATGGTCTAAACTTCATCTGGTCCTTGATTCGGCTATCAACTCCAAGATTGTAGTTGCAGTGATTTTAATGCAACTCTTTCTGACCTTGATAAACGAGGAGGTATTCAATGGCAGCCACGTTCTCAAGTGGACTTCACCTCCTTTGTGTCTTCCACCAAATTGGTTGACGTGGAGCCGAGTTTGGGTTGGTTCACATGGAATAATCGGAGGCCTGGGTTTAGTTCAATGGTAGTGCAGTCTAGATAGATTTCTTGTCTCTGAAATCTGGCTACAGAACAATTTTCTTCTCAAATGCTCTGTTCTTCCCCTTTCCGGCTCCGATCATTTCCCAATTTCTCTAAACATTTCCTTTGATCTTCCCTCGCCGCTCGCCTTTCAAATTTGAAAACATGTGGTTGCAGGATCCTTCACTCAGGCCCCTGATTAAATCCTGGTGGGACTCCTTCAAAGTCAAAGGGACCTGGATGTTCAAACTCTCCAAAAAGTTATCTTTGCTGAAAGATAATTTACATAGCTGGAATATCTCCTGCTTTAAAAATATCTTTCTTGAAAAACTGAGAGTCGAGAAGGAGCTTCGTATTCTAAACGAATCTATTCTCTCACAAGGGATGCTTCAGGTTGATTTCCTCAAGGAAAAATTGCTTCTCAGGGAACTTGGTGATCTTCTTCTTAAAGAGGAAACTTATTGGCGACAAAAATCCAGGGAAGTCTGGCTGGCCGACGGTGATAAAAATACTAAGTTCTTTCATGCTTCAGTCAAATCCAGAAGAAATTTCAATTACATTTCATCCCTCCAACTGGATGATAATTCTGTGGCATCCACTCAATCACGATCAAATCTGAAGTAGTGTCTTTCTTCAATAAGATTTTGAATGGTGATTCGGCCACCCCCCTTGGAGATCAGTCTTCTTTCTTTAATCAGATCCCAGCCTCGGTAGAATTGCTACTGATAACGACATGCTTCTTTCCCCATTCACCAAGGAGGAGGTTCAAAAATTGTTTTCTCAATGAAGAGAGATAAAGCGCCTGGCCCCGATGGTTTCCCTGCCTCTTTCTTTTAGGACTTCTGGGATGTCATTGGGAATACAGTTTGGAATGCGTGGAGGAATCACGGCACACGGGAAAGATTTAGGTGCTCTCAATCACACCCTCATCTGTATGTTCCCCAAAAAATCCCCAGCCGAGTCTCTGGATGATTTCAGACCGATTTCCCTTTGTAATACGTCATATAAAATTATCTCGAAAGCTATTGCAAATAGAATGAGTCCTCTCTTGTCTAAACGGTGGCTCATGAACAAAGCGGTTTCATTTCTGGGAGGTCTATTTTAGACGGGATCATCATCTCCCATGAATTGATTCACACTCTCCACTCCTCTTCTCGAGCTGGCATGATGCTGAAACTGGACTTTAGCAAAGCCTATGACGCGTCAACTGGAGATTCCTCATTAAATCTCTTCAAGCCATGGGTTTCTATTGGCAATTTTGTAATTGGATTTTCAACTGCATTGCCACCCCTCGATTCTCTAGTCCTGGTTAATGGTTCGGTTGAAGGCTTCTTCTATAGCAAGTAGGGGATTGAGACAAGGTGATCCCCTCTCCTCCTTTCTTTTTATTTTGGTCGCTGAGGCTCTTAGCCGAAGCATCAAATCTGCTATTTTGGATGGATCCCTTAAAGGTATTCAAATTACCTCCAATCTTCCCGCCTCTCGCACCAACAATTTGTGGATGACACTTTCCTTTTTGGTCAAGGTTCTATTCCGAAGCAAGGTGCCTCTCTTCTATTCTAGATTCTTATTCTTCAGCTGGCAGGACAGGTTATTAACTTTCATAAATATGTTATTTTCTTCTTTAATGTTGCCCCAAGATTGCAATGCAGGATCAAAGCAATTCTCGGCTTCACCGTGGGTGTTCTCCCCCACAAATATTTGGGTATCCCACTCTTTCATGGGAATGGCAAAGCACATCTTTGGGACGGGCTTATAAACTCCATTTCTTCTAGATTACTCTCATGGAAAGGAAAATGGCTATCCCTGGCGGGACGAGCCCTATTAATTAATTCAGTTCTCCTGGCCATTCCGATTTACATGATGTCTGTCATGCAGATCCCTAAATCTATTTGCTCAAAATTGAAAAGATTGTTAGATCCTTCTTATGGCAAGGAAATAATGAAGAGCACAAATTTCACCTTGCAAATTGGGACACGGTCAAAACACCTAAATGCCTTGGTGGGTTGGGAATTTTAGATCTTGCTCTTCAGAATTCAGCCCTCAGAGAAAAACTTGTCTGGAACTTCATCTCAGATGCCAAACGGCTCGCATTTCAAGTTCTTTCCCATAAGTATCTCGGGGGGTCGCCCTGAGCTATTGTTATCTAGCACTGAGCTCCCCAAAGGATCACATATCTGGAATTTCTTCTACAAGTCCAAATCCTTGATTGTTGAGTCGAGTCTCTTGGAACATCAATAACGGTTAGCTTGCCACCTTTTGGGAGGAAATTTGGAACGGATCCCCTCCTCTCAATCTCACACCTGAACTCAACAGAATAATGAACACGACCAAGATTACTTGGGGATCTTTGGTTGCAGATTATGGCTAAGTCAAAATCCAGATGGCTCACCGTCTTGGCTTTGGAAAGATATCTCCAATATTGGGGCTAATGCACAGGAATCCAATCTCCTCAAGGGTGCCTTACAGGACAGAAATGCACACTTCCTTAATGATGATGATCATTTGATTTGGCTAGGGGATGCAATAGGTTCTTTCTCTGTGAAAGCATGTATATAATATTCTCATCTCACGGTTTGGCCAAGGTCTTCCCTGTTCCTACGGTTGTTGGCATCCTAGTATCTCTCCCAAGGTGGCAATTTTTGGTTGGTTGGTTATGAAAAAGAAAGTTCTGACTCAAGTTAGGCGGAGATCATGGGGTTATGTTGGTCCATCCATGTGTGTGCTCTGTGGTGCCACGGAGGAAGATCTTGATCATCTCTTTCTATTTTTCCCATTCGCGTCTAGTTCTTTAGGGTTGGCTCCTTAGCAAATTAAATCTAGCTTGGGTGCCATGTAATACTATTGGAGAGACGATTCTCTCTTGGCCGAGATATAACAACAACAACTCCCTCAGTTCTATTTGGTACATAGCCCCCTTCTTCCTCCTGTGGCATATTTGGTGGGAACGCAATCTTCGTCTCTTCAGGGAACAAACTACCGAGTTGCACACTTTTCTCAACAAGTGGGAAGTGGCCATCTCGGAGAAAGTTAGTGTTAATTGTTTGTCACAATCCACTTTCTCCTCTAGGGATTTTGAAATCATGAATTCATGGCCCCTCATAAAGCAACCTGGCCCTGGCTCTATTGTTAAAAAAGGCCTCACACAAGTTGAAAAATTAATTCGTAGAAAAAGGGCAAGATGGCGACCCCCTCCGAAGGGCTCGTGGAAACTCAACTTTGACGGAGACTTCTAGAGGGAACCCAGGTAAATCAGGTGTAGGTTGTATTCTTAGGGATGAATATGGTAATCTCATCAAGGCTGGTTCCTACCCACTCAGGGATGGTTCGTGCAACACTGCGTTGAAGCCCAAGCGCTTCTTGAAGGGGTCAAGATGGCTACCCAGTTAGGTTGTTCTCATCTATTTATCGAAGGGGACTCCCAAATTATCATATGTGTAGTCTCTAGAGGCACATCCCCATCGTGGAAAATCAATACCTTTATCCCTCAAATTCTATTTTGGTTGAACAAAATCAGCTCCTGGTACATTACCCATAACTACAGAGAAACTAACCAAGCGGCTGATTTTTTGGCAAACTATGCAATTGATTACCCGCCGCCATCGTCACTTCAGGTACCGATAAATATTGGCATGGGCTGACAAGCCTAATCTCCCATGAGCGGACCGGCTCGACTTTCAACTGGCTCAAATGTGGCCTCATGCGTGTGCAGAGTTCCATTTAAGAGAGATGGTTGCCGACTCTCTGCTTTGCGTCTTTCGGTCTCTGTTTCCGCATTGCTTGTTCTCCAGTGTCTTTCTATGGCATTTCTCGGGTTCCCCTTTGTTACCCTTCACATCTCAGTGCCAAATGTCACCTCAACACTGGAGATTGATCGTTCTCGTCTGTCAGAAGTCTTCCATTATTCTTCAATCCAGGAAGCCGAAGCAATAGAGTCTATTTTGGGCGACTCATATCATTTTCGCTCTCACCACCTGCAGACAAATGAGACATTGCCGCTGCCTTCGTATCCTTTGCTCGCTTCAGAGGAGGATCTCGGTCGTCGTGGAATTCCCCACCAATTCTATTATCCTTCCCGTGCACAGTGTCGGCCTCCGTGATGAACTCGCCAACTTCTCCTTGTCGGATCCACTCCTCTGGGTTGAGGAGGTCGATGATCTTGCTATCGGTTCGGGCGTGGCATCAAATGGATATGCAGCCAGTATAGGGACCTTCTCAACCACGCACAAAGTGTCAACACGCTCTTCACGTCGAGAAGGCTCGATCACCGTCTGCTGCCTGAAGTAGATATTGAGGCCGTTGGCTTCCCTGTTTACTCTGCCATCGATCAGTGGAATGCTCTCAAGGATTGGGCTTGGAGTGCATACAGGCTCCTTCTGCATGAGTCCAACCGCCGAGCTGGTACCGGCTTCGGTTGATGCAGAGGCTCCCCACGCTTCTCCCTTTTTGCGTTGTTTGGTTTGGTCCCGTTCGGATTTTTGTTTTCGGCTTTCTCGCCATGTATCAGCTCTTGCCCCTCCTTCTCCTTCTTCCTTCTTCTTTCTCATGTCCCCTCCCCTTTCTTCCCTTCTTCCTCTCATTCCGCTTGTAATGTTGGGGTCCATCCCCCCGATTCATAGCTCTGGTCAAAAGCATTTAAATATCAAAAATAAAATAAAAAGATTGTTGTTAATTTAACTCTTTTTTTTTTGTTTTTTAAAGTTTATAAATTTTTAATTTAATACTTATAATTTTTTTTTTTTATTTCTATTATTTTTAATACTTTTTTTTTAAATTTTTTTTTTTTATCAATTTCTCGATTTTAATTATTATTTTACATAATTTTTATTAAAAAAGTTAATTAATATGTAAGTTCAATTAACATTGATATATATTTTAAAGTTAATTTTAATATGTAAATTTAATTTTATTGCTTTTTTAGTTTTTAATTAATTTTTTTAATTTATATTTAATTTTTATTGATTTTAATTTTTGTTAGTTTAAAATTTTATTCATTTATTTTTGATAATTTTTAGTTTTTTAATGATTTTTAATTTTGTAATACTTATTAATGTTTAATTTACATTCATTAATAATGTTTTTATTAATATTTATTAATTTAGGTTTTTAGTTTCTAATTTTCATTAATTATAATTTTTACTTTTTAAAATGGATTGTTGATTAATTTTAATCAATTTTTAAATATAATTGAATTTCTATTTATATTGCTAGTTTAATGTCACAAAGTGAATATAGTGGCAAAATTAAGAATGCAATTCACAGTCAGGATGAAAAAGAAAAATTACACTTGCATTAATAGCAAATATTTTGTTGTGCAAAGGTTCTCACTTTCAAATGTCACAGACCAATAAACAATTGTACATTTATTCATAAAATCAAAGCATGCTAATAATATATAATCAAGCGAGAATATAAAAATAGAAGAAAAAGAACTCAACCTATGATTCATAATGCACGTTTCGGATAATGAGATCTATATCGTATTCTTCTGGTGACAGATGGAGAACAGTTGGCATCTTATTCAAAACAGACTCCAATGTGAGATTTGGATGTATCCACCCTAATTTAAACACTTGATTGTGCAGAATTCAGAGGAGAAGTAAAATACCAGTACTACAAAGAAATTAAGTAGAAGTTAAAGCATAAGTAAACACGACCTCTATTGCAACCAAATTTCCCAAAGGGTTACAATGAGAAAAGAAAGGATGATTTAAATAGTTTAATTTAAATATTACATATATTTGTAAAGGTTGAATTATTTACTATCTAAAAATAGTAAATAAACTCAACCACGTCATTCAACATTTGGTGCCCTTGGTCGAGTTTTTGTTTGATGTGCTTGAGCAGGCCAAACATGTACATATTCGTTACTGTTAGAGCATTTTAATATTCGCTCCACCACGGAAAGTCCTGCTGCCACCCATGTAATCTGCTTTGATTTTTCCAGTACGGCAATTACCACTTTAGACGTAAATCATATCGCAGTTTACCCAGTCTAGAAATATTAAAACAAGCTATTAGACTGGATTTTAGTAACATAGTTTGTCACAAGTCGACATTTTGTCCAAATTTTGAACTTGATATTCGTAACATCGAAATGCCAACCAATATTGAAATTCTAACTGCTGTAAATTTTAAGGGCCATAATTTAAGAATATATAAGAAATAACTCCCTTATTTACAAAATAAAATTAAAAAATTAATTGAAGAAAATAAAAATTGAAGCACAAAGTTGTAAATTATACGCTCAAAATTTATCATATCTTCTTTTAACATTTTTTTATTAATTTTACATTTTTCAAATTAATTTAAGAGTCTTTCGCGAATCTCAATATCCACCCTTTATCTTCCCTTCTCAATTTTGATCTTATGCTTCTTTCCCTAATTTTTATAGGGTTTTCCTTCGTTATTATTTAACTCGATTAAACTAGCCATAGGTGCCTTATCCGATTGGGACCCCTCTCACGATCACGAGGCATGATCGATTTCTTTACAATACGTGAACATGAACAATATGCTAGATTAAAAGACAAATTTAAAGACGACTTTGATGGCCTTTAGTAATAGGAATTATAATATCCCTAGGAATTACCTCTTATTTCTTCTATGATGCGCTAAAATTAGTAGGAACTTGACAAGGTCATAACTTGAGCTCCGGGTGTCTGTTTGAGTCCATTTTTTTAAACCACATGTTTCGATGAGATGAATGTACCAATCAATCCGCCTCTAGGTTGAAGAAATTTTCAAAGCACATTTTCGGGCCCTAAATCTACCATCTTGAGGCCAAAAATTAGGATTTAAGTTATAGTTTGGTTTTTTCCTATTTTTAGGCATTAGTTAATTTTAGTCTATTAGTTGCATTATGAGTTAGAAAGTTGGAAATTCCTCTAATTTAGGAATGTAGAAGATGCGTGGCAATTTTTGTGCCCATACAAATAAGCATGCGAACTTACTAAGAATAACAAGTTCTAGTAAACTGCTAAAAATAGTAAATTCCGCCACCTAGAGTAGATTTAGTCAAAGTTAGTTAGGGTTTGCTTGGCAACTCGAGTTGGGAGTTGTTTTCCTATTTAGGAAACATTGTAATTGATTATTCAATAATGAAGAAGGAGATCTATTTTCTTTTGGAGTTCATATTATTTGTAGTATATCAAGTTTGTTTAGAATTTGGCTACATTATTCTAGCTATGACATTGTATTGAAAACTAGTTTTCCTAAAATCTAGGATACAAATAAAGTTAATTTCTTTGATAGTAATGATAAGGATATTTATTTTCCAAATCATAATGATAGACCTAGTTAATAGGAAGGTGTCCACCTTTGGTGTTACCCTTCTTTGAAACTGCTGTCACAAATTCTCGTGGCAATTTTTCTAGCAATCTTTTCTTGATAACAAAGACAAATGAAAAAGTTACCCAAAAAGTCAATACAATAATTCGTACCAAGTTGAGGGAGAATGGAATATTAATATGACTCATTTGTATGGTTAGTGAATCGGGACCAACTCATGCAATCTTATGAATGCCCATGGTTTTTAAATTCACCGAATAGTGACATATGCCCCCAAACTCTGGAAGTTTTTGTTTGTGGCAAATCAGTTGAAAAATGACATTCTTTTTAGCCTCTGCATTTGCAAATTTACAGAATAATTTTTAATTTTCATTACTAGGAGTGGGAGGGTCCATCTCCCAAGTAGAGGGAAAAAAATGCATGAGTTGGATTGGATACTATTTTTTGATAGCAGGAGCAGGAGATAGATATAGAACAACACAAGACAAAATAATATTCGAATGTATTCAATGTGTTTAATATGTGTAACAAGCACCACAATAAATACAATGCTGAAACGGTTCGTGAAGGAGAATAGTCCCGCAGGAAGGAGAACGATTCTGACCTAAGCGCCACATATACAAAACTACTAATACTAAACATTGTATTAGATATTGCTAACATTCCCCCCCTTAATACATTGTTCCTACAAACATACATTTCCTGATAATAGGTCCCCCCCTTAAAGAGAACACCGCAAAGAGGGTCTTCACACGAGCATGTGCCTACATGGTCTCACATGGTTTTTCTAAGGTTGACCAGAAACCTAGAGGGACAGGAACACTTTCCGACTGTTCACCTCGGTGGTTTTACAGGATTACCACGAACCAAGAGGATTTTACCTCGGTGGTTTTACAGGCATACCACGAACCCAAGAGGATGATACCTCAGTGGTTTTACAGGATTACCACGAACCCAGGGTGAGTACCATGCGCTGCTTTTAGTGCTTTTCTATTCCCCACGATGCTCTTCAATTAGAAGGTCCCAAATAGGAAACTTCGTATCATTTGTACTTTATTGAATAACAAAACAACATGAACACGACACAAAACTGAAACTGAAATAAACAAGCCAAAAATTGAGGAATAGGTCCTCAATACCTACTTCTGCCACAATCTCTGTTGGCGGCCTCATCGCTTGTGGCTTGCAAGAGGTCGCTGGATTTCCTCTAGCCTCCGTTATCCTCCGTCCTCCTGTAACATTATATCAACAAGCATCTAAATCATGCCAAGGTGGAGGCTTTGGTTTACCAAGAAAAGTGGTATTGTTGCCAATGGACTTGACATAATACAACTGGATTTTGTGTTCCAACTCGAAGAGTTTCACCATGCCTATGCATCTCAACAATCTCAATAACGTGCTTAGGTGTAACATCCTCATAGTAGTTGTATGAAAATCCTTCTGAGCCCTTTGTGTAGTCAGCAATAATAATTAAAGGAGAATTCACACAACATTCCATACTATCCATGAAATGATGAGTGGTGATCAGAGCAAACTTATCTCCTAATTCTAAAAAGTCTATAGAAGCATACGCGGGTTTCAATATCCTTTGTTGTTTGACGTCAGACCTCAAATTGCAAATATCACTCAGAGCAATGGCACATGATGCCAATCAATACACAAAAGAAACAGTTCGAGAGAACTGTCAAATGGTTGCACACATATGCCAAAAAGGGCATAATTGATTTTATTTGGCCTTGGACTTGTCTTCTCTATCCACAGTCCTCCTTCACGCAGCAAGTTTATCTGCTCTACTTTAACGGTAAAAAGGTCTCCATGCATGTATTTGTGTTCAATGGGCACAAATTGAAGAAACAAATGCTCGACCACTGAGTTATAGGAAGACTCTAAAAATCCACAGTACAGCCATGTTACAAAACTATAAAATCCTCCTCTTGATCAGTCTGTAGAAACGGTTGGAGACAGTTACAAGATGGTTGAAATCAAAATTTCAATTGTTTGAGTCTTCCACGAGATCTCAAGCAAAAGAAACAAAATGACCAACAAACGAGAATGTCCCATGGGTCATCCACTCTTCCACGTCTCCAATGCTAAGATAAAATAGGTCGCAGGATTCCTCTTGCTTCTCAAATGCTCCTCCCACTTCAAGACAAATCTCTCTAATAAATGCCAATGGAAACAACATCACGTCACGATGCTAAACAAAAATGTGTATCCAATCGCCATGGCTCTGCAGATTCTGGGCGCTAATAGACATGCATGTCTCCAAAATTTAAACCACGTTTAAACTCCTTCATCCACCGTGATTGCAATGGAGACTGAGCTGAGAAGGCATCCGCTCTGATACCAATGATAGCAGGAGCAGGAGATAGATATAGAACAACACAAGACAGAATAATATTCGAATGTATTCAATGTGTTTAATATGTGTAACAAGCACCACAATAAATACAATGCTGAAACGGTTCGTGAAGGAGAATAGTCCCGCAGGAAGGAGAACAGTTACAGCACCTAACTGCCACGTATGCATAACTACTAATACTAAACAATGTATTAGATATTGCTAACATTCCCCCCCTTAATACATTGTTCCTACAAACATACATTTCCTGATAATAGGTCCCCCCCTTAAAGAGAACACCGCAAAGAGGGTCTTCACACGAGCATGTGCCTACATGGTCTCACATGGTTTTTCTAAGGTTGACCAGAAACCTAGAGGGACAGGAACACTTTCCGACTGTTCACCTCGGTGGTTTTACAGGATTACCACGAACCAAGAGGATTTTACCGGTGGATTTTACAGGCATACCACAAACCCAAGAGGATGATACCTCAGTGGTTTTACAGGATTACCACGAACCCAGGGTGAGTACCATGCGCTGCTTTTAGTGCTTTTCTATTCCCCATGATGCTCTTCAATTAGAAGGTCCCAAATAGGAAACTTCGTATCATTTGTACTTTATTGAATAACAAAACAACAGGAACACGACACAAAACTGAAACTGAAATAAACAAGCCAAAAATTGAGGAATAGGTCCTCAATACCTACTTCTGCCACAATCTCTGTTGGCGGCCTCATCACTTGTGGCTTGCAAGAGGTCGCTGGATTTCCTCCAGCCTCCATTATCCTCCATCCTCCTGTAACATTATATCAACAAGCATCTAAATCATGCCAAGGTGGAGGCTTTGGTTTACCAAGAAAAGTGGTATTGTTGCCAATTGGACTTGACATAATACAATCTAGATTTTGTGTTCCAACTCGAAGAGTTTCACCACGCCTATGCATCTCAACAATCTCAATAACGTGCTTAGGTGTAACATCCTCATAGTAGTTGTATGAAAATCCTTTTGAGCCCTTTGTGTAGTCAGCAACAGTAATTAAAGGAGAATTCACACAACATTCCATACTATCCATGAAATGATGAGTGGTGATCAGAGAAAACTTATCTCCTAATTCTAAAAAGTCTACAGAAGCATACGCGGGTTTCAATATCCTTTGTTGTTTGACGTCAGACCTCAAATTGCAAATATCACCACGAGCAATGGCACACGATGCCAATCAATACACAAAAGAAACAGTTCGAGAGAACTGTCAAACGGTTGCACACATATGCCAAAAAGGGCATAATTGATTTTATTTGGCCTTGGACTTGTCTTCTCTATCCACGGTCCTCCTTCACGCAGCAAGTTTATCTGCTCTACTTTAACGGTAAAAAGGTCTCCATGCACAGTATTTGTGTTCAATGGGCACAAATCGAAGAAACAAATGCTCGACCACTGAGTTATAGGAAGACTCTAAAAAATCCACAGTACAACCATGTAACAAAACTATAAAATCCTCCTCTTGATCAGTCTCTGCAGAAAATGGTTGGAGACAGTTACAAGATGGTTGAAATCAAAATTTCAATTGTTTGAGTCTTCCACGCAGATCTCAAGGCAGCAAACAAAATGACCAGCAAACGAGAATGTCCCACGCAGGTCATCCACTCTTCCACGTCTCCAATGCTAAGATAAAATAGGTCGCAGGATTCCTCTTGCTTCTCAAACGCTCCTCCCACTTCAAGACAAATCTCTCTAATAAATGCCAATGGAAACAACATCACGTCACGATGCTAAACAAAAATGTGTATCCAATCGCCATGGCTCTGCAGATTCTAGGCGCTAATAGACATGCATGTCTCCAAAATTTAAACCATACGTTTAAACTCCTTCATCCACCGTGATTGCTTGATGGAGATCACGAGAAGGCATCCACTCTTATACCAATGATAAGCGGGGAGCATGAGATAGATATAGAACAACACAAGAAAGAATAATATTCGAATGTATTCAATGTGTTTAATATGTGTAGCAAGCACCACAATAAATACAATGTTGAAACGGTTCATGAAGGAGAATAGTCTCGCAGGAAGGAGAAAGCGATATAAACACCTAGCGCCACGTATACAAAACTATTAATACTAAACAATGTATTAGATATTGCTAACATTTTCTTTGGTGTATTCCCTCACCCTATTTTCTTTGGACTGAGATATTGCTTTTCTGCAACCATTTATCCATTTCTTATTAATCGTTGTCTCATCTCAGTAGTAGCAGTGGTAAACTTTTATTTGATTTCCCTAGCCCACTCTGAATAGGGACTTACATTAAATCTCAGTCGTCTGCAATAGTGCTCATAATAACTATTTTAATGATCTACATCCCAATATAAATACCCTTCCCCATCTGCATTCTATCATGCACCACCATTTCATTAAGCCTGCTCTATCTTAATCAACCAAGCTCAGCTACTTCCATGGTATGCATCAAATTTGGCATGTTTAATTACTTTCAGGACTGTCATTTATTGTTAAATATCTGCCCAAATTTGTATTATAAACAAATGCGTTCTCTTACAAGTGATATTGGAGTATTTCCCTGGTTTGTAGACAATATTGTCTGCAAGCTTTTTTATATAATTATTTTTAGACCTATGCATAATTCTATGGCTTTCTGCAATTGTCATCTTATTAAGTTATTTCATTGTATCCCATTATCAGGTTCTTTCCTTGATAATTTGTTTTTGGATGTTAATTTCTTGTCCACTATTCTCTAAGCCGAAGTTTCACAAAGTTTCAAAAATCATATGACCTATTTAAACACAACAATAGATTATTGAATCGAAATCCATTTTACCAAAAAAATTTAATATTACTGTTGTTGTGCCATGAAGGAATTTTGATTTTGCTCATTTTGTATGATCCAAATGATATTATTTGAAACTTTCCAATCGCTGGAAACATCTTTAAATTATCAACATTAATGCTTTAGCTTACTATCTAAATAGCGAGTTATAATCTTTGGTCTAATAGAAGCTTAAGGCACATGTTTTGTAGTTTGAACTAGGCTTCACCGAGTAATTAGAACATTAGAAATTTACAAGAAAGGATAAATATATGGTTATAAATTAAATTTTCCATTACTTCCTTCTATTTTATGACATTTTTTAGCACAATAGAAACTTTAAAATCTCAAATACAAGTACATGTAGAAATCATAATTAATAAATTCCATTTTTTTATAATGAATCATTCATGTATCATTTGATTAATTTATGTAGTTCATCACTTTTCATATCAACTTTGTCACAATATTCCAATAACAAAGGCCTCTTATTGAATTGTTAAGAAAACATCATTTCAAAGCCACCATCTATTTTCATAGGTAATTATGCACAAGCTAGTATTATTTGTGAAAAAATAACATTAGACTTTGCAATAATTATCATACTTGTGTAGCATCTTTGCTGAAGCAAAATTCAGCTTAAACCATTTTCAAAAAAACTTGGTGAAAAGTGGCATGAAAAGCTGAATATGGGCTCTGACTATGTTGGTCTTAATGGACTCACACACATGCACATTGTTTATGATTTTGTACACTGATCTAAACTATAATTCAGATATTTTATTGATCTATGAAATGGTAATTTTGACAAATATTTGAGTTCCAATTTAACAGTCTTGGTTTCTTCTTTTATTGATGTTTTAGTGCATATTTTATGTGTTAGTATTCTTTCTTGAAGCATGCATTTATCACTTTGAATGGTCACTCATAGTTGAGTTGAAAATTAGAAAGCTTGTTGAGATTATCTATTTGCCTAATTCTATTTTTAAATTTTCATTGTTAGTGAAGGTAGTTAATGATAGCTTTGGGTACTAAGAGAGTCTCATTATGGAAAGTTTTGAGTCATAAAGATCATCGATATCTTCATACAACTAAAGTTGCAGTGTGTGTACGTATCATAAGTCAATGTTTCATGCTTATTGGGTTGAAATGCATTTGCGCTTAAGTAAAATGGGGAAAAAGGGAGCTTCTTGTTTAGGCTATTGTGCTTCAATAAAATGTAGACCAAGCTTATTGTTCAGTATTTTGTCCAAAATTTTGAGATTGTCTCCCTGTTATCCTTACAAGTTACAACTTATGACCATCAATTAAAACTGCAGTTTGTAACAAAGGGGTGTCAATCTTAGAGGATATTGGAATGCTAAAATTATTCTTGCATGTGGTGATTTATGAGAGTAGTGAGAACGATGGAAAAAAGATAGTCTGTAATGTGGACCTTTGATTTCACCCCAATAATGAAAAGGTTTGAAGGGAAAATCTGAAGGCAACTTTGCTTCTCATTTTGGTTGCAATCAGATGCACTCTACACATTCAATTTTAGGTTTATTTTTGTAATTATTTGTAATAAATTTTAACAGAAATTGATAAAATTCGGAAAAAGAATTTTATCTGTAAAATTTTGAAATATAAATTTATAATATTTGAGAGGAAGCAGATTTAAGAAGTAAATTTATTTTTAGGAACAAGAAATATAAATGGGTTCCGATTAGAATTAGTTTTGCAAAGCCAAGCTTGCAGGTGGCGAGTCACTCCCCAAATTTGATGCAATTTCAAACAATCATATCCTCGTTACAATAAATCTTGTCATTGAATATTATTTTTTAAAGCTCTTGTTTTAGCTTACGTAGACTAGGAAAAATGTTGGCTAAGATGTCAACTTCCACTTAGTGTAATTTACCCAAGCTAGGAAAATAAAACTATGAGATGCATATCACAAGTTAAGTTTAGGCATGAAATACTCTGCTCTTTGTATTGTTGCTCCACTATTCAAATATACACATCATTTATTTATTGACACTAGGTTAAAAAATAAGCAATGCTCTTTTCTTTTTTTATAACTTTTTTGGCTTTAAGAATGTATTCACTATTGTTTCCCTTCATATCACTTCCAAATGAAAATATTATTCTCCAATAACTCTTACTTTCACCTTCAATACCACACAAATTATTGAAATTCATAACATGTGTGTGTGTGTGTGTGTGTGTGTGTGTGTGTGTGTGTGTGTGTGTGTGTGTATGTGTATTGTTAAATCCTTACCTTTAAATTGAATCGCATCAATAGAAACACTTTTTATATTTAACAAATTTATACATATTTTAGTACTATGGCCACTCCAAATGGAAACCCGACCATTTTCACAATATCCGACAACACCTCTGGTGCAAGTGTGGGGAGCCCACCTAGAAATTTGGTAGCTTCAAATGGGTTCCCTCATTCTTAAGCAACCCAATGACAACAGATCAAATCTCCATACATAATTTCCAACCACCACTTGCGACTTATGTTCAATCATTGACTACTACTATTATGACTACATGATTGAACATTTATGGTAGGATATCAGAATCTTTAATCCCATCAACGATGGTTGTAGATAGTGATTTTGTAGTGCCCACTTCCCTTTGACACCTTTCGATGTTGATCATTATACTACGGATTATACTATGGACATGATTATGGACCTTATTATCGTATGATGATAGATGTTAGATCATGGATTATTGTTGACTTGATTCGGTTATGATGCATGATGGCTATTAGAGAAATTTTATATGTTCATGATGATATATTGTTTGACATGGTTATATGATGGATGTTGTTTGGACTTGTGATATTTGGATATTGTGATTAGACCTAGAAATGGAAAATTATTGGATGATGATATAGTTTTTGATAAAACTATAAATGATATTATTAGATTGCTTTGATGTTGTTGTGATTCATATATCTAGATGATTTTGGTAATTTTAATTATATTTATATTATTTGGACATTTTGATATGGCCACGAGGCTGAAGGAGGTATTTGTGTTTTGTAGGTTAAAATATCACAACAAACATTGGAGGATTGGACACCAACCACATTGGAATTCTAGATGAATTCAACAAGATCACCATGGTAACTAGTATTGTTTGTGCGTGTTAGGGATTCCCATGGGGATCAACTTTAAATGTGACCAATGGGTTTTATGTATTTCTTATATTTTGGTCCTTTTGTTTATGTTTGCATGTGTTTATTTTGTGATGCTTTTAGCCTTTCATTAATTATTTAATGGTGTGTAAATATTGTGAGTAATCATGTTGTTAAGATAATTAATTAAAATGTTTCATAAGAAAGTAATTAATAGAGTTGTTGGCTTTGAATTAAAGTGTTGTAAGAAGTAATGTGTAAGTTGACTCTTGAGTGTGAAACACTCCAGCTTGGAAATTCGAAATTGTCCTTGGAGGCTGATTTTGGAGGCTTGTGGGACAAGTTAAACTTGTCCCATACCTCTTAAATTTAATTACCAACCATACCTATGGTTGGAGAGTTGAAATTAAACTTTTTAATGCATTTTGGGAAGGAAAATTATAGGTTTTAAATTTCACTTTTCTCACATGATTTAATTTCAGTCCTTTGGGGTGTGCGTTGGATTTGAGTGTATAAGTAAACTGTCATATTATTCAGCCACCTATTTATTATGCATTGGAGACTGAAGTTGACTTTTGGGTTGGGGTTGAAGATGTATGATATGGCATCCTACATGGAACTGCCTCATCCTCTTCCCTTCCCTCTTCTATAAAATTCAAATGGCTTTCCTTGTTTTGGGGTTGCTTAGTTTTGGAGACTTCACTCTTGGGTGAATTCCTTGCTATTTTGGGAGCTCTCTCTTGGAGAAGTTTTTGGAATATTGTTGCATGCTTGTGCTTGGCTATTTTGGATTGCTTGCATTGGGATAAAGCTTGTTGTTTTGGAACTTGGAACAAATCCATCATGGAGAGGTAGGAGCTTGGCTCTTGAAATGATCTTCTTTTATGAATTTAAATGTTAATGTATGAATGTTTTGGCTTGTTTTTTGGTTGTTGGGTATATGGCATAAGAATGGTGTAGGAGAAGACTATGGGTTTATTTTGTGGGAGGCACAACTGTGTTTTAGGGAGGTATAAGGGTGGAGGGATTTGGGATTTGGGTTACACCTTACAAAGAAATAGCTTGCATTTCTTTACTCATTATGGGGTGCGATAAAAGGTTGGGGAGACATTAGGAAATGTGAGGAGTAAGGGGTACTTGGGGGAGGAATAAGGACATGTTAGGGATTTGAAATGATATATATATATATATATATATATATATGGTATATATATATATAATGTGGTGATATTCATTTCCCTTTGGAGGCATAAGAAGCGTCCCCATAGCTTCTTTCTCCTTTGGGTTGCTTGATGAAGCCTCAGTAATGTTTGTCATGTTTGATGTAGTTGTAAACTACATTTTTTTGGACTTTGTTTTTTTGTGAAAATGTTGCTTGTATGTTTGTGGAAGCTTTGTTGTTGCCATGAGTTAGATCACATATTTTATTACTTTATGGTTAGGGATTGGGGCCAATGAAGAAGGATGGATTCTCCTCTTTATTGGATTTCTTGGTTGGGTGGAGAGCGTTTCCTTTCCCCTACTCTTGTTGTGATCAAATTTGAAGAATGAGAAATCTACATGTTGTTGTTCTAGAGATGACATAAAGACAGTTTGACAGTCCCTTGTGAAATGAAATCTTATTGTAGTCCTTTTCCCACTTGATGTGGATGATATTTGTATTCATTATAATGGAAAGATACTTTGTATTGAAAATGAAAGTGAAAATTTGAAATGTAAAAGAGTTATACTCTTTATCTTGTTTTGGAAAGAATGTGAAAGAATGATACATGTTTTGTATGTTGTAATTCGAAATCAAATGGAAAGGAGGTTGTAAAAGTCTCATTTGAATTAATGGAAGTGTTTTCCTTGTTCATATGATATTCTCCCATTGGAAATCTTTATTTAACATGTTCTATGGAATCCTTGTTTGGGAAGTGGAAAAATGAAACACGTGACAAGAAAATGTATTATTCTTCCCTGTATATAATATATGTTTTTGAAAAGAATAAAATGAGAGAGTTGTAAAGTTTTCTTTTGGAATAGATAAAGGATTGCATAACCTTCAACAAATTGTATCATTGTATTGAATTTAATCATCTAAATGTGAGTTGTAATCTCTGTTTGAAATAAAATGCACATAAAGGAAGTGTAATACTCTATATTTAGAAATATGTAAACATTGGAAATCGAGATGTATCTTAGTTTTGAAATAGTTGGTTTGAATCAACTAAATGTACCAGATTAGGATTGGAACACATTTTAATACTTGGAGGAAGAAAATGGCAAATAGACCTTTTAAAATTTGATCTTTGTCTTGCATTTTTGAATTGACAACTATTTAATCCCAAATGCACAGACCAAATCTGTAACAAAGAAATAACAAGTGAAACATTATTTTTGGCATAATGAGATCTAATCGATTTCATCTAGACCTTAACACTTTAGGAATTTCTTAGAAAACTTAGTAAAATCGGGCTCAAACCGTTTTGCAGTCGTTTTGCTATCAAGACATGTAAATGTTCAGATTGCAAATCAATCAGACAAATTGAGTCTTGAAACCTTTCTTAAATCCACCTAAGAAAGATTCTCCATGTCTATTGGTCATGTTGAGAGAGGAAGAAGATCAAATTGGACAAATCTCACAAGTTAAAATTTACCAGTTTGCTCTATTAAATCCTGCAGACCATTTTTTTGAAATTGACCCCTTAAACTTTATCAAAATAAAAAATTAATGATTCTTGAGTAAAGAGGATGTCAAGAGCTTTCCATAAATTCTAAATTTTCCCAAAACAAGCTCTCTATCAAAATTTATGGCCTTCTGAAATGTTTCCTTCACTTGACATCAAAAAAAAATTGGGAAAATTTTCCTTGGCAGGCCTGCAAACCCGAATTTTTCCGTTAGCACTTAGGAAAATTTTTGGGGAAATTTTTCCTAATTTTCCCCACCACCACGCATCCAATCAGAGGCTGCCATGTGGCACCACGAGGTGTTGGTGGGGGGTGGACCCCTTTTTAAACTTAGTGCTTCGAAAATTTTGGGAAATTTTTCTAAATTTTCCCCGCTGCGCTTGCGGCTATGCAACCAATCAGGTGATGCCACATGGCATCACAAGGCATCGTCGCAAGAGCGAGTCCCTTTTGTATTTTTACGTTTGGAACATTTTCAGAAAATTTTCTCAAGTTTTCCTGTCGGACCTCTACCAATCAGGAGCTGCCATGTGGCATCGCGAGGTGCCGGCAGAGGCGTGGGTCAATGTTACTCTCTTAGCCTTCGCGGTGTTAAACAAATTTTCTCCCCACCGGTCCGCTTTCCCCACATTGGCTTAGGTGATGCCATGTGTCCCTTGCAGACTCACGGGAGCACGGGTGCAAAGTTAGCTCCTAGCCGTGCAAGGGAAATTTTTCAAAAAATTTCCCGCCATCATGCTTTTTCCCACACCAGCGACTTAGGAGGTGTCACATGTCCCTTGTGGACTTGTGGACCCGCGGGAGCATGGGTGCAAAGTTGGCTTTTCGCCCCATGGAATTTTCCAAATGTCTCCCACGGCCCCGCCAACCCGCCCTTGGGGAAAATTTTCTCCCGTGGCCCGCAAACCCGCCTTTGGGGCAATTTTTTTCCACGGGCTGCAGCTTGCTCTTGGGGAAAATTTTCACCCAAGGCCTCGCTGCCCATAACTTGAAAAATATGAGAAGTTATGAGGACTTATTTATATCTTTGAAAGGTGAGGAAATTTTCTATCCAATAGGAATGATTTAGGAAATTTTGAATCTATTAAGTTTGGAAAAATCAAGTTGAATCTATAAACTTTGTTAGAGAGTGGGAATGGTGAGGAATTACTCTTTAAACCTAATTGAAACTTCTAACCCTAAATTTTGGACCTTATGACCTCTAATAATTGTTAATAAGAGAGAAGTGTTTTCTAGTGGATTAGAATTGATCTAGAACCTGTTAGTAACAACTGTTGTCTTGTAACCTAGTTGTAGATTCTTTTAAACAAAAAAAAAAATCCATAATTCTCCTAACTAATCCTAGGTTGTTCTTGGGTCTCAAGTGGGTTGTTTTTAGCGGGCGTTACAGATTTGACCACTATGTTTGAACTCATGCAAAAGGTAGATGACACATACCTTTGTCTCGAAGCCTTGTACACTTTCCTTCGTGCATTGGGATATGACCAATACTACTCTGGTGGCAACGAGCAATACATTAGAGATGCATTCAATGCTTACCTTGCATCCCTATAATTTTATCACCTACTTGCCCATACTACAACTTTTCAATGCTCATACATACACCAACCTCTTTTTGCTAACCCACAAATACCTCTTTTTGAAGGACTGGCTCAAAAATCCTATGTTTACATAAATATGTTGTACTTCTTGCTCTGTTTTATAACCCCTATAGATGTTTTGTAAATTTTCTTTCATGAAATATACATTGTATTTTCCGTACATATGTTTCTTACTTTAATTTGAATAAACATGAAAAGTTTAGTGTTTTACAAACACTTTCCACATTTTACATATGCTTACTTGATTATGTCCTAAAAAATCAACAAAGTATATGCTTTGACATTTAAGTGGTTAACACCACCCCTAGTGCCCACTCCTCTTCGACACTATTTCATTTTGATGTTGATATTGTTGGACTGATACTTAGACATTTGAGTATTATGTTTTGATAATTAGATGATGGACTATGTAGATATTTAGATTATTGACATTATGTGGTTTATATTTTTATTATGATGCACTAGATGGTGATGATAGACAGTTATATATGTTGAGTTGCGATATTATGATTTTTATACTAACATGTCATAATTTGGATGCATAACATATGTTGGATGTTTTGAATAGAATTATGATTTTTATGAATGCCAAAATCAAATTAATTGTATGATGCTAGATGATAGAATTGCTAATTTTGAATGATGATTATTGATTTTATATGTATATTGTCTTGATGTTGTTAATACGGCCGAAAGGCTAGAGAGGTTTTTTTTTTATGTTGCGAGGACATTTTATCACATACATCAAAGGGGATAGGGGACCAACCACAAAAGGATGTCGGGTGTTGAGCAACATGGCCAAAATTTGACAACTTATGTAATGTTATAGTGTGGTGTTTTTACATGCCTAGTTAGGAGGTTTCCCATGGGGGTGACCTCACATGTGTGGCCATGGGGTGATATGTTTTCCTTTTTCTTTTAATTTTTGTATGTGCTTTATTTTTGTTTTATGTATTTAAATTTTTGAATTGATGTCACTTTATTAGCATGTAATAATGTGTCTTAATTAAGCTAATCCTTCTTATTTGGTTAACTAGAATAGAGATGTGACAAATAGGTAATTATGAGGTTAGATGGTCCTTGTAAGTAAGATTTATGTTAGTTTGTGTGTGTTTTACTCCACCCCAACTTCAAAATTCGGATTTTGACTTGGGGGCCTTTTTGGAGGCTTGTGGGACAAGCTAAGCTTGTCCCATGCCTCTTAAATTTACCCAAAAACCCTACCTATGGGTTGAGAATTTTTTTTTAACTTATTTATCCTTTTTGGAGTGTAAAAGAGACAAAATAATTGCACTTTCCTTCTACCTAAATTAATTTTATCCTTAGAAAGCATGGTGTGCAATTTTGTGTGCCATGTGGGTTGTCATATTTCTTACAAGCTCATTGATTGTCTTGGGCTTCATGCGTTGACTTAAGTGTGGGGATGGAGGAATGAAAAGGGACATCCTACATGGAGCCACCTCATCATCCTCACTTTTCATTTCTATTTATTTTTGGATTTTCATGGAATGGGGGTGACTTGTTCATTTTCTTCCTTTGTCATTTTTGAAATTGGGAGCTTGTTAGAGTTCTTTTGGGAAATTGTTTGGCTTGAAGGTGTGAAAGAATTGTGAGGTTTTCTTGGAGTTTTGATGGAGAGGTAGACTCTCCACATTTATTTTTTGTTTATTATGCTTTTGATGTGAAAATATTGTGTTTGTTAAGTTTGTTTAAGTTTTGTGAATGTGCTTATGTGTGGTTAGGTAGCCTTCCTTAGTTTGGGTGTGGCTTATGGACTTATGGACTTATGTGACCATTAGGGAGGGAAAAGGGAGTTTTTGAACATTCATTTGGTGGGAGTTTGATTGGGAGTTTCACTTATGGGGAGTGAAAAGGAAATCATGGTTATATTGTTGCATACTTGCAAGGGAGAGAAGGATTTTTGTTGTTTGTTTTGTGCACTTAGAGGCTTAGGGTGAAAATCACACATCACTTGGGAGGTATAAGTAGGTGGTTGCCCATAGTCCTTGATCCATTTGGTTTGATTTCAAACATTTGTGTTTTTGAGAAGTTGTAAACTTGTTGAGTATGTCATGTTAGTGTGTTGAATAGTTGAATGTATGTTGTTGTGGAAGCCATATTTGTTGAAATTTGTCAAATGTTTCTAAAGACATTTCACGGTTCCTTGGTTGGGGCCCGGGGGCCATTAAGGGGATGGCTTATCCTCTTAATGGATTAAAGGTTGGGCGGAGAGTGTTGCTACTCCCCCTTCCTTTGTATTCTGATCCTTGTTGTGAAGTTTGAAGAAAGCAAGATTTGGAGCTACTTGGAGAAGACATGCATGAAGACTTGTGCTTGACCTTGTTGAGAACCTCCTTGTTGTATTGATCATATTGTTATACCCACCTTGAGTGGAATTTTGTAATATTTTATGCTTGAAAGGAAGATGTAATAGTTTATTTATTCAATGATTGAAATGAGTTAGTGAAGGTAGGAAGACTCTTTGGTCACTTACCTTATTGAAAGAAATTAGTCTTAGTGAAAGAAACATAATTGAACCTTTGATTGTGTTGAAATGCTAGAATGAAAGGAAAACTTAAGTTGTTTATTGTCTTGTAATGAAATTCTTCTAAAAAAATTTGTAAGCATTCATAGTTGCAATTTTGTATATGTATGTATATTTGGAAAAAGAACCAAGATGTAATGAAAAGGAATGTGTTGGCTCCTTGTTGTTTTAGTTGGTAAAATGGAATAGTTATTCTTGTTTTATTTTATTTGAAAGAAAGGCATATTGGAGTGGTTAAACTATAGATGCATTTTAGTTTGTTGATAGAAAAATTTTCCCTCACAAATCTTATTAGATTAAATAAGAAAGTGCTACTAAAGTTTTTCCCCAAGTTCACTTTTATCTAATTTGGTAGAAATCCTATTATTCTTTCAAATATTAGCTTTAAATGGAACAAACAAAAATAATGTATATACACACTTCTACTTAAAATATAACCATGATTGAGTTAAGTATATGAGAATGTCTTTACAAATTTCCTTTATAAATAATAAACTAAATGTAGTTTCATTTTTGTAAAGGAATTTAAATAAATTTGATGATATTAGTATTATTAAGAATTAACAATAATAATAAAAATTTAAATAGTAATTATATATATATATATATATATATATATATATAATATATATAATTAATAAATAATATTATTATTAATATTAAATCAAACGTTTATATATATCATAGTCTTGGCAATGCGGTTAGGCCTATGTCATTGCGATAGTAGTATGGCATTTGAGTGGAATGGGGAGGAGGGTCAGACCCCACCACCCACCCCTCGCCCTTTGTAAATTGGGATTTGGGATGGGGTCGGCGATTCCTCCCCCTACTTTGTTTACTTTTAATATGGTGGGTGGGGGCTGAGCCCCCACCAAATTTCTAATGTAGCCAAATTTTAAACAAACTTGATATACTGCAAATAATATGAACTCCAAAAGAAAATAGATCTCCTTCTTCATTATTGAATAATCAATTACAATGTTTCCTAAATAGGAAAACAACTCCCAACTCGAGTTGCCAAGCAAACCCTAACTAAATTTGACTAAATCTACTCTAGGTGGCGGAATTTACTATTTTTAGTAGTTTACTAGAACCTGCTATTCTTAGTAAGTTTGCATGCTTATTCATACGGGCATAGAAATTGCCACGCATCTTCTACATTCCTAAATTAGAGGAATTTCCAAATTTCTAACTCATAATGCAACTAATAGACTAAAATTAACTAATGCCCAAAAATAGGAAAATACCAAACTACAACTTAAATCCTAATTTTCAGCCTCAAGATGGCAGATTTAGGGCCCGAAAATGAGCCTAATCTTTCCCCAGACCGGTAGGGTGGATTGATTGGTGCGTTCATCTCATCGAAACATGTGGTTTCAAACAAACAACGGACTCCAACGGACACCCAAAGCTCAAGTTATGACCTTGTCAAGTTCCTCTTAATTTTGGTGCATCAACTCCACTCTACCTCCCACTTTGTTATTCGGCATTGCAAATTTGTTTATACAGTTTGTGCTTTATGAAAACCCGTGGATGTTAATACTTAAACAAATACATATATTTTTATATATACATATATATATATACATACATACATATACACACACAAGTGTATATATATGTATACATATATTTATGTATTTTAGGTATATATATACACACATGTATATATATTAAAAATGGGTGTATTCTAAAAATATAAATTTATTGGGAAAATGTCATATACCCAAATGGGTATTTTCATTAAGTCAAAATTAGAACAAATAGCAAATAAAATTTACGACCAAACCCTAGAATCGGGTAGAATAGAATAACAAGAAAAATAAAAAATGAACTAAGTTGGGAGATGTGGGTATCCATCCCAAGCTTTATCTTCCTCTTCCATGTGTTCCTTCTCTTCCTCATTCCCTTAACCAACAAAACAAAAATGAAGAAATGAGTAAATTGAATGAATAAAAGACTCCATAGAGATGTTTAGGGTTGTTTAGGGATTTCTTGATCAATGGCTTAGATTGTTTCCATCCAATGGATAGAAATGGTCCATAAAAACATTAGGTGAGTGGTAGGTGAAAACATGTTAAATGAAATGTATGGGTCAAATTTGAATGGGCCCACTTGAGTGGTGTAGGAGTTAAATTGTTTTATAACATGTTTGATTAATTGTTGTCTTGTAATAAAATCCATGACCCTTATAATGAATTAAGTCATGAAAGTACTACTTAGTAATTAAGAAATGTTATTATAGGAATTTAATTTAATTGTATTTAATCAATGGAAGGGAAAGTTAGACTTAGCCCTAAGATAGATTATTAATGGCTTTAGGACAATGTGACTAAATCAAATAAGGAATATAGAAATGGATACTTTTGAACCAAGCTGGAGATAGAATAATATAATTTAATTATTAATTAATTCGATTATTTTTTATTCGAGAGATGGAGCTAAATGTTGCTTGTTGTTTTACAAAAATATTTATTCCATAATTTTTCTATTCTAACCTTTGTTTGTCTTGGGTTTCGTGGGTAGATTTGTGGGCATTACAACACCCTTTTGTGAATGTATGGAATGATTTTTACTTTCCTATGGCATTTCTCCCACCATGTTTACATACCCTACACCACCCCTACTCCTAAACATACAACACACACCATACGTAATATCGTTGTAGTTATATAAAATACATTTTCCTACCCTACGTTGTTTACTATTCTTTCGTGAATGTCTGTATTGTTTTATCCTTATCCATGTCATTCATCACACTTTTTTGTTTAATGCGCAACCCCTTGTATCCTTAGAATACAAAGCTCACAACAACTAAGAGCACATTAAATTGCCATACACTTAATGTATTATAGTATGCCATAAAACTACTTTAAGGCAACTCGTTTGCTAATTCATTTACATTGTCTTTTATTGTTTAGGAACCAACACCATCACAGGATCCACTGCCTCCGATGTTGTGTCTCCCTAACTGGCCATAAACATGCCAACATCCTGCACTGATACTTTGGCACCAACTGCTCATGAAGGACACCTTGCAGAATGCACACAACTCACGCCAATAAAGTCGTTAAATCCTTACCAAATCCTTTGGTCTATCGAAGGCAGAGTCATAAAAAAGGCTACCTAAAAAAATATAGCGTGTCTAAATGCGCGAGGTGGGTTTTGACATTATCAACCAAACCAAGTGCGAGATATAGTGGTGACTTCTTTTGACCAAGATGCGATTTATACTACAACCAAATACAACTAGGAAAAACATACACAATCAAAGGAGGCACATTGCGGACTAAAAAAAGATTACAATGATTCCACAACTCCTTGGGACATCATCCTAGACTTGGAATCCTCTGTAAAGCTCAGTACAAATCAGTGCATGGACATTCCTCAATACCTTTTCCATTTCAAAACAATAGCAGAAATCAACTCCTTGCCCACCAAATCCATCATTGACCTCCTTGTTATTGCACTATCCATTACTACCCCCTCCACTATTAGGAAAAGTGATAGTACTTTCAACCACAAACGCACGGTTCTACTTAGTGATAACTCCACACTATGTATTGAGGAAATGCTATGGGGTGCTTTCAGTGACAATGAGGGAAAAATTCTAAGTGAAATGTGTGCTTCACACACAACAGTAAGACCAATTCTCGCAATAAAGAGAGCAAAAATTACATCTTTCAAAGGAACAACATTAGGCACGGGCCTAATACACAAATCTTCATTGATCCTGATATAGGTGAGGCTCACGCAATGTGTGCATGGTTTACTTCCTTGGGCTCAACACATGCATACCCATCAATGAGTGTTGACAAAATTGAAGAAAAAGATATCACAGGCATAAAATCCTCCTCCCAACCAGGTAAAGCAATCACTTTCTCCACTACTAAAACAATCATACATGTGAATATGTCCTCATTTAGCTATCCATCTTACACATCAATTGTTAAAAACAACCATTGCAAGAAAAAAATTGAGCTAAATGCAAACTCCTCTTGGTATTGCTGAAAATGTAACCATGGTGTCTCCAATTATGAATACAAATATGCATTATACTTCATCATTGAGGATGCCAGAGCAATAACATGGGTAAATACTTTTGATGAAGTTACTACATTGATAATGGGCATATCAGCGCGTGAGCTACTGACTTCTTGCACCAACACCGACATTTTTGGCCGTTCTTAAGCCAATTCTATTCCACCGCTACATGTTCAAAATATCCATGAAGCTAGAGGTCTACAACTCACAAGAGAAAGCCCAGTGCACTATTATTGCTGTAGTTAAGGATGTGACCTTTAACACACATGAATCCCCATTAATTGCATTCCGTACATCCACGTAACTATGTATTCGTGAAAATAAGCCTACACCACTTCATAATAAATTTCACGCCACCATAGTCTCTCTATTTACCCAAACAAGGCATACTATACTTTATAAACACAATGATAAATATTTTCCAATATATATTTACCGTATCACCTACTCCACATATAGGTGTTTTCATTCACAATTTTTTTGCAAACACATTTTCTGGTATCACATGTATTAAACGTAAAAAAAAGTCACTCTATTAAAGGAATGCAAGCTCTATCAAACTTATTAAACATCAATATGTAGTATTGATATACATAGTGTTGCACGTCACGTAAAACAAACAAAAGTACCTATATTTTTGCATACATTCACTTTCTTCTATACCTAATTATTATTTCCACTTGTCCTCATTCTACACAGAACTTGCATGAGACCGAAAAATACAAAGTCTCATTTGAAGTACGCAAGCAACAAAAACAACCTAAATGAACATCCACTCCATATAGCTTGCATCAAACGATAAAAGATGAACACATAAGCACCAACCTATGTAACCCACCATGTCAACCATCTTGAAGAACATACTCTAAATCGACATTCACTTCAAGCTACACAATGTCAATTCCGTCAAAGATTAGATCACCTCCCACCTCCAAACACGTGTTCATGTTGTAATGAATTATATGATGGGCTACAACCAAGGGTTTACAATGGTGGAAATACTTGTTGTAGATGTATTTCTTAAAAAGATGGTCATCTCTTCTCAAGTTGGAATAACATGGACCCAGGCCTGCAACCTGAAGTTCTATCCTCACTTACACAAGTTGAGGAAATGTTGATAGAAAGGGTTAACCCAATATTGTAGGTGACCTATGCTAGAGGTTGTCAATACAAATACAGGGGCCACACCATATGCTTCCCCCAAGATGTTTCATCCATAACTAGACACCTACCTTAGCGAGTCGCAAACTTGGACATCTTAATTATCAAAAGAATTGGAGCAACACATAGGGCTTATGAATGCTTCTTATTACAAGGATGTTGTCCTAGACCACAATGCATTGCATTCCCTACCACCTCACAGTATTGATATATCTACTTCCCTACCACACTTCAATTCAACTATCCCAAAAATGTTGAAGCGGAATTAAAAGTAGACCTTCTCCCATGTTCCCCACCACATACACATGAGTGAAAAACATCATCTTTTGTGTCCTCCCTCCCTCAAAACACTACTAAAGTTGACCAAATAACAAATTTCATTCAAGGCAAGAACCAAACTCCACTACAATCAATTGAGTGGCCACACATTGGTTCATCCCCAGTCAACGAATACAACACCAAGGGTTTTCTCTCTATGTATTTTCCAACATTGTTCCCTACATGGATTGCATTGTTCCACCAAGCACATATCAAAAGAGTTCACGTGCATGAGTACATATTGCACCTAATGTGTTACAATGATAACAAATTTGGAATCCATCCACACTTTCGCTACTTCATTATCAACATTATGTTGCGCCATAGAAGTCAAGCAACATCTGTTGTTTTCACCAAACAAACATAGAAGACACATTTCCCTACCATGTCTCTATGTTATGTCAATAACTTGTGTACTTTCTAGACACCCACATTGCAAAGCAAATAATGCAATTTGGGTCTAATTTTTGAGGGATAAAATCATTTTGGTGCAAGCATAGGCATGAACTCACATATATGATAACCCAACTTGAAAGCCCTACACTTTCCTTCACTTTAAGTGCAGCGGATACTAAGTGGACAGATTTACACAGAGCAATGTCAGGATCCCCTACATCACCGATGGAGAAAAAGGAACTTGAACATGCACCCCCATATCGTGTCTGTATACATGGAAAAAATATTTACAATATTTTGTGAGGAGGTGCTTAAAAAAATGCATTACATAGACTACTTGTGCAGGTGAGCTCACTACCACTTACCTTTTCACAAAATACCATCCCCACCCCATTTTCCAAGCATGGTCTCTCTTTTTCAAAGTATAGGTATGAATGGAAACACAGAGGCTCGACTCATATTCATGGGTTTATATGGATTCCAAATGCACAAAACATGGAAGTGCTAGACTAGGATGACCCCCTTCAACTTGACGCAAAAAGTCTTTCTTCAACCAATTAGTAACCACATGGAATCCAAGGGGCCCTAAGAGTGGAACATCTGGGATTCATCGTTCCCATGAAGATGAGCCATGCTTGTTAGAGACATATGGGATACTTATATAAAACTTGCAGTGACTATTAAAACTTGGTGAACCGTGTGTAACGACACACAAAATGCGGTGAAGCAACATGCTTGCAGAAAAACGTGGGACACTGATGTAGATATAAAGCCCTTGGCCACTCCAAGAGTAATCAATTTTGGGATTAAATGAAATAGGTAAAAAAATGTACACCCCCACACGTAATAATGCACGGGTCAACATACAAAACTCTAGACATGTTGGCACTATGGCGAGCCAATGTTGATTGTCATCCTATTGTGTTGTGACATGCATTCATACAATACATTGAAAAATATGCAGCCAAGGAAGAAAACAAGTCGAAAACTACCATCACATGTTGACATGGATATCTAATGCAGTTAGCATCGACAACCCTGCAAAGGAAGCCTACAACAAGTTCCTTTCAGAAACTATTGTTGATCGAGACATTGGTGCACAGGAGACATGTCACATGTTACTAAAACTCCCCCTCTCCAGTTGTAGTCGTACATTCATTACCCTCTCCGTCGGTAAACATGTATTCAAATGTGTCCTCACAGATGTAGGGAACACAACAAAATTCCCTTCATTCATAGATGCATACATAAAATGCCCTTTACAACTGGAGAACACCTCCCTCTTTGAGGCCACCCATTCCTGGTCCTTCAACAAAGCCAAAGGAAAGTTACTCAGTGGCTATAAAGGAGTACCCATGCGATTATCTCTGTGTATTCTATCATTATTATATTGTATGCATGCCCGTGATGTGGTTCTACTACGAGGACTTTTGTTGGTCGAGATTCTTCTTTATAAACCCTTTCGACATATCTAGACAGACATTGGCATCAGTACATCTGAAATAACTAACCAATGGGAACAAATGAAAAACTCCTACATCCCTTTACACGTACACAGGGCCACTACTCTAGAATAACCCGTTGATGGAACAAGCAGTGATGACAATAAATTGTAGGGATCCAATCCATTGCAAGAAGGTCTATTTGAATGGGAGCATATAGCACGGATGCACCCAACACTCAATAGAACAATTTATGATGTAGACATGATAGGCCATCGTGACTTTGACATGAACCACAATTGGATGTTGCATACCATCCCTACAACCTTAGAAAACAATGCACCTAAATTCATAGACCTCGCACATAATGAGAATACACTACCACTTGTTTCTCCACCTACCCAATTAGATGCTCTCCCATTATCATCAAAACAACACCTTGCATACTCAATTGTACTTTCCCATGCAACTCAACAAGGGAAACACCCACCATTGAAGATGATCATTCAAGGAACCGTTGGTATAGGAAAATCATCTCATACGAGTGCATCGAAGCGGGATTCAAAATATCACAGGAAAAATAAAATCTTTCATTCTTGTACTAGCACCAACTGGTATTGTTGCATTCAACATAATATCACTTACTATACATTTTTCCCTTCGAATACCCATTGCGGACATGAAACCTCATGAAGGCCAAGCCCTAGCACTATTCCAATAGCGTATGAGTGCCATATAGTACATACTCATAGATGAAATGAACTTTATAGGTCCTACAATGCTAAACAACATCAACTACAAACTGCGTGAGGCATACCTCCAACAAAATAACCAAACATTCGACAATTTTTTAATGATTTTTTGGGTTATCTAGGCCATTTCCCTCAGTCAATGATGTACCATTATATACATGCAAAAAAATAGGAAGCTCTCATTGGCATGCTTTCGCAGTAATCACCTTGGATACAAATTTCAGGCAACAAAGCTTGAACCCGATGCAATTTGAATTCATATAAATGTTGACCAACATCAGAAATGTAGAAGCATGCATTAAGGATTTTTCTCTTCTCATGTCACGTACAAAGGTGTGCATGTCTACCTTAGAGCAATCCAGCTTCACAACTGAGAAATGCATATTCGCAACAAAGGAACTAGCACGCAAACACAATAAACAAATGCTAAAATCCTTACATGTGCCAATTGCAAGGAGCGTTGTAGAAAAAAGAAAACATAACTCTAAATCAGACATCAATGACACTCATCTAGAGGAAATAGTGTTCCTAAGCACCAGACAGGAGGTCATGTTGACATCTAACTTGTGGGTTAGCTCAGGATTGGTTAATGGTGAACTCGGGCAAGTGATTGATGTGGTGTACAATCCAAAATCACACCCACCAGACTTGCCATCCTTTGTTGTTGTCAACTTCAAACACTACCAAGGGCCCCCATGGAATGTACTCAACCCAACCCACTTTCCCCTACCTCTTGTCACACGCGGAAATCGTCGCCAAATTCCACTTTGGGACCTCATCATCCACAAATCACAAGGTCTAATTCTTGACAAGGTCATAATAGATATTGAGAATGTTGACCATCAAGAATTGACATTCACAGCAATGTCAAGAGTGCGCGCCTTCAAAGATCTACAGATCTCACCTGCCTTTACATTTGAATGCTACGCACGAGTGAGATATACAAAGAATGTAAATGCATGCAAGGAAGAGGAGCAAATACTATGTAACACACAACTGCCACTTGATGTACAACATATGTGCACCCTACTACCTACATCATACCCATAGTAATGTGTCCAAATCTTGCTTCCAACCCACATATATAAGCAAAGTGTTCCATAAATACAGATACATAACCCACTTGTAATGCAATTCCAATAAAAGTCACTTTCGGTTTATATCCAAACCATATTATACACTAAAAATTAAACCCTCTCCGACATAATTCACAACTCTTATACAATTGCTAGTCATACTACTCTTATATATGTTGGAGTTCCCCCTCGGCCAAAAATCTAACATGTTAAACTAGGTCACACCTCCTAGTTCTCCTCCTTAGCCTAATTCATAGAGGAGCCTTTATGTAGTATTGTTATATCTCATATTGTAAATCTTTAAAGAGCATTATTAATGAGCTTATAAGCGTTAATGCTCAAATGACATCACAATTACATGTACATTATCTGTTGGCCTATTTCATTATTAAAATTATTCACCTTCCCACATAGACTGACACTTGACCTTCCATCTCCAGCTGTCCATTGGGATTCCATTCCTTCTACTGCATGTATAAATACAGATATAATATTTGATTATGAGTATCCAATGCAATTCAATATTCATTATTTTCAGACATTGGTATTAGAGTGTTTCCATTCCCTAGCGGCCTGTACGGAATAGTTAAAATTGTTTTGGCATTTTTAAAGACATGCGACCTGCTGTGGAAGATTGAATGTGAAGAGGAATGTGGAGTCACAATTCACATCTGCAGCGACCTGTGTGGTGATTGAAGACGTGCGTACACCTGTGCACCTGGAAGCGAACTCTGTACCTGGCAGGGACTAGCCTGCAGACATGTGTACCTGGCAGTGAACTCTACATGGAATGTTTCACAGCTGTGCCTAGTAATTGAGACCTGCAATCCCGACATCACCTCATATATTCCATTGGCATTTTATTTCAAGACTTATTCTTTTCTCAAGTCCCAAATTCCTGTATTTGGTGAGTTGTATTAGTTGATGGGCGATTTAAAAACATTGGCTGTACATCGAGCTATAACTAATCCCAGTCACCTTTTTGTCCATCTCTCTCTTTCAGAATCTGCATCAAGTTTCAACTTCCCATAAAATGAGCTATCTTTTTTTCTGGTTTGTATCAGTCTCGAGCTTGCCTGTGAACTCCTAGCCACCATATTGATCTCATCTCAGACTTCAATCCAAGCTCAATAAGCTCTTTCACGACATACAAGCCTGCAACGACTCTGTTCACTCAGAGAACTACATTTTTTTCTTTTTGCAGTTTGGTGCAAAATTTGGTTAGTGGCAGAAATGAAGGAGATGCGCATTCAGATGGTGGGTCTTGACGCTGCTGGTAAGACTACCATATTGTACAAGATGAAACTTGGTGAAATTGTTACCAGCTTCATTGTTTGGGATGTTGGGGGCCAAGACAAGATCCGACCACTATGGAGACATTACTTTCAGAATACTCAGGGTCTTATTTTTGTGGTCGATAGTAATGACAGAGACTGTGTTGTTGAAGCAAGAGATGAGTTGCGAGATGTTCTTCTAGTCTTTGCAAACAAACAGGATCTTCCCAACGCAATGAATGTTGCTGAGATAACGGACAAGCTTGTCCTGTGCTCCTTGCGCCATTCAGAATACTTGTGCTACATCTGGAGCCTCAAAGACATATTTACTAATTAAGTAGCAACATATACTGGAGGCTGGAGGATAGACAGAGGTCAGAGGATAATTGACGTCCTCTTGTGAGTCGCCTACGACAGGCTCACATCATTGTTTTGGTGATAATTTTGTTTTTGTTTTTGTTCGTATTTTGTTGTTCGTAATGTTGTTTTGGTGTGTATTGTTCAATAAAGATGTAGAGCAATTTCAGTTTGGTACCTCCTGAATGAAGGACATTGTGAGGAGCAAAAACACTAAAGTAGCGCTTGGTTCTTGTGTAGAGGGTTTGTAGAAATCCGTGAAAGCACCAAAGTGTACAGTTGAGGAATCAAGTCACCTCCAGGTTCATGGTAAACTGCACTCGGAAAATCATATGAGTTCGTTGTAATCCAGGGAAACCAAAAACCACCGAGGTGTTCTCAAGGATGGATGTGCTCAAGTCACTTCCAAGTTTTTGGTAATCTTGTGGGAAAAACCAAGGTGTCACCAAGACCAAGAAGCCAGAAAGATGACATGCCACCTCAAAGGTGAGCAGGCTACATGGAGAGTGTAATAAAATTTTATTGTATTTGGAATAGGGGGTGGGTGAACCACTATCCGGAAATATGACATTTATAAATAATGAAATAAGGGGGCCAATGTTAGCATGTTTCATTATTAAAATTATTCACCTTCCCACATAGACTAACACTTGACCTTCTATCTCCACCTGTCCATTGGGATTACATTCCTTCTACTGCATGTATAAATACAAATGTAATAGTTGATTATGAGTATCCAATACAATTCAATATTCATTATTTTCAAACATTATCAACTCATGATAAGTGAGAAAAAGTGTTCCTATAGTGATAATCATGTATGCATGTGTATTGATTTGCAACCCCAAAGACAAACATCTTTTACCCCTACCATTAGTAGCTGCATGAAGATTCATACCTTATAATGTTTACTTGACAAAGGTCTTATCACATTACCTCCCACCTACTTTTTCCCTACATATAATTGATGGACAACATGGAAAATCATTTTCTATAATGATATAATTAATAGACATTATTTAAATGATTAGTATGCTTTGCAGCAATGAATTTTTTTAATAGATGCTCAGTACTTGAGAATGAAGAAATCAAGTGTGAGATTCAAGAGCTAATTTAAAAGGGGCACATTTTAAAAAGTGCATCACCTTGTGGGAGCTTGATTGTTTTTTCCCAAAATAAAGATAAGATATGATGGCTCTGCGCATTGTCTATCAAACCTTTAAAAAAATCATAGTAAAAATTAGTTTCTCGTTTCCTTGGATTGATGACCTCCTGGACTAGCTCAGGGGAGATAAGTTTTTCACATAGATTGATATGAATTCAAGGTACCACCAAGTCTCTATCGATCTCACTTATGTTTTTGCGCCTTCAAATCTAACGAGGACTTGTTTGAGTGGTTGAGTCGAGCCTTTTGGGATGACAAATGCACTAACAAAATTCATAAGTGTTAGCAAATTAATAAAATAATACATTATTGTTTAATTAACTAAGCGGTAGTTGGTTTCTTGCCTTCGTGGCATCCTCCCAAGCAACGGCTGATTCAATCAAACTATCTTTGGGCACGTATAAATTTGTTTGTTGCTTTGAATAAAGACATTGAAGTTTGTTTTCTCTCTCTATCCAGCATTGGCATCGAGCTTCAAGTCTTTCCTTGGCGTGAAGTTTGAAGTACAACAAAAGTGTGAGAGATCTGTTTGGAATTATTTTGATGTGGCTATCACTTGCGTGATTTTTGAAGTACTGCAGTCAAGAATTTTGTGATCTGTTTGGAGATCCGTTTGGCATTTGGCTGGTGCAAAACAGTGACTTGTGGAGGAAAAGACAAACAAAAGAAAAGCGGTCAACATAAGAGTTATCTGGTGTTTTGTACTCCTTGCTGGCATGGAGGGTCAGATCCAGCCTACTTAGAAAGTTGCAAACCTGTATTGAAGAAATTTGTGTTGGAAAAGCATTGTTGTTGTACGTAATTCAAACTATTTTCTCTGTAAAAGTTGACCTACTTTGGTAGCTATTTGTTGCCCATAAAAACCTACAACCCATAAGGAAGCATATGTCATGCATTCTAGATGTTAAAAGCAGTGATCTTTGCGAATAATCCAAGAAATGAATAACCATTAAGAGGCCAAGAACAAGCTTATGAAAGCACCGGATTATACTTTGCATTGCTTGCGCCCTTCGTAATGGACAAAATATGCAATTTGAGGAGCACGCATCAAAGACTACTGGAGTGGTTCTCGGTTCATATGTGTCAAGTCAAGCCAAGAAGGTTCGTGTGGAGCTCGAGAAAGGCTATGAAGTAGATGATGAATGCGAGATAGAATGCCCACATAAGTGTCTACGTCTCACTGTAAGAGCGTATCGAGCCCACCTTCGTTCTATTGTTCATCAGTAAGGCATTGTACCTTTGAACAAATAATAATAATAATAATAATAAATAAATAAAATTTTGACATCATGTTGGCTCCAAAAATATTGCTCTCGATGCAAAGCTCTTGAAAGGGCCAAATTATGCTACATGGAAGACAAAGATGAAAACCATTCTCCTCTTTGAAGATCTCTAGGAGATCGTAGATGAGAAAACAAAGTATGAAAAGGCTGATGCAAAATCCTTGATGTTGATCACTCTAAGCATATCCGATGAGGTGCAACCACACATATGGAATGCGAAAACATCAAAGGTGGCCTAAGATACTCTCTCCACCATCTACGATGCAAAAATTTGACAAAAATTATGCATCTCTATTAGCATACGTTGAATAATCTATATTTTTAGGAGAGAAAGTTCTGTTCTATCCCTTTATCTTCTCCTTCTAGGTGTATTCCATTATTCTCTCCTTCTATTTTGTAACCTCTCCATCCATTTAGGGGAGTCTTGTTCAATTCCTTACCTATAAATAATGTACGTGAGTTCTATGTTTAATAGAATAATATGAGATAATCAATCTCTATTCTTTCTCCTCCATTTCTACCTCATAGTTTGGTATCAGAGCTTTCTTGAACTACAGGATACATATTTCATCTCAGATCTGGACCTATCTCATGGATAAGCAAGAAGCAGAATGTTGTTTCTATCTCATCCATAGAGGCAGAATATCACACCGCATGAGGAGCTATGTGCGAAGTGATATGGATATGTCACATTTTGGATGACCTGGGAATTCCTGAAAAATAGTCACCTATTCTCTATTGTGACAATCAGAGTGTGTTGAAGCTCATGTAGAATCCATTCTTTCATGAGCAAACAAAGCATATTGAAATTGATTGCCATTTCATTCGAGAGCACGTCTTGAACCATCAAATTCAGCTTGAAATCTTGTGTCCCTTGAAGGACAAGTTGCCGACATTCTCACTAAATCCCTTGGCAAAGTGAAATTTGAATTTTCGGGGTCACATTTGCAAGAATAATGTAATAAGGGGGGGAATGTTAGCATACGTTGAATAATCTATATTTTTAGGAGAGAAAGTTCTGTTCTATCCCTTTATTTTCTCCTTCTAGGTGTATTCCATTATTCTCTCCTTCTATTTTGTAACCTCTCCATCCATTTAGGGGAGTCTTGTTCAATTCCTTACCTATAAATAATGTACGTGAGTTCTATGTTTAATAGAATAATATGAGATAATCAATCTCTATTCTTTCTCCTCCATTTCTACCTCACAATCTCTAGTTAAAGCTTCATACCATGAGTATGCAAGAAGGTGAGAAAGTGGAAGAATTCTTGCGTTGAGTGGCGGAACTATGAGAAGAGCTTAGCATACTTGGAGAATTGGTCAAAGATAAGTTGTTTGTCCCTCTCACACTGCAAGTTCTTCCATTCCATTCAAAACATTCATCACCACATTGACCATCACACAAAAGGAGGTGAGATTTTCCAAACTAGTGAATTTTTGCAACAAGAAGAAGCCATTCAGACAATGCAAGAAGATTTTGAGGACAAAGTGTTGATCTCGAGGTAGAAGAAGATTCAAAAGCCTCGCAAAGGACAAGAATATAAGTAGGCATAGAAGTAACCACAAAAGCCACAACAGAAGAAGTCTCAAAAGGTGAATCGATGGTGTCACATCTGCACCATATATATGCATGACACTATGGATTGTTAGTAAAATGGTCACACGTAGCATAATTCTTGAGAAGAGAACACATCTAGTGAAGGAGATTCACAAAAATCTAGTTGGCATCCTCACGGAAAGAAGTAGAAAGGACATGTTGCAGCCCAACCAGATGATGACTTAGATGAAGATGTTCTAGAATCAACACATTACGGCGCACACGAAGATGATTTGGTTCTAGTCTCCCAAACATCACAACCATCAAATAATTTTTGGTTGATAGATTCTAGTGCTAGCAAGCACATGAAAAGTGATATAGAATAGTTTGATTTATTGAGTGATTGACCCACTGGAGATCGGGTCCGAATTAGACAACAACAAGGAGTATGTAGCAGAAGGAATAGGCAATGTGACCATTCCTCTTGGGACAAGAAGATGTACTCTCACAAAGGTGCTCTATGTCCCTAGCTTGACCACAAATATCTTGTCTATCTCTCAGCTATTGAATCACAAGCTCAAGGTGGAGTTCTAGTTCAGAATGACATCAAATCATGTCTAATATCTCAAGAAGGTAAGATACTTGCTAGATATTTTTGAACCATCGTTTATTTGCAGTAGATTCAGTTTCATCCTCTGCAAGTAACACTATCTACCTCCAAGGTGGAATCCACTGCACTCTAGCACTATCGGTATCGACATCTTTCTACCAGCTCCCTATATTAGCTCAATTCGAATTAGATGGTACGAGGACTTCCTCCTCTCTCTTAGTCTTTACCTCTTTCTCCTAGATGTATAACGTGTAAACAACATAGGGATCCATTCAATTTGAGTATATTCCATGCCAAGAACTGTGTCGAGATCATGCATATCGATCTTTGTGGACCCTTGTCTACCTCATTTAAGGGGTTTCAATACTTCTAGTTGTTCATTGATGATTATTCCCACAAGACTTGGGTGTTCTTTCTCTCGAAAGAAGAGTGAAGCTTTTTGCACACTTTCAAATCTTCTATAAGAGAGTTGTTTTCAGCAGACTGGGAAGCCCCTTCTTGTCCTCCACTTAGATCAAGGGGGAATTCACATCAAATAAATTCTTGGCATTCTTGAAGGAGCACAACATCACATAGCACCTAACTACCCCCTATACTCCTCAGCATAATGGAATTGCGTAACGTTGCAAAGCAGATTGTCATGGAGATGGCTCATTGCATGCTTTCCATTGCGAAGTTGGAGAACAAATTTTGGGTGGAAGTAGTCCAGACTGTTGTATATCTTCTAAATCAAGAACCTACAAAGATCTTGAAGGACAAGACACCAGAAGAGGTATGGAGTAATCATAAACCTTCTATTTCTCATTTGAGATTATTTGGATGTACTGCATATATGCATGTTTTAGATAAGAAGAGGAAGAAGCTTGATGCAAAAACACACCAAAGTGCATATTTTTGGGGTACAATACTACCTCAAAATCATATTGTCTCATGGATCCTAAGATAAAGAAGATATATGAGAGAAAAGATGTTGTTTGTGACGAGTCATCATTTGACTCATTTCCACAGAAGGAAGATTCAACACCAACCTCCTCTCATAGATTGCTCACACATCTAGATGATGAGCATGAGGATTCTTTAGAGAAGAAAGATGAGCTACAAGGAGAATTGTTCATTGATCTTGGGAATTTGGAAAACAATTCTTCACATCAATAGCAATGTTAGCATCAAAGTGGGTCCAAAGCACCATGAGAGACTCCCACCTAAACTCTCTTCTAGACACTTCATCAGGAGTTTGAATGAGAAGACATGTGAGAAATGAGGTAAATATCACACTCATGAGTTTAGTGGTTGATAGCACCGAACCTGATTTAGTTCATGAGGAACTCATCAACCAGAGTGGAAGAAGGCCATGGATGTAGAATATGACTCCTTGATACAAAATCAGACATGGGAACTTGTTGATCTTCCTACAAGTAATAATTCCATTGGATGCAAGTGGATTTTCAAAACAAAATACAATAAAATTGGATCTATTAACAAGCACAATGCACGACTTTTGCAAATGGTTATGCTCAACAGGAAGGAATTGACTATGATGAGACCTTTTCACCCACTACGAAGATGAAAACCATCAGATTTTTTGTGCACTTGGCAACACAAAAAGGATGGAAACTTTAGTAGATGGATGTAAAAAGTGCTTTCTTGAATGGTGATCTTAAAGAATAAGTATACATGACCCAGCTAGAAGGATTTTTGATGAGCAACATCCTCAAAAGGTATGTCATCTAATTAAGTCTCTTTATGGACTTAAACAAGCACCTAGGGCATGGTACATAAAAATAGATGATCACCTATTGCAGCATGGATTCACACGTAGCCCCTTTGATTCAAATATATATATCAAAAAGATAGGTAGAGATATTTTCATCTTGGTTTTGTATGTAGATGATCTTGTGATCACAAGGAGTTATAACAATCTCGTCGAAGATGTTAAGAATGATTTGAAGAAATCCTTTGACATGAAAGATTTGGGGCTACTTCACTATTGTCTTGGCTTGGAGATATGGTAGAAGAAGAATCATATTTTTATCTCCTAGATGAAATACACCAAGAAACTCTTGGAAAAGTATGGCATGTCAGATTGTAAACCTATGTCCACTCCAATGGAAAAAGGTTTGCAACTTTCTAGATTCTAGGATTCACCTCAAGTAGATGGTACTCTCTATAGACAACTTGTTGGGAGTCTCATTTACTTGATGTATACCAGACCAAACATTTGATTTGTTGTGAGCTATCTCTCCAGATTCATGTAGGACCCGAAGAAATGTCATTGGGTAGAAACAAAGCATTGGATGAGATATGTCCAAGGTATAATTGATTATGGTCTGCAGTATCAGAAGAACTCTCAGTTATTCTTGTAGGGATATACAGACTCGGACTATGTTGGATCCGTTGATGACAGGAAATAAACTTCAGGATATATTTTTCATCTCGGTTATGGACCTATCTCATGGATAAGTAAGAAGAAAATTGTTGTTTCTCTCTCATCCACTAAGGTAGAGTATCATGCCGCACGAGGAGTTGTGTGTGAATCAATTTGGTTACGTTGCATTTTGGAAGATATGTGCATTTCCGAAAGAAAAGCCTCCCATCATTCACTATGACAATCAGGGTGTGTTGAAGCTTATGAAGAATCTAGTTTTCCATGAGAGAATAAAGCACATTGAGGTTGAATGTCACTACATTCAAGAACAAGTCTTGAATAACCATATCCAATGCCATTACTACCCAAAACATGCTAGATTGCAGATATACTCACCAAGTCTCTTGGCAAGGTGAAATTTGAATTGTTTTAGGGGTATATTTGTAAAAATAATGTATTAAGGGGGAATGTTAGAAAATTAATTAAATAATAATTTTTTAATTGTTAATCGACCGTTGGTTAGTTTCTTTCCTTCGTGGCATCCTCCCAACCAATTGAAACTTCCATCGAACCTGTCTTTGGGCATGCGTAAATTTTTTTGTTTCTTTGAATAAAGACATTGTAGTATTTTTCTCTCTCTCTCTATCTAGCAAGAAGGATGATGAATGATATATTGTAACCATTTATTGATTCATTTGTGTCTACGTACCTAGAAGATATTCTTTTCTAAAGTAAAGTAATACATGGGAGGACCACATTCAACATGTCCAATAGTTTCTTCATACCTTGCATCACCACAAAATATATGCCAACATATAGAAATTTTCTTTTATCATAGAGAGTATCCAATACTTGGGACACATCATCAACTAGGACATTGTGCACATGGACCGAGAGAAGATATAAGACATTCATGAGTGGTCAACCCTAAACACTCATATAAATTCAAATTTTGTAAGGACTAGACAACTTTTATTTTAGGTTTTAATGTAATTTCTCTCATATTGCATGGCCTTTGAACCAAGTAGCACATGAAGTAGTGAAAAAGAGATTGTATATATAAAGGTGCAATATAAGGAATTTACGTGGATGAAGGAGATATTATTTGGAACTATCTATAGTATTTCTTGATCTATAAAAATCATTTGAGATATAAATAGATGCTTCAGAATATACACTTAGTGTAGTCCTCACCCAACATGGGTATCCTTTAGTATACCACGATAATAATTTCTCTAGCATGGTGAACAAGTATCCGACATACAACATGGAGTTATGCGCATTGTGCAAGCTTCGCAAAGAATGGAAACTCTAATTTCTAGGAAAATCCACTATCATACACCCAAACAACAAGATTTTTTAATTCATACACACCAAAAGGAAAGATGCAGAATGACCATCACTAGAGGTGGTCCATCTCTTTGTAGAAGATACAATCTCAACGTCCTACATAATAAGGGTAGTACTAACCAAGTTTTTGATTATTTGAGTTAGCCACCAATTACCTCCCTAACAACAATCCTTGAATCATGTTGGTAATGAGACATCGAGTGGCCTCAAATGTATGATAAATACCTTTAATTATCTTATATATATATATATATATATATATATATAATATTGAGGGTTGTAATTTTTTTAGACTATTATTTATAAGAAGGGGTTTTATGCCACATGAGAGACCTTTTTGTTCTTGTTAAAGTAAAATCATAGCACCCCCGAATGGCCTCGGATCTGAGTGGGGCATTCGGTGTGATTGCACAACATGGGACCATCTCTCAAGCTTGTGGGACTTGCGGACTTGAGATGGCCCTCCAGAGAAAGTCATCTTCTTCTTCCTAAACTATCTCTACTAAACTACAAGCTACTCTAGTGCAAGAAAAACCTATCTATCCTAATCTAACCATTCCAAGGAGACAGGAGAGAGAGAAATGCATAAAAATAGAGCCTACACTAAGCGGTGATACACCGAAAGGGAACTAGCTGATCACGAATCCAACTACTGATGTAGAGAGAGGTGAACAATGGAGAGGATGGACATATGCATCATAGACCAAAGATGAAGTTAACACGGAGCACCACTTCAAAACCCATCAAACACAACTCCCAAAACCTGCAATAAATATCAAATTATGCACAGTATACCCTACGATGATGAGAGGCAAGAAGAGATAACAAAATAAACAAAGGATGGACAAATGCATCACGAAATAGATTTTATTGCTCCATAAGTTCACACAAGTACATCATCGATGGGCAAGATGTAGGAAAATGCCATTACAGAGCCATGAGAGGAGGCTTAGACTCCCATTCCACCCTAAGGAAGAAAGAGAGAGGGGAAGGAGAGAAACAATGACAAACCCTTTTGAAAATAGGAAGAATTAGAATCCTCCTTTATAATATATACGAAGAATAAGAGAGAAAGGAGGAAGAATTAGAATCTGTGCTTCTGACCATCCCTGGAAGAGTATTGAATCCACCTACCACAATGATGAGTCTTAAGAGCAGCGTTTTTATTTAACACATCACAACACCCATGCCCCCTTCGTTGTTCCTTGCTAGGAAAGAAAGGAAACCCATTCTTCATCATGGCGGCAGGTGGGAGACTTGACAACCCTTGAAAATGGCGGGCCGAAACTTTAATTGTGGTAGGTGAGAAGCAAGTATCACGAGAACTTTCCAAAATGTCCCTTCTCACCCAAATCGAGCTCCCATTCCAATGATATGGCTGCCTTAAGATCGTGGTATCGGCCTGGGCTCACAATATTTAAAATAGTCCATCCATGCAAGACCCACGTGGCATCCTCGCCGTTTGAATATCTTTCAAAATTTATATCTTATTCAATGCTTGAACATAGTGACTACTCTTCTTATTAAATCTATCAAGCTCAAGACTCTCAACCCCTTCACTCGCCTTGTTTAAGACGTTGTGATCCTCGCTTTAGATAGAACATACTAGAACTACTAAACAATGAATATTAACAAAGCTCCCTTCCTCATTTTGGCTCTTGAAGTTGTGTGGACTTTCATTAAACAACCCTGTTTAAATGAGATCATTTCACCAGAACAAGTAAACATAAATATTCTTTTTGTGGCACATGGCAGCTTACACGGATGGATTCTTTTAAATATTTTCAACCCACATTCCTAATCTTAAGACAACCATATCTTTGACTAAGGATCTTGGATTCAGTGAGAATGGACGTTTTGGAAAGCTCTCACAGGCTAGCTCTCGCTTCTCACCGCCACATAGAAAGTTTTGGCCCACCATTTTCAAGGGTTTTCAAGTCTCCCCCTGTCCCCATGATGAAGAATGGGTTTCCTTTCTTTCCCAAAGAAGGAACAACAATGGGGTATGGGTGTTTGAATATTAAACGAGACTCATCATTGTGGTAGGTGGATTCAATTCCTCTCTTTGCAAGGGTGGTTGGAGAAGGGTTTGAATTCTTCCTCCTTTCTCTCTTATTCTTCTATATATTGTAAAGGAGGGGCATTTTCAAAAGGGTTGGTCATTGTTTCTCTCCTACCCCCTCTCTCTTTCTTCCTTAGGGTAGAATGTGAAGTCTAAGCCTCTCATGGCTCTGTAATCAAATTTTCTTGCCTCTTGCCCACAGATGATGTACGTGTGAACTTATGGAGAAATTAAATCTATTTCGTGATGCATTTTTCCATCCTTTGCTAATTTTTTTGTCTCTTTTTGCCTCTCATCATCACGTATATATTGTGCATACTTTGATGTTTATGCAGGTTCAGGAGATGTGCTTAACGGGTTTTGAAGTGGTATTCCATGTGAACTTCATCTCTGGTCCGTGATGCATCTCATTCATCCTCTCAATTTCTCACCTCTCTCTACATTAGGAAGTTGGATTCGTGATCAACCACTTCCTTTCTAGTATATCACCGCTTAGTGTAGGCTCTGTTTTTATGTATTTATCTCTCTCTCCCTGTCTCCTTGGAATTGTTAGATTAGGATAGATAGGTTTTGCCTACACTAGAGTAGCTTGTGGTGTAGTTTAGGAAGAAGAAGTCGGCTTTCTCCGGAGGGCCATCTTAAGTCTACATGTCCCACAGCTTGAGAGATGGTCCCATAATGTGCAATCACACCGAATGCCCCACTCGAGATCCGAGACCATTTGGGGCTATGGCCTGTGATTTTACACTAATAGTTTTGGCATGCCCGGTGGGACACTGAGGTTAGATTTTCTCATCTTTCCGAGGTGTCTCATTATCAACAACAACTATTAAGCCATTGTGTAACCACACTAACAGTTTTGGCATGCTCGGTGGGACACTGAGGTTATATTTTCTCATCTTTCTGAGGTGTCTCATTATCAATAGCAAATCTTAAGCCACGATGTTTATTGTGGGAGATGTGTTTAATGGGTTTTGAATGCGTCACACTAATACTTGCTTTTTTAGCATGCATGCAGTGGTGCCATCTTTCCCAGTGGGACAAGTGATTTTGAACGAACAACTACCACTTCATTTCATCAATTTGATGCGTTCTTGGTGAGATTTAGCCTTTTGAGGCATATGCAAAGCACATCTGGCAACTCCATCTGGTCAACAACCCATTCTCTGAGTTGTATACTTTCCTTACATCCATTTCCATCCATTTTCCTTCCCACATCTCCCATTTTCTTCCATCCCATGAAGTTGTGCAATCATGACTTCATTTCCATCTTGGAATTCACACTTGCAGCAAGTGTTATTCAGATCCATCTCTAGGTTACTTCAACACACCTCAGAAAGGTTTCACAATGAAAATCAGCACTATGGATATCCAGGTGAGCTAGATTCAAATTAGTTTGGTCATTTTCCAAACTATACAGTTGTTACAGAGCATGGATATACAGATTTTGGAGGTAGTTCCACACCTGAAGAAGCTAATTTGTACATGGAAACTCTGATAATGGAGGCACACATGGTACAATCAAGGGCCACATCTCAAATGAAAGCATTCAAAATTGGCTATAGGGCACCTTGTCCATGGGCCGGCCCTATGCCAAGACATTACAACCCTCAGGAGAAGGTTGACTTCATGGTTGAAATGTTGCCTCAACTTGCATAGTGGATTGAGGATATTGAGGCATATGAGCAAAGTGCGAGACAACCTTTTCAATGGGTAATTCAATCACCAGCTCCTTATGCTCCCTTTTCTCCATCCCAAACTTTATCATTTCAGCATGGTCAAGAGTCAAGCCCCTCACTTGCTGCCCCAAATGTTGTTTTCCCTTCTCCATCTCCTAATCTTCCATCTCATCTCAATTATTCTACCCTTTTCCCTTCCAAATAGTCATCCCCTCCAAACAAACAAGAAGGTCCACTTCCCTCTCCACCACAAACAATAGAAAAACTGGTTGAATCCCAACCTACCACTCCTCCTACTTTCCCAAGTCCATGTTGGGAAGAGACTCAAGAATCCAGTCAAGGAGAACAACAAAGAAAAGAGGAACCCAACAGAGAAGAAATGATAGAAAATATGAAGAGTTGGGCTGCCAGATTTTGGATTACAAAGATCCCCTTGATGGTTAAGCCAACAGAGGAGGTCAAGGTTGAAGAGCCAGTGGTGGCTAAGGCTGAGTTTGCAGCAGAACAAGAACAAGAACAAGAAGGAGAAGATCAGCAATCTGTTTTCTCTAAATGCAGTGTCCATAATGGCACTTTGTCTGAAGAGGATGTTGATCTAATCCAAGCTACACAATCAGTCATCAAGGAAGAAGAACAATCAGCTCCAAGTCCAATTAAAAAGGAGCATATGGAGGAGAACCATATAGTTCAAGAGGCTTCAAGTATAGAGTAAGCCACAAAGAACCTTCAGTTCTTCCTCCCACTTCATCCCCTTCAAGATCTAATGTTGAAGAGGAGTTTGAGCTTTCAAACTTCATGTTTGAGGAAGAGGGGAACCATGGTGAGCAAGTTTTAGATCAGGAGGACACCATGGAGGAGGTCGAGCACATGCAAGCAGGACAACAAGGAAGCAGATTATCTATCTGACTTGGAGGATTGCTTGATGGAGAGGATCCCATGGAGATCATGTTATTTTCTCCTCCATCATCCACCCTCCAAGCACATGAGCATGTTGCCATGAAGGAGAGCATTCAAGGACAACAACTTGCACTTCATAACAGCCCTCTAGAACCAAGGTTGGAAGATATCAATCTTCCATGTTCTTCATAGGAGAAGGAAGGGAAAGAGCAAGAGGATTTCATCATCTCTCTCACATCATCTCACCTAAGAAGGTCAGCAAGAAGACTCCATTCTTGGAGTTGAAGTTCAGAACAAAGGGCACATCCATCGGATCGAGAAAGTGACCAATCAGTGTACTTGGCTTCATTGGAGCCAAGGGAGAAGCCAAAACTAGTCATGCCCACTTCAGGGCATGAGGATGAGTATCAAAGTACCAAGGATCAGTTGTAATGCCTCTTCAATCCAAGTACAAAGAGCAACTAAAAGATGCATTTGTCTTGTTTCCAATTGACACCTTGATGATTTGGGTGGAGGATCAACTTATAGTAAGTTTTTCACTCATATAAGTAGCCATATTCAGTGTCAAATCATTTGCATGGATTCCCCTTTTGAGAAAGGGAAGCTACTTCTCTCTACCGATTGCAGGATTTTTTGAGTTCCCTTGCTCCCGGTTAGTGTAGATTAGGTAGATTTTCTTTTAGTAAAACAAGTGTTTTTACACACTGCGTGTTCCACTTGGGGCATGTATGATTTTCAGTTTTTTACATAGTGTGTGTTGTGGTGTTTTGTTGCTCATGAGCAATCCATTCAGGGATAGGTAAAAGCCCCAAGTAAAGACAATTTTCTACTCTCAGAAATCTCATCTCCATGATTTTCTTGAAAAAACTGAGAGTGCAAACAATGGGGTGAGTTCAAGGTCGTGGTGTGCAGAAAATTGGGGAGAAGTTTCAAAGCAAAAGATCAATATCAGGATATCATTCATGACTCCATGCCCAATGGATACTTCAAGGCCACTGATCTCTTCATTTAAAAAGCAAATGTCCTCATGAGTCGCCAAACTATTATCCCAATTTTACCTCCCGAGAAAAATTGATCAAACACGACCCACACAGAATAAATCTAAGGGTCGACTATGTCCTGCGAGCCCACATTCAAATCCAACAATCAAGGGTCGACGAGGCTCAAATAAGGGAGGAGCAGGGTTGGCGAAGGATCAAACAACGTCAAAGGAGGCTAGAGGTTCATGGGGAGGAAAATGGGAAAAGGCTCTAAGTTTTTGGACTTAGCCGCATATGAGTTGACTCGGGGCTGAACAACAGACTTGCGCGGAAAGGTGCCACGCATGTTACTTGGCACAATTCCAAAAGGGCACATCAAAACGGAGACCCCAAATGTGTGCGGAGCTTCCACATGTCCCAGGTCCGAAAAGGGACAGAGTCGGCCATTGAAAATTCCAAACAAGTGGAAAGAACCATGTGTCATCTCGACACAATTTTAAAAGTGAGAGCCCAAGGCGGAGACTCAAACTAGTGCCAGCTCTCCACGTAGTCAGGGTCTAATAGAATTCAAATGGCAGTGGGCCCAAATTGGCTAAGTATAGGAGGGTCGGTGGAAGCCTCCATGTGTCTCAACGGTGTAACTTCAAAGGAAGGATCAAGAGCAAGAGGTGCAAAACTTGCGCGGAGCTTCCCTCCACGTGTCCAAAAGTCAAAAGGGGATAGAGCCGGCCGTTTAAATTGACTAAGTATGAAAGGACCAGTGGAAGCCTCCACATGTCTTAATGGCACACCTTCAAGGGTCAAAACCAAAGGTGGTCCCCAAACAAGCGTGGAGCTTCCACGTGTCCCAGGCCCAAAAAGAAGAAGTCAAAAGGAGTAGAACCAGCCGTTGAGAAGTATAAACAAGGGCGAGCCACGGAGGGTGCCAAGTGCCTCAATGGAAAAAATTCAAAAGGCAGAATCAAAGGCGGGTTCCCAAACAAAGTGCGGCAGCCCTCCGTGTCCCAAGTATAAAAAAGGGACAGAGAAGGTGTTAAAAACTCCAAGCTCGGGAAAATCCTGTGAGAGAAATCCTTGTGTCTCGTCCGTGCAACTTCAAAAGAAAAATTCGGCGGTAGTCTCCCAATATGTGTTGAGCCTCCACGTGTTTAGGGTCAGACATATGGCCCTGCCAAACAAAAGGGACTTATCCAAAACACAAAGAAATAGAGCAAAGCCATGGAAGGAGCCACATGTCTCTTCGGCACAACTTCAAAGGCAAAATCAAAAGTGGTCCCCAAACGTGCGCCAGCTCTACATGTGGCCATGTTTCAAGTCAAAGCGGGAAGGCGGGCCTTGGAAGGATTGTTTTCCTAAAACAGGGCTTGCATTCCTAGGGAAGACTTTTTTCCAAAGTGGAAAATGCGGGCGGTGGGCCCGGAGATGATTTTGGGAAATGTAAAGTTGCAGGCAGCGCAATTTTTTTGGCATGTTTTACAACTTTCATAAAAAGCACGGTTTGCAAGTGCGGGCTGCAGCGAGCCCGATAAGGTTTGTTTTTGCTAAATGCGGAAAAAGTGAATTTTGGGCCTGCGGGGCTGCAAGAGGTTTTGTGATTTTTGCATCTTTTCGAAAAAATCACATTTTGTATTTGGGCCCATGGATCCGCTTTGCAAAGATTACATTTTTGCCATTTTTGCATAGTCTCGATGCAGAATCTTCAGATGGCCATATCTTTTGACTGGAAGCTTGGATTTGAGCAAGAGAAGACTTTTGGAAAGGTCTCGACATCCTCTACACCATGGAAGCCTAAAATTTTAATTTTGGAAAGGTTAGGTGGGTGAAAAATAGGAAAACGTCTTTCAAGCCATTAATACGAGATCCGATTGCTTCAACTACCAGATTTGATCTAGATTTGCCATCTTTCCTTCTCCAACACACCAAACAAACATGGGGAACTAGAATTGATAGATTGTAGGTGGATTTATAGGGCATTGATGGTTGGTGGTTGAGCTTTAAGAGAAGAATCAAGTTTCTCTTCTTTCTCTCTAGTTTTCATCATCTATATATTGTAAACACTTCTCATTTGAGAGGAGACATTTGGGTGTGGGGAAACTCTGTAAAATTTGTTTCCGAATCCATTTTGAGTTGTAATCCTTCTCCTATGCCTAGAAAGCATGTTTGTGCCTCTAATAAGATAATGTAATAGCTCATGTGCACCTTCTAGAGTAATAAACTCATGATTTTGTGGCGTTCTTCAACACTTTATCGTGTTTTATTGTTTCTCCATGCCTCTCCCTTTCAGATCTATTTTCTGTGCATATATTTCATGTTTCGGTGCGGGATGTCATGTTTCATGGAGTTTTAATAGTGGATTTGGACCTGGGTTTGTGTCACTTCTATCTAACCTCCCTCATCTCCTTTTTCCCCTGTTTCATCCTCCTCAAAACATGAAAAGTATCTCACCACTTCCTTTGTCGGTGTATCATGCGCTTAGTGTAGGCTCTATTTTTATGTATCTCTCTCTCCCCTTATTTCCTTGGAATGGTTAGATTAGGATATATTAGATCTACCTACACAAGAGTAGATTTAGAAAGTAGTTTAGGAATAAGAACCATCTTTCTCTAGAGGTCCATCTAAGGTCTTTAAGTCCCATAGCTGGAGAGATATGGTCCAATGTTGTGTAATCAATTTGGAATGCCCCATTTCAAACTAAGGACATTTGAGAGGTGCTGTGATTTCGCACTAATAGTTCCTAAATGTGAGGTGTAATTGAGGAGAATAAATAGAGATAAGATATCTCTCTCAATGTCTATTTTATTCTTAAAGCATGTACATTATTTATGTTGAGGAAAAGTAACAATACTCTCCACAATCACGGAGAGATTACAAACTAGGAGATGATAATGGAATAAGTTCAAAAAAACTCTCCTAATTATATAAAATAATTTCTACGTAACCTTATGCCAACATTCCCCCCTTATTACATTATTCTTGCAAATGTAACCATTAAAAAGCTCAAATTTAACTTTTCTAAGGGATTTGGTGAGAATATCACTACTTATTCAAAGGACAATTTTTGGAGCTGAATTTTATGGTTCAAGATGTTATCTTGAATGAAATGCCAATCAATATCAATATGATTTGTTCATGTTCATGAAAGACATGATCGAGAGAACGATTCTTCAACACACTTCGATTATTGCAATAAAGAATATGTGACAATTTTTCAAGAATGCCCAAGTCATCCAAATGTGACGTAACCACATTGCTTCACACATAGCTCCTTGTGTGGCGTGATATTATTCCTCTATGGATTAGATAGAAAAAAATTATGCTTCTTGCTTATCCACGAGATAGGTCTAGATCCGAGATGAAATATGTATCATGTGGTTGACTTCCTGTCATCAATAGATCCGGCGTGGTCCGAGTCGACGTATGCCTGTAAGAAAAATTGATCATTCTTCTTATATTCAAGACCATAATCAAGTGTACCTTGGACATACCTCAAAACATGCTTTACGCAATCCATTGAGATTCCTTTGTCTCCTGCATGAACCTAGAAAGATAGTGACAACATAGCATAAGTAGTGCGGTATATGTCTAGTAGATGAGTCCTCCAACAAATTTCATGAAGAGAGTAGCATCTACTTGAGGTGAATCCTAGAATCTTGAAAGTTTAAAACCTTCTTCCATGGGAGTGGATATAGGTTTACAATTGGACATATTGTACTTTTCTAGGAGTTTCTTGGCATACTTTATCTAGGAGACAAAAATGTGATGCTCTGTTTCCATATCTCCAAGCCAAGACAGTAATGTAGTAGCCCAAAATATGTCATGTCAAAGGTTATATTGAGATCATTCTTCACAATATCAACCTAATCTTCTAAACTTCCAGTGATCACAAGATCATCTACATACATAACAAGAAAGAAAATTTCTTTTCCTACCTTCTTTATATACAAATTTGAATCTGAGGGGCTATGAGTGAACCCATGCTATAAAAGATAATCATCGATCTTCATATACCATGGCCTTGGATCTTGTTTTAGTCTATACATTGATTTGATGAGATGACATACCTTCTTAGGATGATCTTCATCAAAAAATCCTTCAGGTTGGGTCATGTACACTTCTTCTTTTAGATCACCATTTAGGAAAGCACTCTTGATGTCCATCTATTGAAGTCTCTATCCTTTTCGTGTCCATAAGTGCATAAACTACTCTAGATGGTATTGATCTTTGTAGTGTGTACAAAGGTTTCTTCATAATCGATGCCCTCTTTCTAAGAATACCCAACATACAAGTCGTGCTTTATATTTCACGATGGATCCATCTACCTTATATTTTTCTTAAATACCCATTTTTAACATATGGATTTATTTCCCTGTAGGTATATAACAAGTTCCCAAGTCTAATTTTTCTTGAGTGAGTCAATTTATATATCCATGGCTTTCTTCCACTATTTTCTGATTGAGTGCTTCACGAACATTATCACGCGTAGCTAAATCCACCTTAGTTTCCTTTAATCAATGAACTCATGAGTGAAAATTTTACCTCATTGCTTATTTGACTCCAGATGATGAATGGGAGTTTCTTTTTTATTACAAATGTGAGTCCTTGATGGTGCTTTGTACCCACTTTGAATGAGAACTTGGTTGCTTTTGAGAAGAACTGTGTCATTTCCATGTGGATTTATGTGGATTCACATTCTCTAGTTCTCCAAATTCAACTAATAGCTCTCTTGCACCATTTATTTTCTCTAAATAGTCTCCTCCGGTTGATCATCCGATTTGAGATTAGTCGGTGAGAGGTGGTTGGTAATGGTTATTTTCAAGATCCTGTTTATTCATGACTCATCACAAACAATGTCTTGACTCTCATATAATTTCTTTGTCCATCAATATCCATGAGATGGTATGCCTTCGAGGTAGTGTTATTTGAGGAGGATGCATAGGAGTGTCTTTGGCTCAACCTTCTTTATTTCTCGATTCGGAACATGCATGTATGCTTTTTCTAGCTTCGACTATTTTGTTCAACCAAATACTTAGTAAATGAGAAATTGATGGCTTTCTACCACTCCATACCTCTCAACAATCTTTTTGTTTTATTTTTAGCAAATGACCATATGGTGCCTGCATTTGAGAAGATATACATTTCATTGTACACTTGAATGCTACCTCTGACCGGGGTGATGCGTTCCACTAAGCTTTTCTATTGTTAGCATGAGAGCCATCTCCATCAATGTGCAATTCAACACTCAGTTTGAAGCCTTTTTGATAGGGTGTGTGGAAGTTAGGTTCCGCTTTAACTCCTTGTTAGTTTGTGAAGGCCAAGAACAAATTTGATGTGAAGTCCACCCTTGATCCGAGTGAAGAGAGAAGTGGTTGTCAGACTCTTTTACAACATTTCGATGATAGAAATTATGGAAATGTTGAAGACCCTAGATTTTCTTCAGGAAAACACCCACATTCCTAAAGAGTGGTCATCCATGAATAGTTGGAAGTACTCGATCCATCTTGAAAATGAAGCGGCAATGGTGGGCCATTCATATCGGTATGAACTATCTCCAGACGCTTCTTGGCATGGAAGGTGCTCGATAAAATGAATCCTTGTGTTGTTTTCCTTGAGACATCCAGGGTAAATAGGCAAGGAACAGACAATTTGGGTAGTCCAAAGACCATTCTTTTAACTCATCTTAGACAAATGAACTAACTCAATGGTGACCATATCTAAAATTTTAGAGGGTTCTATATTCCCTTATTGAGGTAGATAAAACTACTAAAAATATGCCTCTACCTCTATCTAAAGATAACAACTTATCATCACTTTGTTGGCTAGATTTTACGCATAGCATCAAACCTAGGCGAGTCATGAGATAAATCTCCCTCATTTAACCGGTGAGGCTCCCGTGTCAGATTTGTCAATAAAAATGTGTTATTATCTATCAGGGGTTTTACTTTAACCACTTAGTTCATGAACCATAACTAAGAAGTTTTGCAGCAAGTAAGCAGCTGTTTAAGAAAGGAAAATTATAGAAGAAAGAAGTAAAGGAAATATAGAGAAGAAATGGGGAAGATGTGCATCCCAATTAGTAGATAGCAGAGCTAATTGCATGCACATAGAAGAAACTTAATAGATATGAACACACAGAATTATAAAACAAAGGTAGCTCTAGATCTAGATCTAAAATAACACAAAGTTTATCAAGAGATCTAAGATTCAAAGCAAGAAACAAAGTACACCGTGACACAAAGTTCTCCGGAAACCTGCTCCTTTGTATTCCTTTGCTCCAAGTTGCTCTCAGGGGTTCAGCACAAAGTCTAGAACACAAGATTGCTGCTTACAAATTCTGATCGATTAACCCGAAGGTTCTTCCTCTACTTATAGAATGTAGAGGGGCAATTACAAGTTGGAAGCTTTAGTTGAACTGGCACATGTGGAAGTCGGAAAGAAACAACTGGCAATCTCCTCCTGGAATTCCTCTTTGCATGACATGTATGATTTGCAACTGAAAATAGAACCTTCTATTTTGCACGCCTGCCACCTATCTCCAAGTAGTTGACTTCTTCAAGTAATGGCTTTTAAACCAATCACTTTAAGTTGTATAATTTAATTGATCACTCAATTACTTTGTCGAAGGAAAGAAGAAGGAAGAGGAAAGTTGACTTTGTCTTTTTCGGAATGAAAGAAGATTTTGAAGAAAACTTTAGATTTTTGGATGCAAGTCTGGAATTCCGAAAGATTCTTGAAGCGGCTGGATCGGAAACAAGCTGGAATTGCAAGCAGTTGGAATTGGAAGCAAGCTGGAATTTTGCCTTCGCATTGTCTTCTCTTTTATCCTTGAAGCTTTTGCAGTTCTTCTATTGTACATGCATCAATGCAAGGTTGGTCGTAGATAACTCATCATCCTTATTTTTAATTGCATATGAGCAATTAAAAATTCTGGAAAGCACTCAGGGTGAATGAAAATTCAATGAAGGCTTCAACTGGAAGATGAGAGCACATGCACAAGATCTTGGAAGGAATTTTCCACGCACTGACTTCTTCACGGGCTGCATTGAAACAAGAGGATGAAGCCTTTGTGCCGGAAGCTTTTGCAACTATGAGATCTGGATCTGGATCTGCATATGGATTTGCATCTGCATCTGGATATGGATCTGCACCTGCATAACAAACTTTGGCAACTGGGCTATGGATGGAAAAGCTGCAACTCGAATAATTCCACTGCTTTTAATCTGCACGCATGAGTGAAGTTTCTCCTGCACGCATGAGTGAAGTCTTTCCTGCTCTGGATCTTGTCTATCAATTCAGCAAGAGGTTTCGAGCCTAGATCCGTGTCTCCAATATCTACAAATTTAGAAGTGATGCATGACTCGTTGTGCTTTCTTTTTCATCTTTCTTCGCCATAGCTTTGTCTATCTTTGTCTGAATAATTCTTTTTCTTCTTATTTGGCTGGAATTCTTCAAAACTGGTGTAGATCTGGACAATTCTTCAGATTCGGAGGATATATGCAATGTATTGGACATTGATAAAAGCTCATTTTCCTTTGTAAAGCACCTGTAATGAATTCTGCAATTTATTCAGACAAAAATGGCCACCGGAGCATGAATAGTGAATTTTAATTGTAAAAATCTACACTTTTCAAGCTCGCTGCCCAAAAATGGTGTTTAATTTGCACATAAAGAGAGCATGAATCCTTTCAACAACACCTGAGCTCTGTAACACCTGTGCAAACAATTATGCAGACAAAGATCAACCTCCTTCAAAGCATGTGCCAAATTTGGAAGCTTTTAGCCTTGTTTCCACCTTGCCTGAGCAAAATCCTTCTTCAAATGGGGCGCACTTTTCCTCTTGGCTGCAATTCTTTACCTGTGAATTAAATAATTCACCCATATGGCTGCCCATGCTTATATAACCCTCACAATTCTATAATTAATAATTGCCCTAACAATTAAAGGCAATTAATTAATTAAAAATCATGCTCTTCTCTTTAAAAATAGCATGTTTAAGGACAGCCATCCAATAAATTAAATTAATCCAATTTAATCCTTCACACTTCACTTCACTTAAGCTTCACAGTGTGCTTTGACCATAGCCACTGAAAATAGGAATTAATATAATCATTTAATACTTTAAAAAGTATTAATTCCTTCTCAAAAGGGGCTGCATTAAATAAATTAAATTTATTTAATTTTAGAATTCTATTTCCAATTGATTTATTCCCCTTTGCTTTTGTTGACTTTTCCACAAGCCTGGGTGCCAAAATTGGGTGAATAAATATTAACAAATATTTATTTAATGCATTATTATTCACCCAAGGTGGGTCGCACTTTTTGCATAATAGAATTCTATTTTTAAGAATTTCTGACAATGGGATTTTTACCCTGCAAGGCAGCCCCGGAAATCCCATGATCCACTTAAGTGATTTGACTTTGACAATGGGATTATTTACCCTGCAAGGCAGGCAATAAAATCCCATGATTTCACTTAAGTCACTTTTCTTTTATTTCACCATGGGAATTTTTACCCTGCAAGGCAGGCAATAAATTCCGCCTGCCTGCAGCCTCTAACTTTCCCACTGCAGCTTAAGTGAATTTTATATCACGGAAAAAGTACTGCACAAGCAAGCAGTACAAAATTCCCACCGCCGCTACTTCTATTTTTCCCATTGTAGCTTAAGTGAATTTTCTATCACGGGAAAAAGTACCCTGCAAGGCAGGCAATAAAATCCCACCTGCCTGCTGCTTCTAATTTTCCCACTGCAGCTTAAGTGAATTTTATATCATGGGAAAAAGTACCCTGCTAGGCAGGTATAAAATTCCCATCATGCCTGCGGCTTCTATTTTTCCCATTGTAGCTTAAATCCTTTGTTTTCCAAAAATGCGCCCATCCCCGCAGGGGCTTTTCCGTGCACGACTTTGCTTTTTCCCAGCTGATCCGCAGACTCCGATGGCGACTTCCTCCGGCATAATGTGTATATGTTTTCCAAATTGCTCTGGCCAAAAATCGGGCTTACCCGGAGAAAGGAATTGTTCTAGAGAAATTTCACGTAAAACGAAACAAGACCACAAAAACACGAAAAATTGCCAAAAGTTACAAATAAAGCCCAAAACTTATTCCAAGTTAAAACCCTTTTGGCACATAGGAATAATGACATATTCGCTCATAATAGAGTTAAAACGGAGCGCAAATAGCCTCATACGGGGCTCAAAATAATTAAATACAAATTTCCCGCAGACAAATCCCGACGACAGAATATAACAACTTTGGGCATCTGGGTATTTGGCGAAAAAGGCTAATATGGCTCTTTGGGAATATCTTGACGCAATACAAGAACTTTTAGGCAATAAAAACACAAAACGACCCATTATTTTAAAAGTACGAATTTTTTTCGATAGGTAGTAGTCGTAGATTTCGTGGTGAAATCGAGAGACACCGATTGGCTCCGTCTGTGGACATATTTTTCTCTGTCAGAATGACAAAGGAAAAGATGAGATCCCAGCATCTCTGGTTTCGTATCTTGTCTTTTGGGCACGGGGTCAGGCAAACAAACACAACACAAAACAAAAACAAAACAAGGAAAAACAAACAAAGTTTTATTTATGTACATACAGGTTTTACCCTGCTTCTTCAGTTCCTGAATAGCTTCAGATGCTGCCCGTTGAAAGGTAATGGTAACTCAATTCCATCCCGGTAGGCAAGGAAGAAGGTATCCATTCCTGCAGCTCTTTTGATCATGAAGGGCCCTTTCCAGAGTGGATCAAATTTGTCATGTATGCCCTTCGGTTCATGTCTCTTGTCCCACCAGAGTACCCAATCTCCGATCTTGAACTTCCTTTCTTTGGCCTTCTTGTCAAATACTCTAGGAAAGTCCTTATCAACTTCATCTGGTGGTGGCTCATCCTTTCTTTTCTCCGTGACAGGTAAGTCTGCATCAACTTGCTCCATTCCTAGATTTACCGACTGTATTTCTGAGGAAGAAACTATCACCATATTCTTTTCTTCTTATTCAGTGCATCGATCATGCTTGTTGAAAGTTTCCACTAAGGAAACCAAACCCTTGGGTATTTTGTTACCTTTTGGTTGGATCATTCCACTACTATCACCATAACATGGATCATCTTTTTCTATGACTGTTTGTCGTGGTGGTGAGTTACTCCCTTCAACATGCAGACATGTAGATGTTTGTTCAGGGACTCTGGGGTGGTAGACCATCTCCACTTTATAGTTTCCTTGTCTGAATATGGATGTGGTCTATCCAGATTCAATAGTGCAGCCGTGACTGCCAAAGAATCTGCCTTGGAGTTTTGATTTATTGGAATGAAGTCAATAGAGAAGGCTGCAAAATCGAATGTGGCGGAAAGCACTTTATCTCTGTAATGCTCCAGCTTATCTCTTTTGACTTGACTTTGCCCTCGAACTTGCTTTACTAGAAGTTCAACATCTCCTTGGGCTTTGAGGAGTTTTACTCCTTTCTTTTAGCTTGTTCCATTCCTAGAAGCAATGCTTCATACTCCGCCGTATGATTGGTGTTCTCAAACATCAGCTTGTGGGAGTATGGAAATACCTCATGATTTGGAGATATTAGTAGAGCACCAGCTCCTGATCCAAAAGAACAACAGGTGCCTTTAAACTCTAAAGTCCAAACTTTTTTTCTTCTTCTCGGTCAGTTCTCCCGAATGCCTCGACTCTAGTCAAAGTTCTTGCTATAGAATATCTTTATCCATTTCCAAGAAATAGACCCCACTCAGTCGATCCTGAAAAAGAATCTGAGATCTAGGATCCTCAGATTTTGTAACCGTGTACTGGACTTCTTTTCGGATCCAAAGCATATGGTTAAGCCCTGTGATAGGAATGTGTGCACAAGACCAATCCATCTTTACTTCTCCTCCCAGATCTTTGCAGAAGTTTCTACTCAGCAACATCCCGTAGGAGATAGGAATATCTGCAACTAAAATTGTCATCTTTAATCTTTTGTCAGGAAAAGTTGCCAGAACAGCTTGTGTATCTTTGATTTGTCCGATTAAAGGGACTTGTCTCTCCATGGAGTAGCACCTTTTTATGGTCTTCGTCAAGGTAAGCCCAAGAGCATCTGCAACTTTAGCTGGCATGATATTATCAGAAGCACCCGAATCTAAAACGCAATTGCTTAACTTGAAACCATTAAGCAATAGAGAAACATAGAATGGTTCCACTCTTTCAGAAGATGGTGAGGATTTAACAACTGCAGTGTTGTTCTGGGGAGGAGTATCTTTGGGCTTAGGCAAAAGGCCTTTTGATGTACTGGATTGTTCTGGTGATTGCACATATTTGACTAGCATATTTAACTGCTTAGGAAAAGCTCTCAGGTATTCGGCTTCTGACATTTGAACTTTAATTTTCTTGGCATGATCAATAATGTCAAAAGAAGGAATAGATTCAGATACCTGAGCCGCTTTCTGTGGTTGAGATGAAGAACTTGCATTCTTATCTCTAGGAGCTAAGGAAGAAGGTAAAGGGCTGCCCTTCTTTGTTCATCAGTTAATGCCTCAGCTTGGCGAGTTTGTGATTTTGTAAATATTGCATATGTATGACCATGATCATCTTCATGAAGTTTCTCATCGTCATGTTTAGATTTGTAGTTTAGGAAATTAATGTTGGAGTCGCCAGCAGGACCTACAAAATCATCATTCTCGAACTGATCAGCGTCAACTTCCTGGTCTTCTTCATTCATCTCCACGTTGTTTCTGGGAGCAGCTTCAATTGCTAATCTTTGGGAACCAACAATGCGGTTCCGTTGTTGTTGAAATTCGAAGCAGGGGTAGTATTGTTGCCTTGAGCCATTTGAGCCATTTGTTTCTTCATCTGCATCATCTCATTTGCTAACTTTTGCAATAGTGAATCGGAAGTAGTAGCAGAGGATGAACTTTCAGCTCTAGAAGTGTTGCTCTTTATCTTTCCAGCCATGATGAGGTCGTCTTCAATTTCAACCGCCATGTTTTGAGCTGCTAACAAATCAGCAGGACGTGCTCTTCGCAGTTGATAGCTTACTTCAGGAAGCAAAGCATTGATGAAGAACACCTTTTGATTCTCATCATTCAGAGAAGCAGAAGTTGGAATTTTGTACAGTAATCTTTGGAATTTTGCAATAAAATCCCGCATGTGCTCATGTGGTTCCTTCTTCAACTGAGTGAGTTGGGTTATCAAAGTGCTGGAATCTTTGGCTGCCTTGAATCTTTTCAGGAACGCATCCCGCATAGTAGCCCAGTTGGTTATGGTGCTAGGAGCTAGCCGGTAGAACCATTCTCCAGCCAAGTCATGCAGAGTCTCTATGAAGAGTCTGATAGATACATCTTCATGTTCGACTGCAAGTACTCCACAGGATATAAAGAAAGCCGCCAAATGATCATCCGGGTTTTTCTTTCCATCTCCAAAGAATTTTGGAAAATTCTTTCTCGTCCCTTTAGGTAGATCATGCATAGGAGGATTCAGATTCAAAGGTCCAAAGGTTGCACCCCATGGAACAGGCGCTGCAGGGGCAAGTGGGTTTCGGTTCAGCATGATGAATGGGGCACGTTCTCTCCAAGAGTAGACTTGATGAATAATTCCAGCTGCCGGATTATGCTGAAGATGATCCGGATCTGGATGTGTTTGCACTCTTCCTGGTGAAAGACTAGATCTGCGGCTTCTAACTTGAGGAGGATGATTGAAATTGAATTGATCCTACAATCTGAAGAAATGATCAGTCCTTCCTTGCGCCTTCACGGATCGGGTGAATGGACGTTCAGCCAGGTTGAGATTTGTATGGAAAACACTAGATCTGCAACAGATAAGCCTTGATCTCGCAAAAAGAGTTGTTCCCAAATGAGTCGCAAAATCGTTGGCTAGATTTTCTGCATAGCATCAAACCTAGGCAGTCATGAGATAAATCTCCCTCATTTAACCGGTGAGGCTCCCGTGTCAGATTTGTCAATATAAATGTGTTATTATCTATCAAGGGGTTTTACTTTAACCACTTAGTTCATGAACCATAACTAAGAAGTTTTGCAGCAAGTAAGCAGCTGTTTAAGAAAGGAAAATTATAGAAGAAAGAAGTAAAGGAAATACAGAGAAGAAATGGGGAAGATGTGCATCCCAATTAGTAGATAGCAGAGCTAATTGCATGCACATAGAAGAAACTTAATAGATATGAACACACAGAATTATAAAGCAAAGGCAGCTCTAGATCTAGATCTAAAATAACACAAAGTTTATCAAGAGATCTAAGATTCAAAGCAAGAAACAAAGTACACCGTGACACAAAGTTCTCCGGAAACCTGCTCCTTTGTATTCCTCTGCTCCAAGTTGCTCTCAGGGGTTCAGCACAAAGTCTAAAACACAAGATTGTTGCTTACAAATTCTGATGATCATTAACCCGAAGGTTCTTCCTCTACTTATAGAATGTAGAGGGGCAATTACAAGTTGGAAGCTTTAGTTGAACTGGCACATGTGGAAGTTGGAAAGAAACAACTGGCAATCTCCCTCCTGGAATTCCTCTTTGCATGACATGTATGATTTGCAACTAAAAATAGAACTTTCTATTTTGCACGCCTGCCACCTATCTCCAAGTAGTTGACTTCTTCAAGTAATGGCTTTTAAACCAATCACTTTAAGTTGTATAATTTAATTGATCACTCAATTACTTTGTCGAAGGAAAGAAGAAGGAAGAGGAAAGCTGACTTTGTCTTTTTCAAGAAGGAAAAGGCGACTTTGATTCTTTTTCATGATCTACGAATTGATTCAACTCGGATTCGAAACAGATCTGAAAATTAGTGGATCTTAAGCAAGTGGATCTGGAAACAAGCTGGAATTGCAAGCAGTTGGAATTGGAAGCAAGCTGGAATTTTGCCTTTGCATTGTCTTCTCTTTTATCTTTGAAGCTTTTGCAGTTCTTTTATTGTACATGCATCAATGCAAGGTTGGCCGTAGATAACTCATCATCCTTATTTTTAATTGCATATGAGCAATTAAAAATTCTGGAAAGCACTCAGGGTGAATGAAAATTCAATGAAGGCTTCAACTAGAAGATGAGAGCACATGCACAAGATCTTGGAAGGAATTTTCCACGCACTGACTTCTTCACGGGCTGCATTTGAAACAAGAGGATGAAGCCTTTGTGCCGGAAGCTTTTGCAACTATGAGATCTGGATCTGGATCTGCATATGGATTTGCATCTGCATCTGCATCTGCATCTGGATATGGATCTGCACCTGCATAACAAACTTTGGCAACTGGGCTATGGATGGAAAAGCTGCAACTCGAATAATTCCACTGCTTTTAATCTGCACGCATGAGTGAAGTTTCTCCTGCACGCATGAGTGAAGTCTTTCCTGCTCTGGATCTGTCTATCAATTCAAGCAAGAGGTTCCGAGCCTAGATCCGTGTCTCCAATATCTACAAATTTAGAAGTGATGCATGACTCCATTGTGCTTTCTTTTTCATCTTTCTTCGCCATAGCTTTGTCTATCTTCGTCTGAATAATTCTTTTTCTTCTTACTTGGCCGGATTTCTTCAATACTGGTGTAGATCTGGACAATTCTTCAGATTCAGAGGATATATGCAATGTATTGGACATTGATAAAAGCTCATTTTCCTTTGTAAAGCACCTGTAATGAATTCTTGCAATTTATTCAGACAAAAATGGCCACCGGAGCATGAATAGTGAATTTTAATTGTAAAAATCTGCACTTTTCAAGCCTCGCTGCCCAAAAATGGTGTTTAATTTGCACATAAAGAGAGCATGAATCCTTTCAACAACACCCGAGCTCCCGTAACACTGGTGCAAACAATTATGCAAACATAAAGATCAACCTCCTTCAAAGCATGTGCCAAATTTGGAAGCTTTTAGCCTTGTTTCCACCTTTGCCTGAGCAAAATCCTTCTTCAAATGGGGCGCACTTTTCCTCTTGGCTGCAATTCTTTACCTGTGAATTAAATAATTCACCCATATGGCTGCCCATGCTTATATAACCCTCACAATTCTATAATTAATAATTGCCCTAACAATTAAAGGCAATTAATTAATTAAAATCATGTGCTCTTCTCTTTAAAAATAGCATGTTTAAGGACAGCCATCCAATAAATTAAATTAATCCAATTTAATCCTTCACACATCACTTCACTCAAGCTTCACAGTGTGCTTTGACCATAGCCACTGAAAATAGGAATTAATATAATCATTTAATACTTTAAAAAGTATTAATTCCTTCTCAAAAGGGGCTGCATTAAATAAATTAAATTTATTTAATTTTAGAATTCTATTTCCAATTGATTTATTCCCCTTTGCTTTTGTTGACTTTTCCACAAGCCTGGTGTCAAAATTGGGTGAATAAATATTAACAAATATTTATTTAATGCATTATTATTCACCCAAGGTGGGTCGACTTTTTGCATAATAGAATTCTATTTTTAAGAATTTCGACAATGGGATTTTTACCGCAAGGCAGCCCCGAAATCCCATGATCCACTTAAGTGATTTGACTTTGACAATGGGATTATTTACCCCGCAAGGTGCAATAAAATCCCATGATTTCACTTAAGTCACTTTTCTTTTATTTCACCATGGGAATTTTTACCCTGCAAGGCAGGCAATAAATTCCCGCCTGCCTGCAGCCTCTAACTTTCCCACTGCAGCTTAAGTGAATTTTATATCACGGGAAAAAGTACCGCAGCGGTACAAAATTCCCACCCGCCCGTTTCTTCTATTTTTCCCACTGTAGCTTAAGTGAATTTTCTATCACGGGAAAAGTACCTGCAAAGGTGCAATAGAATCCCACCTGCCCGCTGCTTCTAATTTTCCCACTGCAGCTTAAGTGAATTTTATAACATGGGAAAAGTACCCTGGCTGGCAAGTATAAAATTCCCATCATGCCTGCGGCTTCTATTTTTCCCATTGCAGCTTAAATCCTTTGTTTTCCAAAAATGCGCCCATCCCCGCAGGGGCTTTTCCGTGCACGACTTCGCTTTTTCCCAGTGATCTAGACCTCCGATGGCGACTTCCTCCGGGCATAATGTGCGTATATGTTTTCCAGTTGCTCCAGCCAAAAATCGGGCTTACCCAGCAAAGGAATTGTTCCAGAGAAATTTCACAGAAAACGAAATGGGACACCACAAAAACACGAAAAATTGCCAAAAGTTACAAATAAAGCCCAAAACTTATTCCAAGTTAAAACCCTTATGGCACATAGGAATAATGACATATTCGCTCATAATAGAGTTAAAATGGAGCGCAAATAGCCTCATACGGGGCTCAAAATAATTAAATACAAATTTTCCGCAGACAAATCCCGATGACAGAATATAACAACTTTGGGCATCTGGGTATTTGGTGAAAAAGGCTAATATGGCTCTTTGGGAATATCTTGACGCAATACAAGAACTTTCAGGCAATAAAAACACAAAACGACCCATTATTTTAAAAGTACAAAAATTTTTCGGATAGGGTAGTCGTAGATTTCAGGTGAAATCGAGAGACACCATTAGCTCCGTCTGTGGACATCTTTTCTCTCGTCGAATGACAAAGGAAAAGATGAGATCCCAGCATCTCGGTTTCGTATCTTGTCTTTTGGGCACGGGGTCAGGCAAACAAACACAACACAAAAACAAAAACAAAACAAGGAAAAACAAACAAAGTTTTATTTATGTACATACAGGTTTTACCCTGCTTCTTCAGTTGATGAACAACTTCAGATGCTGCCCGTTGAAAGGTAATAACTCAATTCCATCCCGGTAGGCAAGGAAGAAAGTATCCATTCCTGCAGCTCTTTTGATCACGAAGGGCCCTTTCCAGAGTGGATCAAATTTGTCATGTATGCCCTTCGGTTCATGTCTTGTCCCACCAGAGTACCCAATCTCCGATCTTGAACTTCCTTTCTTTGGCCTTCTTGTCAAATACTCTAGGCAAGTCCTTATCAACTTCATCTGGTGGTGGCTCATCCTTTCTTCTCTCCGTGACAGGTAAGTCTGCATCAACTTGCTCCATTCCAGATTTATTTGCGTCAGATTTTTGAGGAAGAACTATCACCATATTCTTTGTTCTTCTTCAGGTACTGATCATGCTTGTTGAAAGTCTCCACTAAGGAAACTAAACCCTTGGGGATTTTGTTACCTTTTGGTTGGATCATTCCACTGCTATCACCATAACATGGATCATCTTTTTCTGTGACTGTTTGTCGTGGTGGTGATTTACTCCCTTCAACATGCAGACATGCAGATGTTTGTTCAAGGACTCGGGGTGGTAGACCATCTCCACTTTATAGTTTCCTTGTCTGAATATGGACGGTGGTCTATCCGGATTCAATAGTACAACCGTGACTGCCAAAGAATCTGCCTTGGAGTTTTGATTTATTGGAATGAAGTCAATAGAGAAGGCTGCAAAATCGAATGTGGCGGAAAGCACTTTATCTCTGTAATGCTCCAGCTTATCTCTTTTGACTTGACTTTGCCCTCGAACTTGCTTTACTAGAAGTTCAGCATCTCCTTGGGCTTTGAGGAGTTTTACTCCTTTATTTTTAGCTTGTTCCATTCCTAGAAGCAATGCTTCATACTCCGCCGTATGATTGGTGTTCTCGAACATCAGCTTGTGGGAGTATGGAAATATCTCATGATCTGGGAGATATTAGTAGAGCGCCACTCCTGATCCAAAAGAACAACAGGTGCCTTTAAACTCTAAAGTCCAAAATTTTTCTTCTTCTTTTCCTGGCTCTGGCTCTAGTCAAAGTTCTTGCTCTAGAATATCTTTATCCATTTCCAAGAAGTAAACCCCACGCTCGAATTCTTTATCCAAGAAATAGAAAAGAATCGAGATCGAGATCTAGGATCCTCAGATTTTGTAACCGTGTACCTTGACTTCTTTTCCGGCTCCAACTTATGGTTAAGCCCTTTGATAGGAATGTGCGCACAGGACCAATCCATCTTTACTTCTCCTCCCAGATCTTTGCAGAAGTTTCTACTCAGCAACATCCCGTAGGAGACAGGAATATCTGCAACTAAAATTGTCATCTTTAATCTTTTGTCAGAAAAGTGCTAAAACAACTTGTGCATCTTTGATTTGTCCGATTAAAGGGACTTGTCTCTCCATGGAGTAGCACCTTTTTATGGTCTTCGTCAAGGTAAGCCCAAGAGCATCTGCAACTTTAGCTGGCATGATATTATCAGAAGCACCCGAATCTAAAACGCAATTGCTTAACTTGAAACCATTAAGCAATAGAGAAACATAGAATGGTTCCACTCTTTCAGAAGATGGTGAGGATTTAACAACTGCAGTGTTGTTCTGGGGAGGAGTATCTTTGGGCTTAGGCAAAAGGCCTTTTGATGTACTGGATTGTTCTGGTGATTGCACATATTTGACTAGCATATTTAACTGCTCAGGAAAAGCTCTCTGGTATTCGGCTTCTGACATTTGAACTTTAATTTTCTTGGCATGATCAATAATGTCAAAAGAAGGAATAGATTCGATACCCGAGCCGCTTCTCGTGGTTGAGATGAAGAACTTGCATTCTTATCTCTAGGAGCTAAGGAGAAGGTAAAGGGCTGCCCCTTCTTTGTTCATCAATTAATGCCTCAGCTTGGCGAGTTTGTGATTTTGTAAGTACTGCATATGTATGACCATGATCATCTTCATGAAGTTTCTCATCGTCATGTTTAGATTTGTAGTTTAGGAAATTAATGTTGAGAATCGCCACAGAGCTATACCTATAAATCATCATCCTCGAGCTGATCACGTCAACTTCCAAGTCTTCTTCATTCATCTCCATGTTGTTTCTGGGAGCAGCTTCAATTGCTAATCTTTGGGAACCAACAATGCGGTTCCAATTGTTGTTGAAATTCCGAGCAGGGGTAGTATTGTTGCCTTGAGCCATTTGAGCCATTTGTTTCTTCATCTGCATCATCTCATTTGCTAACTTTTGCAATAGTGAATCGGATGTAGTAGTAAAGGATGAACTTTCAGCTCTAGAAGTGTTGCTCTTTATCTTTCCAGCCATGATGAGGTCGTCTTCAATTTCAACCGCCATGTTTTGAGCTGCTAACAAATCAGCAGGACGTGCTCTTCGCAGTTGATAGCTTACTTCAGGAAGCAAAGCATTGATGAAGAACACCTTTTGATTCTCATCATTCGAAGAAGAAGCCTGGAATTTTGTACAATAATCTTTGGAATTTTGCAATAAAATCCCGCATGTGCTCATGTGGTTCCTTCTTCAACTGAGTCAGTTGGGTTATCAAAGTGCTGGAATCTTCGGCTGCCTTGAATCTTTTCAGGAACGCATCCCGCATAGTAGAGCCTGGGCTTGGTTATGGTACTGGAGCTAGCCCAGTAGAACCATTCTCCAGCCAAGTCATGCAGAGTCTCTATGAAGAGTCTGACAGATACATCTTCATGTTCGACTGCAAGTACTCCACAGGATATAAAGAAAGCCGCCAAATGATCATCCGGGTTTTGCTTTCCATCTCCAAAGAATTTTGGAAAATTCTTTCTCGTCCCTTTAGGTAGATCATGCATAGGAGGAGTCAGATTCAAAGGTCCAAAGGCTGCACCCCATGGAACAGGCGCTGCAGGGGCAAGTGGGTTTCGGTTCAGCATGATGAATGGGGCACGTCCTCTCCAAGAGTAGACTTGATGAATAATTCCAGCTGCCGGATTATGCTGAAGATGATCCGGATCTGGATGTGTTTGCACTCTTCTTCCTGGTGAAAGACTAGATCTGCGGCTTCTAACTTGAGGAGGATGATTGAAATTGAATTGCTCCTACAATTTGAAGAAATGATCAGTGCTTCCTTGGGCCTTCACAGATCGGGTGAATGGACGTTCAGCCAGGTTGAGATTTGTATGGAAAACACTTTGATCTTCAATAGATAAGCTTGATCTCGCAAAGATAGTTGTTCCTCAAATGAGTCGCTAAAATCTGTTGGCTAGATTTTTGCATAGCATCAAACCTAGGCAATCATGAGATAAATCTCCTCATTTAACCGGTGAGGCTCCCGTGTCGATTTGTCAATATAAATGTGTTATTATCTATCAGGGGGTTTTACTTTAACCACTTAGTTCATGAACCATAACTAAGAAGTTTTGCAGCAAGTAAGTAGCTTTTAAGAAAGGAAAATTATAGAAGAAAGAAGTAAAGGAAATACAGAGAAGAAATGGGGAAGATGTGCATCCCAATTAGTAGATAAAGAAAAGCTAATTGCATGCACATAGAAGAAACTTAATAGATATGAACACACGAATTATAAAGCAAAGGCAAAGCTCTAGATCCAGATCTAAAATAACACAAAGTTTATCAAGAGATCTAAGATTCAAAGCAAGAAACAAAGTACACCGTGACACAAAGTTCTCCAGGAAACCTTCTCCTTTGTATTCCTCTGCTCCAAGTTGCTCTGGGGTTCAACACAAAGTCTAAAACACAAGATTGTTTCTTACAAATTTCGATCGATTAACCCAAAGGTTCTTCCTCTACTTATAGAATGTAGAGGGGCAATTACAAGTAGAAGCTTTAGTTGAACCTGGCACATGTGGAAGTCGGAGAAGAAACAACGGCAATCTCCTCCTCGAATTCCTCTTTGCATGACATGTATGATTTGCAATCGAAAATAGAACTTTCTATTTTGCACGCTCGCCACCTATCTCCAAGTAGTTGACTTTTTCAAGTAATGGCTTTTAAACCAATCACTTTAAGTTGTATAATTTAATTGATCACTCAATTACTTTGTCAAAGGAAAGAAGAAGGAAGAGAAAAAGTCGACTTTGTCCTTTTTCATGTCTCGTGATGCAACTGATTCAAACTAGATATGGAAACAAGTCTGGAATTAGTTAGATCTTGAAGCGGGTAGATCTGGAAACAAGTGGAATTGCAAGCGATTGGAATTTTGGAAGCAAGCTGGAATTTTGCCTTTGCATTGTCTTCTCTTTTATCTTTAAAGCTTTTGCAGCTTCTTCTATTGTACATGCATCAATGCAAGGTGGCCGTAGATAACTCATCATCCTTATTTTTAATTGCATATGAGTAATTAAAATTTTTGAAAGCACTTGGTGAATGAAAATTCAATGAAGGCTTCAATGGAAGATGAGAGCACATGCACAAGATCTTGGAAGGAATTTTCCACGCATTGCCTTCTTCACTTCTGCTGCATTTGAAACAAGAGGATGAAGCTTTGTGGCGGAAGCTTTTGCAACTATGAGATCTCGGATCCGGATCTCGCATATGGATTTTTGCATCCGCATCCGCATCTGGATATGGATCTGCACTGCATAACAAACTTTTGGCAATCGGGCTATGGATGGAAAAGCTGCAACTTAATAATTCCACGCTTTTAATCGCACGCATGAGTGAAGTTTCTCCTACACGCATGAGTGAAGTCTTTCCGCTCTGGATCATCTCATCAATTTAGCAAGAGGTTCCGAGCCTTAGATCTGTGTCTCTAATATCTGCAAATTTAGAAGTGATGCATGACTCCGTTGTGCTTTCTTTTTCATCTTTCTTCACCATAGCTTTGTCTATCTTCGTCTGAATAATTCTTTTTCTTCTTATTTAACTGGAATTCTTCAAAACTGGTGCAGATCTAGACAATTCTTCAGATTCGGAGGATATATGCAATGTATTGGACATTGATAAAAGCTCCTTTTCCTTTGTAAAGCACCTGTAATGAATTCCTGTAATTTATTCAGACAAAAATGGCCACCGGAGCATGAATAGTGAATTTTAATTGTAAAATTCACACTTTTCAAGCCTGCTGCCCCAAAAATGGTGTTTAATTTGCACATAAAGAGAGCATGAATCCTTTCAACAACACCTGAGCTCCTGTAACACCTGTGCAAACAATTATGCAGACAAAGATCAACCTCCTTCAAAGCATGCGCCAAATTTGGAAGCTTTTAGCCTTGTTTCCACCTTGCCTGAGCAAAATCCTTCTTCAAATGGGGGCGCACTTTTCCTCTTGGCTGCAATTCTTTACCTGTGAATCAAATAATTCACCCATATGGCTGCCCATGCTTATATAACCCTCACAATTCTATAATTAATAATTGCCCTAACAATTAAAGGCAATTAATTAATTAAAATCATGCTCTTCTCTTTTAAAAATAGCATGTTTAAGGACAGCCATCCAATAAATTAAATTAATCCAATTTAATCCTTCACACATCACTTCACTCAAGCTTCACAGTGTGCTTTGACCATAGCCACTGAAAATAGGAATTAATATAATCATTTAATACTTTAAAAAGTATTAATTCCTTCTCAAAAGGGGCTGCATTAAATAAATTAAATTTATTTAATTTTAGAATTCTATTTCCAATTGATTTATTCCCCTTTGCTTTTGTTGACTTTTCCACAAGCCTGGGTGCCAAAATTGGGTGAATAAATATTAACAAATATTTATTTAATGCATTATTATTCACCCAAGGTGGGTCGCACTTTTTTGCATAATAGAATTCTATTTTTAAGAATTTCTGACAATGGGATTTTTACCCTGCAAGGCAGCCCCGGAAATCCCATGATCCACTTAAGTGATTTGACTTTGACAATGGGATTATTTACCCTGCAAGGTGCAATAAAATCCCATGATTTCACTTAAGTCACTTTTCTTTTATTTCACCATGGGAATTTTTACCTTGCAAGGCAGGCAATAAATTCCCGCCTGCCTGCAGCCTCTAACTTTCCCACTGCAGCTTAAGTGAATTTTATATCACGGGAAAAAGTACCCTGCTAAGCAGGTACAAAATTCCCACCTGCCTGCTGCTTCTATTTTTCCCACTGTAGCTTAAGTGAATTTTCTATCACGGGAAAAAACGTACCCTGCAAGGCAGGCAATAAAATCCCACCTGCCTGCTGCTTCTAATTTTCCCACTGCAGCTTAAGTGAATTTTATATCATGGGAAAAAGTACCCTGCCAGGCAAGTATAAAACTCCCATCATGCCACGGCTTTTATTTTTCCCATCAGTAGCTTAAATCCTTTGTTTTCAAAAATGCGCCCATCCCGCAGGGGCTTTTTCGTGCACGACTTTACTTTTTCCCAGTGATCCGGACTCTCGATGGCGAATTCTTAGGGCATAGTGTGCGTATAAGTTTTCCAGTGCTCCTAAGCCAAAAATCGGGCTTACCCCAGAAAGGAATTGTTCAGAAAAATTTCACAGAAAAACGAAACGAGACACCACAAAAACCGAAAAATTGCCAAAAGTTACAAATAAAGCCCAAAACTTATTCCAAGTTAAAACCCTTCGGCACATAGGAATAATGACATATTCGCTCGTAATAGAGTTAAAACAGAGCACAAATAGCGTCATACGGGCTCAAAATAATTAAATACAAATTTTCCCATGAGACAAATCGAATGACGAATATAACAACGTTGGGCATCCGGGTATTTGGCGAAAGGGGCTAATATGGCTCTTTGGGAATATCTTGACGCAATCAAGAACTTTTAGGCAATAAAAACACAAAACAACCCATTATTTTAAAAGTACGAAAAAATTTCGGATAGGTTAGTCGTAGATTTCTGGGGTGAAATCGAGAGACACCACTTATAGAAATTATCTAACAATAATTGTACCTTGCCTTGAGATCAAACATGATTTGATGTCATTTTGAACAAGAAATTCTACCTTTAGATGATGATTCAAGAGCTGAGTCACTGACAAGAGGTTGCTAGTCAAGTTAGGAACATATAGTACCTTTGTAAGTGTACATTTTCATGGTCCCAGAGGAATGGTGACTTTTCCTATTCCTTCTGCAACATACTCTTTTTCATCTTCTATCCGAACCCGATCTCCAGTGGGTTATTCGTTCAATGAATCAAATAGTTTCTTGTCACCTGACATATGCTTACTTGCACTGAGTCTATCAACCATACTTTCTTCATGGGTGAGAAGTTTGAGAGACTAGTACAAGGTTCTTACCACAATGGGCTCCTTCTGATGTCTCCTCATTAGATTCATCATCTTGTTGGGCTGTGAGATGTCCCTTTTACTTTCAGTAGGCGGGGACTTCGTTTGGATTTTTAAAATCTTCACACCTTGATGTGCTAGTTTGACTTGAAGATTCTTTTTTAATACCATTGTCCTAGCAGAGTGATAGTATCGTGAGTGTTGGTTCTGCAAATGTGACACCACCTCTTTGACTTTTGATCTTTCTATTGTTGATTTTGTTGCGCTTGAGTTGGCTTCTCTGGGGGACCCTTCTAATTATTCTAGCCATGGTATGGCTTTGAGAATAGGGCTTTATCTTAAGTCTCCTCTTGGGCTGAATTGATGGCCTCTTCTTGTTGTAGCAAGTTCACGAGTTCTTTGAATGCCACTATTTGTTTAGATACATTCAGTGTCATAATGAACACTTAGAATTGAGAAGGGAGTGCTCTCAAGGTGATTGGCATGAGAATTTTGTCATCCACCATTTCATTGAGCGCTAATAACTCTAATTTCAACTTAGCCACACAATGTAAGAACTCCTCAACTTTCTTATCTGACCCCATAGAGAGGGTGTGAAGCTTTGACTGAAGATGGAGGATCTTAGTATGATTTTTGGCTTCATAAATAGTTGCCAACTTGTCCTAGGCCTCCTTTGGTTCCTCTGCATTTTGAACATGTGGTTGCACATCGTCATTGATACTGAGCATTATCATCATCAAGGCTTTGTCACTAGCCATCTCATACTTCATTAATTCATCGAGGTTGTGGGGATTGGCACACGGATCCGGTTAGGATTTCCCATAATCCTTCAAATTGAAGGATCATTTGCATCTTTGTTTTCCAGGCCACAAAATTTGGCCCTTTAAGTAACTAAGCATCGAGAGAAGAATTTTTAGTGCAGACATTGTAATAAAAAATAAATTATTTATTTATTTATTCCAAGAGATATTACAATGTTACTCAATGATGAGAAGTACCAGTTCTTAGATGCTCTCGATACTCGTGTGTTGAGAGACGATGATGCTTTGAGAGGATTTCTTCTTCATCTTTGCAATCGGCATCATACTCGACTTCTAGTTCCTCTCAAACTTGCTTTTCTTGGCAAATGACATTGAAAAGGAAATAATCCAAGAGTCCTTTGCGAACCAGTTCGTCGAAGACAAGGTTGCTAGTGTTGTGAAGCTCGTTGAGTAGTGTAAAGTAGAACTCGGAGCTTTCAGGAGCTTCTGGACGGTGTTCTTCAGCTTGCGAGTTGATGTTGCAGCTTTTAGTAGTCTCGATTGTGTCATTCACGCTTGTCATTCGGGCGTGGCTTTGTAAGATTTCCTCTTTTGCGGGCTTGTGATTTTTAGACTCCACGCATCCAATTCTCTTCTCCTCGTGTTGCCTTTGTTCTTCACGCAGGTTGCTCCTCTCTCTACCTCCACGTAGCATGCAAACATAGGTCGGTGGAATGTGGACAGGTCCAAAAATACCTTCATGTTTACAATTCAGTGCCTCATTCTCTTCCACGATGAAGAAAACTTTTGAGCAGAAAGAGCACGATTTCTTTGTCAATAAAAAAATACCACAACCTTTAAAACATCCACGCAATTGTTTTCCTCCACAATCTTTTTCCACGCAGCTATTTCCAATTTCCACGTCCTAGGAAAGGTTAGAAAATAAAATAGTGGTTCGTTGTTTCCTAAAATACTTCACGCAGATCAAAGAGACTTCACCACGCTGATCAAATAGTCTTCTCCCACGCGTCCAAGATTTTACAAAAAACAAAGTCAACAATCTCCTTTCCACACAGCAACACAAGTAATACATGTTGGATTAAAATCTCCAAGCTGGTCTCTGTCACACATCGTTGAATTTTGCGGAGAGAGTGAGTATAGAAAACTTTGTTCTATTCCCAAGATCCATGCAGGTAAATGATTGTTCCACGTACCTGGACCCAACTGCAGCAATATTTCCTCCTTACGCAGAGTGATTACTAATCCACGCTAAATCTTTGAGAGAAATAAATAAATCACTGCACTTACACACAGGATCCTTTGTTGCATAAAACTCCTTCAAATGCACAGGCCAGAGATTTTGACACTCTGATACCAAATTGTGAGAAGGTAATTGAGGATAAGAAATAGAGATATGATAGATCTCTCTCAATGTGTATTTTATTCAGAAAGTGCATACATTAGTTATAGCAGAGGAGAGGTAACAATACTCTCCACAATGAACAGAGAGATTACAAACCAGGAGAGAATAATGGAATAAGTTCAAACAAACTCTCGTAATTATATAAAATAATTTCTACGTAACCTTATGCCAACACTAAAGGGGAACATCAAAAATTGATTTGGGAGTCTCACTAAATTATGGTTACAGTTCGCTTGGAGTAGATAAATGGTGGCACTCTTGTATAAGTCATTCTACAAGACATATTTATTTCATGTTGTCACCATATACATCAATTCTTGCACAACCTGTGCAATTATTAAACCAACCATTAAAAAGTAAGTTCTTTACACCCCTTTTCCAATTTTAGGAACACCATAATATTTTGCCTAAATGGATTTCATTTCAAGTCCCCTTTCTACTAGGAATGACCATGATTTTTTTGGTGGTTGTTGAGAGGTTCTCAAAATGGTAATCTTGGCACCTTACAAGAAGACAATCTAAATGGAGGAGAATTTAATTTTATTCTTTGAGCATGTTTGGATTCATTTTGGCCTTCTAAGAAGCATTATATATCAAAGAGGGATTGTAAATTATTGGAGATATTTTGGTTTGCACTACGGTCCATGATGGACATGAAATTAAATAATCCCATTGCATTTTACCCGAGATTAATGGGAAAATAGATGTAGTCAATTGCATGATTGTGCATATTCTTTCGATGTATCACTCCAAACATCCATGAGCATGGGATGAATGTATTGTGTATGTACAACATACCTAAAAATGATCTCTTTAAAACTCCACTAGACATAGCCCATTTCAAATATGTCTCAAATTCTAACTATTGGCTCCCATTAACGTAACCTTACCCATTATGTTGGAGGAATAATCTTCCTATACACAAAAAGAAGTGGATAAGGAAACCAAACTAATGGAATGAATTCAACACGTCAAAAATAATTCATGAAACTCCGGAATGAACCACCCAAGAGTATATGCGGTGTCATAATGCCCATCAAGTTCTTCACCAATTCCAAATAGGGGACAAGGTCGGCTACATCTGCAGAGAGTGCAACTCAAGGGTCCATACAATAAACTCAAAACTCGTGATATGGGCCATACACCATCACCAAATAAGTTGGTGAGAATGCATTTGAGCTTAATCTTCCACCCTAGCTCAGATTGCATCTAGTTTTAAATGTTGAGTAGCTCCACCCATGTTTTCCATTGTTCTTGGATGCATTAAAACATTGGTGAATAATTACATAATACAATGTTGAACCCAAATTATTGAAATGAGTGCACTTTGATCAAATAATTGAAAAAGGTGGTCAAGGACATCAAGCATCAACAAATCAAACTTTACCACGTAGTAAAGGAAGGGAAAATGGCATACCAAGGGAAGTGATTTAGCAAGATCCAAATTGAGAAGTCATTTCCACACTTGGTAAAAATGTAGGACCAATTGTAACCATTACTTCTTGAGAGGAATGAATGGTCCACAACAACTTGATAATATCTTTGCATATACTAAATGATTAATTTGAAAAAATGTAAAATATAACACAACACAAGAGATATTAGTGGGCCAAGATGCCAAAATATTCAAATAAATACACTTAGGGTAAGGCAACAATGTACAATGATACTTAATAAATGAGTAACTCCACAATCTCCCAATATGGGAATTTCACTTCAAGGGGACACCTCCAATATACCTCCTCCTAAGTAGAAGACTCCACACATACATCACATGACATATCTCATAATTATATCCAATCTCCTTTATATAAGAATACATTACTCTTAAGGGATGGGTAACACCTAATCCCAATGTAGTACGGGTCATTACTCAATATAACTAGCTCCTATGTGACCCCATACACTAGACAAACACATAACTAACTAAGAGGGATGTGTGGCACATGTCATCATCTCCATCAACCCATATAGATTATAATATCATAACCTAAGGTACATAGCATGCCCTCCCTCCTTGAAATATTTCGTCCCCAAAATAAGAAAAAATCCATATATGGTGAGTTTCCTTCAACGTGCATTATGACGTGCTTGTCTCCGTACTCGATCATCGGACCACCCATATGAGATCTTAGTGGATCATACATCTCTAAATTTCTTTCCATAAGCTATTGCTCTGCTATAATTCCATCCATGACCATATTTGTTCCTCGTCAACATCCATGCATGGCTATAATAGTTATTCCTATGATTCCATGTCATATAGTTGCATCTCCACTAACTCCATGTATAAGAATAGTGATTGTTCCTCCAATTCCATGTATATCCATATAGGTTGTTTACCTCATATTCCCTAACATGCCTCTATGATATTTTCCTAACATTAAGTTTAACTTCATGAACTTCGGATGTATATTTTTATGAGTTTTTTGAGGTTATACATTGTGTTTATGTACTTTCTAAGTTGTAAATTTGTGTATATTTGTACATTGGGTTCTGAGAAAAGTTCCATAGATTTTGTGAGGGTTTCCTATAGAATGTCCTTTAAGATGTTTAATTCAATGTTTTTGTGGTTGACTATTGTTTTCTTCTCAATAACTATGAGACATTTTTGTTGTCAAAATTTACTTTGTTTTTAGATTAAAAAAAAATTGACGTAGAAGTGAAAGGATTTTCTGATATTTTCTTCAAGATACACTTTGCTATGATATTCTTGATGGCCTCTTACGTATTTTCTCAACAAATTAGCAGCATTTTCCTATTTTTTAGATTCCCTTCTTTTCTCGTGATATTGTTCCATTATTTTGCAATCTAATTATACATGGATTTTGCATAAGCTTTTGTATGATTTGTGCCATGATTTTATCACACATTGATTGAATAATTAAAGATAAGTTTTCCCTTTCCTTACTATGCAAACACTACCTTAAGTTAGTTGAGAATGTTACATATCATTTGTTATTTTCTCTCTTTATTGACGATATGTTAGGAATATTGAGATGGTTTGTAGCACAATCATAAGATCGGTTGCTAAAAAATTAGAATTGTTTACCAAGTTATCTTTTGGTATATATTTCAAGATATTTTTTAATATTAACATTCTACTTTATTTGTGATATAAGTATATTTTGTAAAGGAATATGATTCAATATTTCATAAGCCCTTGAAAATATTTATCATAGCTTAGATTTGATACATATTTTTATAAATTGAGTATTGTCAACGTCACTAGAAAGGTTTTTAGATTTTTTTTTGCAATTAGGAGAGAAGTGACATTTTGAAATCTACCATGAAGCTAGATTCTTTCTTTTGTATTTTCCTAGACTTCAAATAGTTTTATGTTTCTACCTTTCTTAGATGCTACGTGTCAATGCACTCTCCCTTTTGTTAAATAGCAAGTTGATCACATTTTTGCATTTAGTATGTGTTTTATCACTTTTCTTTGTAATCATTTCCATTAAAATAATTAGGTCTTTAGTTGTTTCTTTTCTTGTTAGTATATTTTATTTCGTAAAAAATGGTCCTTTAAAAGTATGCATAGTTAATTGTTTTGAGAATTTTTATTGAGGTTGAACTATTTGAATTTCTTTGATCTATATTTTTTTGATAAAGTTATGACTTTGAAATTTAAATTTAAGGCATCCCCTTTAAAGTAAATAAAAAAACATGGATAGGAAAGAAAACTTGTCCCTTTTATTTTTGTCTTTAAATTCAACATTTCTTATTTCGCATGGTCATGAATTTCCCTTCACTTGGCATGACCTGAACTTGGCCTTTATCAATAAATGAATACAACACAAAAGGCTTGTTCTCCATGAATTTACCAACTTTGTTTCTGCTAGAGAGACAATCATGTCTAAACAACCATGAATGAAAGAGGTTGAGATGCATGATTACATTGTTCATTTGATGTGCTACCAAGATGGATGATTTGGTTTCCATTTGTGGTTTAGATACTTTATGCGCAACCTCATAAGTTGTCACGGGAGCTAGGTAAGCGCTACTGATATTCATAAGGCAAAATATTCACCGAACAACTATACAAGATCTATGCACGAGAGGCTTCAATACTTCACAAATGATTACCTCCCGATATTTTGATGTGGTTTTGGACAAACCTTCAAGGTACTCATTTTTAGGCAAAACACAAAAGTGAGGCTTCAAATAGGATTTACCAATTGGGTCCACCAACTTTGTTCTTTACTCTAAGTTTGGTAGACACAAAATGGTCAAAAATCCATATTATTATGTGTGAAGACCCCACAGATGCTCATGATACACAATGGTGGAGGATCCTTAACATTTTTTCAAACCTTTCCTATGTTTTTGTGTATTTGCATTGCAAAATCACAATCACTTGTGAATAATTTTTGCGAAACACCTTGGGGCATGAGAATTTTGGTACAATGATAAAATTACCTCATTTGATACTTTATTTCAAACTTTATGGTTTTTATTTAAAGTCCTTCATAGGTATGAATTGTAACATAGAGATTCCTCACATGTGCATGGTTTCTTGTTGCTTGAAAATACACTTGGTGTTCATGCATTGGATTGGGGAGACCTAAATTCTATAGAGGCCACTAGAAAATGGTTTGATAAATATGTGGTTTCCTAAAGGCTAGAACCCTTGGGACACTTGCGATGAATTATATTTGTTCATCGATCAATCAAGATGATCCCCACTTGTTGGAAACAACATATATATTATCTTCTTCTCTAGTCATAGACTTGGAAGAACTACTTCATCATTATTCAAATTGCCATACTAAATGTTTAGAACATACACCTTCGTGGAAAAAACAATCCCAACTCCAATGTTGGTATAGTTCCCTATGGGAAACTTGCCCACATTCAACCTTGTTTATTGATGAATATGGGAAAATTAAGTTCCTTTGTTTAAGAAATGATGATAGGTTGAACATACACATCCAAACACTACTATCAATATGGAGAGCCAATGTTGACTTCCAACCCATGCTTTCTCACCATGTGATTCTTAAATATGTTGTAAAATATTCTTTGAATGAAAAGTAATGTTCGAGAGCTACCACTAGATGCTTTCCAAAATTTCAAAAGATGTTGACCCATATTTTCCGACAAAAAATTCCATTTGAAAAAGCTTATAGAGAATTTTCTTGAGCATGACATTAGTGCATGTGAAACTAGCCACATGTTGTTATAATTTCCACTTTTTTGTGCATATGTTCTTTTGTTTCATTGAATGTTGGGAATTTCTTGAGGTGGGTTTCTGAATTAGTGTCAAATAAAATAATCAATGGCTTAAAACCCATTTTTTGGAATGAACTCCGTTAATACAATCCTTTTCACATTATTTATTTTGATATTAGCACCACTCTGAAGATAATATTTACAATTAGAACTTGTTCAAGAACAATTACCAACCCTAACATGCTAGCTACTCTAGCTTGACTCGAACAATATTCAAGTGATGAAACCACCTCTAAATACAAGATCAAAAATGCACATGGCCATTTTGATGAGTGCCAATTTTTGTCACAACTCCATCTTGTAAACATGGGTCTTGGTGATCTTGATATGTTGGGTCACCAAGAGTTTGACATCCGACACAATGGAGTAATCATGATGTTTACATTCTTTACAGGAGTTTGGCCCATCTTTGATAGAGGTGAATAAGGCCACAAGTAATAGCACCCATGTTCAAGAATCCTCCACAACATATACGTATCCTTTTTCATTGGAGAAATAATTGGCTTTCGATATTATTATTCACCATTTCTCACACAAAACCTATCTACCTCCTTTGAGATTAATAATTCAAGGTACCACAAGGACAAGGAAATCATATCTCATAAATACTATTAGGTTAGCAATCACATATGCATCAACTACAAACAAATTGCCTCTAATTTTACTTTCCCCTACTTGTATATTGGCATTCAACATTCCTTCTACACACACATTTCAAGTTCTATGTTGTAATCAACTTTAGACCCTTTTATCCCTTGTTTGAACTTAACACACTCATCTTCCTTGCCCAACACCCAATTTTTACTATCATTGCGCTTTCACTTAGTTTGCATTATCAAATTTTTGTTATCTTCGATTTGCACAATGCCACTTCTTACTTTGCTTCTCCACTCCATAATTCATTCATCCAACACATCCTTTCGGCATTCACATTGCACTATTCACATGCGATTGGCAATTTTATATATGAAATGAAACAAGTTGGAAGAAAGAATTTTTAAAAATTATGAGAACCAAAAGTTGTGAGAACAAATATTGAATGATAGCAATTTTTAAGAATAACCCTTAAAAAAATGAAGGAATTATTTAATATTTAACAATTATATATAAGGACATATTGTAAATGTGTAAGGTACTCTCGCGATATAATGCACCTACGCCTATGAAAATGCATCCACCCACCCCATGCATACGTGTTGTAAAGTTTAGGACTTAGTTTTTTTAGAGGTTTTTATTGGACCCTCCGATCTCGTATTTTTGAACATCCAATCTTATTAAGCGAGCTATAGCCGGATAGATGCGACTATCTATTGTCAAATACATATTTAAAAAAACCTATGAGGTGACATCCGACCATGGGATCTACCCATGCATGGACAAGAATATAATCCATGGATGATGGGGGCATCTATGAACGATGGTGCATTCGGGAGAATAGCCATTACCCTAAAATAGACTATTAAATGTACAATTAAGGTAGGGGTCCCATGGAGGGGGTTGTTGCTCCTATTTTTATTGAGCAGGTGGTCCCATGACAAAATAAATTTAGGGAAACAGGAAATTTTAGAATCTTTTCCTAAAAACAAGGAGCACCACTTTTGTAGGAGGAGAGTTTAAGGGGATGGTAAAAAGGGGGGGCTAAAAGTTTCCCCCACCCACTTCTATTTTGTAGGAACATATTATGCCAAATGTCAATTTATAAATGAGCAAATTTAATTTTAAATTTTATTGCAAATTAAAATATAACATTTTTAAATATCTTCCCTAAAAAATTGCAGTACAAGTACTCAAAAAAACACTTTTGAGCCGGAGAACCTAAATCTACCTATTCAAGTTGGTGTGAAGTACTAACCTGGAAGGCGGAGCCGTCATCAAATTTGATTTGTACATTTTCCAATAAATCGCTGCCAAACTTGATACAGAAAGAGACTCGATGTGAATGAACAAGAGTGGGCTGAGGCTCAGACGGGTCCTTTACCCTGTGAGACAATCTGGACGAGTCAACAAGTTCCCGCCTGTTCTTTTGAGCCTGCAAAACACTTCTTCATCTTATTATTTACGGTTATGTTGGATAAAATAACATTAAAGAGAGGAGTTTGAAATTTACCTTGTAAAGTCCAAACTTATAAAGAAGAGAGGCTGCAAAAATTTTCCGCCTGCCGTGTGGGAGCTGCATATTTGTTACAACCTGAGCAAGACCAAAAATAAGAACGTTCAAGCGATTGTCGGTGTAAGATATTAAGTCATGGAGATGGCTTGTATGGTGCACCATTTGAACGAGAGGCTTCACATCCGCATGCTGCTTTAAATTCTCCGATTCGAATGGGAGCCTGTACAACAGGCAGAGCTACGGTTATCCATAATTTTTTTCCCTCCCAAATCAGTAATGAAACAATCCGACAGTGGAGTGTGGATAACTTATCCGAGTTGAGGTAGAGGGTTTGAGCAAACCGAGCTAAACTATAACCATTTTTATTATGATAGGAATGCGTGCACAAACCAGTCCATGATCAAATCCCAAGTTGAAGTGGCTTATCGGGATCAAAAGTAGCAGTTTTACTGGATGCCTTTGAGTGACGTTAGCAATTAGCAAGTTGCAACTAGGAGGGCCCACGACTAAGACCAAAACCACTTTCAATATGGCTTCTATATTAAAAACACAGCCGTTTCTTATTATATAAGAGTTGACATATCAAAATTCAACGTTTTTCAAATTATCATTGATATTGATTCCCGCGACGTATGGCAGCGACTTCAAACCCAACGCAATTCTGCAGTACAGATGTTTCTACTATTGGTTTAGGAATATGTGCATCGACCGCATCCATAGTATTGGCAGCAGCAACAAGAGTAAAATGCCCAGCCATACCAAATATCAGTGTTTGAATCATAATGAGCCTCAAAGCTATATCCACTAGTTAAGTACAGCTGAGACATCAGGTCACCTCATGTTCATGGTAAATTTGCAATTGGAAAATCATATGGGTTCGTGGCAATCCATAGAACCCGAGAAACCACCGAGATGTTCTCAAGGATGGATGTGCTCTGGTCACCTCCATGTTTGTGGTAATTCTATGGGAAAAACCAAGGTGTCACCGAGACCAAGAATCTAACACGAGGAAATGATGGAGAGAAAATAGATATTAGATATCTCTTATTCATTCATTGAATATCAAAAGCACGATTTAAGGTGTCTCAACCTTGTTTGGTTTATTCAGTCAAGATTTTCTTACAGACTGTTTCGCATTGTCAGTGCTCTAAAAATAGAAATAGGAGTTGTCAAAAGATTCCCATATGATAGTATATCATGGAAGGGCTATTTTTAGAGATATTATGACAGATTTTATGACATCTATAAGGGTCAAAAATAGGGGAGAATATTGTGGACGTGAGAGCCTAATTTTAGACCGAAATCTTTCTCTTTAATGCTATCCACCTCATGAGAGGTTTGGCACATGGTTTTGTAAACCATAGATGGTTTCTTGTATAACCGGAGGTCTATAAATTGAAGGCTTGGAGAAGCAATTGGTGTGGTGAGCTTTGCAAGTACTGTAAAGTTGGAATCCTCCTAGAATTGTTTCTGGTGATACTCCTGTAAGAAACTTGCTCTGCAAGTGTATGTAATCTTGTTATTAGATTTGAAATACATTGAGTGGGCTTTTGGAGTGTGGGGTTTTTTTATCCGAAAGGATTTTCCCACGTATATCTGGTGTTTGTGTTCTTGTTATGAATGTGTTCGTTGAGATTTTTGTAATTGTTTTACTATGTTGAACGTTTTTTGCATAATATCTCTCCTCAAGATTAGCGTAGGAAGTTGTTCCGCTACTCTTAATTTCCTATCAAGTGGTATCAGATCCTAATCACCTTTGGTTTCAGTTGTGGGTTGTTGGGTTTTTGTGCTAATCCGGGTTTGAGTGGGAGCTTGTGCAGAGAATACTTTGTTATTTGGTTGTAGATATTTTTGCGAGATATTTTTCAAATGGCGAGCACATCTGGGAGGATTGAGGTAGAGAAGTTTTCTGGCACAAAATTTGAAATGTGGAAGCTAAAGATGGAAGATCTGTTGGTTGATCGAGATCTATGGGATGTGGTGGATGAGAAGGTCCATAGGCCTATAGATCTAGTTTTGGCTACAACATATGATGTAATGGATAGAAAAGCTAAAGGTCTTATTAGACTATGTCTTGCAGATTCGATCCTGATAAATGTCCATGAAGAATCCACTTCGGAGAAGCTTTGGAAAAAGTTGGGTGAGATATACCAAGCTAAGTCTCTAGTAAATAAGATTTTCTTGAGGAAGAAGTTGTATTCCTTGAGAATGGAAGAAGGTGGACAAATATCTGAGCATCTGGAAACATTCAATACGTTGGTGACTCAGTTGAGCTCGGTTGGAGTTAAGATGGATGAAGAAGAAAGGTGCCAAACTATGTTGGTTTCATTGCCAGACTCATGGGACAGCCTAGTCATGGCCATTGGGAGCACTTCAGTCACTCTAAAGATGGAGGATGTTGTTGGTTCTCTACTCTCCGAAGAGATGAGAAGGAAGGTCTCTCTGAACGCCAAAGAGGCTTTGAGTGTTCGAGGAAGAACAAAAGAATGAGGAAAAGATGAGAAGAAGCGTGGCCATTCCAAGAATAAGGGGAGATCAAAATCCTGGTAAGTCCAAAGCGATATCTTTGGGCCGTGGCAAATATGGACACTTCCAAAGGGAATGCAAAGAAGAAAAGAAGAAGAAGAAGAAGAAGAAGAAGAAGCATGATTCTGATTCTGAGTCCGAAAAGGAAGATGGAGATGCCTTTATTGCAACTTTGGCCACTCGTGCAGGTGATAATGCATGGTTGATAGACTCAGGTGCATCTTTCCACATGACCCCTAACAAAACCTGGTTTAGTAAGTATGAAAACTATGATGGTGGTAAGGTGTATTTGGGTGATAATTATTTCCTTGAAATTGTCGGTCGTGGTAGTATTCGGGTGAATTTTTCGATGGTAGAATTAGAAGATTTGACGATGTCTTGCATATCCGAGGACTAGCAAGAAATTTATCATCTATTAGAAAGCTAATAGATGCGGGTGTGCATGTATAGTTTTTGAAGCAGGTGTGAAAATGGTGAGAGGTGCTATGGTGATAGCAAGAGGAAATAGATTGGGTACATTGTACCGGCTTGATGCATGCACGCGATTGAGTGCAATAGCACTTCGGATAAAACTAAGCCAGTAACTATTTCAGTTGAAAAAGGAGAGGGATTTCTCCTCTGCGGATGGTCCTGGCTTTTGGGTACCCAAGGGTGCTCTATCTACCGAATCAAAATTACCTACAAAGAAGACCATGTTATGGCACCAAAGGATTGGCCACATTGGAGAGAAGGGTTTAAAATCCTGAAAAATAAGAACCTCATTGAGGGGTTGAATGATTGCAATCTGGAGTTTGATTTCTGTGAGCATTGTATTTATGGCAAACAAAACCGCATTTAGTTTTACTCGTCTACTCATAAGTCTTCATGTATCTTGGATCTAATCCATTCGGATGTATTTGGTCTGTTAAGGTTGCTTCTATTGCTAAATCAGTTTATTATGTTACTTTCATTGATGATTTTAGTAGGAGAACATGGGTATATTTTTTAAAGAGTAAATATGAAGTTTTTAGTCGTTTCAAGGAATTTAAGGCTATGGTTGAAACTCAAACTAGGAAGAAAATTAAGTGTTTGAGATTTGATAATGGCGGTGAGTACTGTTTTGTAGACTTTGACAAATTTTGTACAGATTGTGGGATTAAAAGACAAAAGACAACTTCGTATTCTCTAGAGCAGAATGGAGTTGTAGAAAGAATGAATAGAACATTGATGGAGAAGGCTAGGAGCATGTTGATTGGAGTTGGTCTAGAAAAGAGGTTTTGAGCTGAAGCTGTTACCACTACTTGCTATTTGATAAATAGATCTTCTACATCAGCGCTTGTTGATAAAATGCAAATGGAGGTGTGGTCGGGAAAGAGCCTTCAATTAGACATTTGAGAGTTTTTGGCTATGAGGCATATGCCCATGTGCCTAAGGAGAAGAGAACAAAGTTGGATTCTAAGGCTGTCAAATGTATCTTCATCGGATATGGCTATGGTGTGAAAGGATACAAGCTTTGGGATCATGTTGCACAAAAGGTAATATACTACAAAAGTGTTATTTTTAGAGAGATTAAATCTTTCCCTGTTAATTTTTAGCTAGAACAACATAAAGAAAATGAACAAAAAAAGGATGTGGTTCAACTTCCTTCTACACCTGAGAAAGTTGAATTGAGACCCCAAAATAGACAAGAAGTTGAGGAGAGCTCACCAAGCTCTGAATCTTCAGAAGAGGAAGAAGAGGAGGAAGAAGTGGAAGAATCTCCACCTCAGCTTGTTCGAAAGTCTACAAGGAAAAGGCAACCACTTGAAAGGTATGGGTATTCTCTGATGATTGGAAGTGTATATTTGCTTTGAGTACTAACATTGATGAACCAAGATCTATACAAGAGGATTTGGGTATGAATGATGCAAAGTCCTGACAAATAGCCATGGATGAAGAGATGACAACCCTTAAAAAGAATGATACATGGGACCTTGTACCATTTCCTGAAGGTCGGAAAAACCTGTTAGATGTAAATGGGTGTTTAAGAAAAAGATTGGTTCAGATTGAAATGTTGAAAAGTATAAGGCACAATTGGTTTGAAAGGTTAATCTTAAGTTGAGGGTATTGATTATGGTGAGATATTCTCTCTTGTTGCTAAAATGACATCCATTTGGTTTTTATTATCTATTACGTGACTTATGACCTAGAGGTTGAACAAATGGATGTGAAAATTGCTTTCCTTCATGGTGATTTGGAGGAAGAAATCTATATGCACAACCATAACACTATGTGGTGAAAGGTAAAAGAAAGATGGTTTGTAAGTTAAAGAAATCCCTATATGGCCTTAAACAAATTCATAGGATGTGGTACCAGAATTTTGATTCATATGTGTTGAGTTTGGGGTTTGTGCGGTCTAAATCTGATCATTGTGTATATTTTAAATCCGATGGTGATTATTTCCTGGTAATTACTTTATATGTTGATGACATGTTGTTTATTGGGAAAGGAAAAGTTTGATTGCAGAATTGAAATCTCAACTCTCTGCGAAATTGGAAATCAAAGATATTGGTGCAAAAAACACATACTTGGGATGGAGATTAGAAGAGATCGTGAGAACAGAAAGCTATGGCTTGGCCAGAGTAAGTATGTTTGTTTTGTTTTGCAAAGGCTCAACATGCATGATTGTAAACCACTTTGTGTTCCTATTACTTTGGGAATGAATATATCCATTTCACAATGTCCTTCATCCCCATCAGAGATGGAAGAAATGAGCAGAGTGCCTTACCAGAGTGCAGTTGGAAGCTTAGTGTATGCTATGGTCTATACAAGACCAGACATTGCCCAAGCAATGGGAATTCTTTCTCATTTTATGTCTAATCCTGGAAGAGTGCATTGGGATGCAATTAAGAGGGTCTTCGGGATATTTTCGGGGTACATCAGAGTACTCTATATGTTTTCATGGCAGAGGAGATCAACATTCCCTAGGTATTCATGGTTTTGTGGATTTAGATTGGGTCGGTGATGTCGATAGCAAAAGATCCACCAATGCATATGTGTTTACTCTTAATGGTGGTGCAATTAGTTGGATGAGCAAGCGACAGGTTGTGGTCGCTTTGTCCACTACTGAGGTAGAGTACATGGTAGTTACTCATGCGTGTAAAGAAGCCATTTGGATAAAGCGTTTGTGTTCAGATATTAGATTGAAATAGGGTGCAATTACAATGTATTGTGACAATCAGAGTGCAATCTACCTTACGAAGAACTTGAATTTTCATGCCAGGACCAAACACATTGATGTTCAATATCACTTCGTGAGAGATATGGTCGAGGATGGCAGGGTGAAGCTGGAAAAGGTAGAGATAGTTGTGAATGTTGCAGATGCATTAACTAATCCCGTGAGCATAACAAAATTTAGGTGGTGTTTCGAGTCTATGGGCCTCTCGGCCCCTAGCAGTTGATCCATGATGGTATCTTTCCCTTGACCCTTACAAGGTATTCGACAAGTGGGAGATTGTTGGAAATAAGGTGTCTCAACCTTGTTTGGTTTATTCAGTCAAGATTTTCTTACAGCCGTTTCGCATTGTCAGTGCTCTAAAAATAGAAATAGGAGTTGTCAAAAGATTCCCATATGATAGTATATCATGGAAGGACTATTTTTAGAGATATTATGATAGATTTTATGACATCTATAAGGGTAAAAAATAGGGGAGAATATTGTGGATGTGAGAGCCTAATTTTAGACCGAAATCTTTCTCTTTAATGCTATCCACCTCATGAGAGGTTTGGCACATGGTTTTGTAAACCATAGATGGTTTCTTGTATAACCAGAGGTCTATAAATTGAAGGCTTGGAGAAGCAATTGGTGTGGTGAGCTTTGCAAGTACTGTAAAGTTGGAATCCTCCTAGAATTATTTCTGGTGATACTCCTGTAAGAAACTTTCTCTGCAAGTGTATGTAATCTTGTTATTAGATTTGAAATATAGTGAGTGAGCTTTTGGAGTGTGGGGTTTCTTATCCGAAAGAATTTTCCCCACATATATCTAGTGTTTGTGTTCTTGTTATGAATGTGTTGTTGAGATTTCTGGAACTGTTTTACTATGTTGAAAGTTTTGCATAATATCTATCCTTAAGATTAACATAGGAAGTTGTTCCACTACTCTTAATTTCCTATCAATTGGAGGATACATGTAGGTCGGAAGACAATTTGTTTCCTCTCATTATTCACCAACTACAATGGGACTATAACATGGCTTTGGGGATGGTTTTGTTTCTTTTTTGAACTTAGTGTGCTTTTTTGTGTGTGGTGTGTGTTTTTCCAGTTTGGTACCTCCTAAATGAAGAACATTGTGAGGAGAAAAACACTAGAGTAGCACTTGGTTCTTATGTAAAGGGTTTGTGGAAATATGAGAAACAACCGAAGTGTACAACTGAGACATTAGGTCACCTCCAAGTTCATGGTAAACCTACAATTGAAAAACCATATGGGTTCGTGGTAATCCAGGGAAACCGGAAACCACCGAGGTGTTCTCAAGGATGGATGTGCTCAGGTCACCTCTAGGTTTATGGTAATCATGTGGGGAAAAACAAAGGTGTCACCGAGACGAAGAATCTTAGAGGAGGAAATGATGGAGAGAAAATAGAGATTAGATATCTCTTATTCATTCATTGAATATCAGAAGCACGATACATATTATATAGGTGAGAAGCTTAACAATATTCCCATAATAGTAGGAGGGGGTTACAACCTATGCGAGAAGAATGTGATATTATCTAATCTACACAATCTAATTATATAGAAGATATACTACGTGTAGACACCCATAATTACATCCAAGCAATTTAAATACTTAAATTGCTCTAATTATACCCTTTCTTGCAAATCAACGACATATTGTCAAAAAGCACTCATATTTCCTCTTATTATCGTTAATTAATTACAATACGCTAATTGATTAAGTCACCTATCCAACTAACAACCTAATTAACGATCTTCCATTAATTATTTACCCTTATATCCGGACTAATTAATTATTATTAATTGATTAGCCTTTCCTTCATTTAACCAATAAATCAATGTTTAATTGATTTAATCCCCTTCAATAGCCTAAATCGTACTAATATTCCTCTAATTAGCTTCTATAAGCTTACATCTACCTATTAGTTAATCACCTTTGATTAATTAAAACACCCCCAACTCTCATGACTTGCTAAGCATAAATTAAACCCTTCTAAAGTAAGGTTACCTGTTATAAAGCAACCTTATCCATTCTTAATCATGTTTTACCTTTATCCCACATGCAAAGGGATGAAGTATTTCCTTTATCCATTGGGCTATATAAGGAGCCCTCCTTCTACCTCTATACTAACACCTAATTCCCTTGAGAAAGCAAAGGAAAGCACATAGTCTTGCACTAAAAGCCTTTTTCCATTCTCAAGCCCTTCCATCATCCATCTTGAAGAGCTAGGCCTCACACCCAATCATCCTTGAAGGATCAAACTAAACAATATTGTTGATTTCCATTAGACTACATAGGTCCACTTGATTTGATTAGGCAATTAGAAGAATAGAGTTCTTGATTTGCATTATGTTTGATTTCATTATTTCAAAGTTATGATGCTAATGTAGCCCCTATTCATTTCTTCATCTTGATGGTACTCTTTTTCTTGTTTCTAGCTAGGTTAGGGAAATATTTTTTAGGTGGTAGTTCTTGCTTTCAATCTAACTTAGGAAACATAATATTGGTACACATTTGGCATGCTAGGGTGGGACCCTTAGTCCATGGCATTTTATTTTAAGTCTCATTGTTTTGGCTAATTTTTAATATACACATGTAATAATTAATGTCCATTTTCTTAGAATTTTTGCTAATTTAATATGTGTAACCTCATGTTCATAGCCATAATTTTAATGGGTTATTGCCATTCTTAAGCTAACTTGTCAAAATTTGAGATATTGTGAGTTTTCTTGTGTTTTTTTCCGTATTTTGATTGCAAGTCTAGTACGATTACATTTTTAGGGCGCATGCACAGCGGTTTTCATGGCACAAACACCTCTTTGGTGGCATAGGCGCACTAATAAAACTTGTTACTCTGTTCACGACCCTAGCGCATGCACGCTAAACCTAGTGCACACACCCTAACCAACGCGTAGGTGCACTAACCCGGGCGTAGATTTCATTTCGTACTGTACCTTCACTACATTTTGAAACCTGTCATATTGGCGTACATGCCCAAACCAGAGTGCACATGCTATTTTAGTGGTGCATACATGTTTTTGGGTAACGCAGTTGTTCTGTCTATTTTTCTCGAGAGTGGTGTATACGATGTTTTTGTGGCCCATATGCCTCTCTAGTGGCGCAGGCGTGTGGTAAATCAAAAAATCTACTGAGAGGGCGCATATGTTATTTTAGTGGCTCATATACTTTGTTTTTGTGGCGCACACACCTCTTAGGTGGCGCAGGTGCCGTGTGATCTCGAAACAAACATAGAGTGGCATATGCACCCTAACCTGCACGTAGGCACTAAAAAAGGGACACGGGTGTCCTTACGTATTTTTGAAATTAAGGTGTTGATGTGCTAACCTTCTTGCAGGTTTATCTAATCATATATTTGTCTTTGCGAGCTATTTTTACATGTTTGTATTTGATTAGGTAATGTTTTGCATTGTTTACTTATAGGAATAAAATCACGTATGCTCTACCCTCCCATCCCTTGGGGCGATCTTGGGAATCAAAAATGATTCTTAAGTCCTTTTGATGCTTTGAGGTTGTTAGCAATATTTGAGTGAGAATTGGCTAACTTGGCATAGTTGAATTAAGTGTGTTTTTCCATTTTGGTATCTTTTTGGATTTTTGAAGGCAATCATGTATGCTCTTCTCTTGCATCCTTGGACGATCTAGAGAATCAGAAATGATGCCTTCTCTTTTGATGGAAAACTACTAAAAATCATCATACAGGACCAAAACACCATCGCTTGTCAAAGAACGGATGAATCAAAACAAAAGTCAAAAACTACTAATACAGTTTTTATACAGGTTGCCAAACGGTGTTCGAGAAAACCACATCTAATTAAAAAAGATAAAATGAACAACATATTGAAAACACTATATTGCAGGTTTGGAAAAGGGTACGTCCCTCTCTGCTCAACTAGAACATAACCCCTTTGGCATAATGTCTTAAGCTACAACAATGGGGTGATTCCGGGAACCCCAAAGTAGTCCATGCAAGATGGAAGCTTGTGGATGAAACGGGAAGTGCTCCACACTACCTATCTAACTAGTAAATCCTTTGTGAGATAGAGTTAAAATTTGTCCCTACGCGACTCTTTTAAGTACACAATTGGATGCATCTGATGCCCACTTTGTGCTTGAAAGGGGAAAAGTCAAGATACTCCCAAAACTAGTCGGTGTGACTTTTTGGGTAAATCGTCCTTCTCGTTGATAATATTTGTAGCACCTAGGATGAGAGAATCACCTAGGAAAATATACTTTGGCCAAGAGCCCACTTTGACCATTGTAAAAAAGTGTTGAGTTGTGAACCATATTTCCGTTGCAAAACGTCGACGCATTACTTTCGCTTAGTTTTTACTTGCCTTAGGGCAAGGTGAAACTCTGCCAAAGTGAAGCCAACATTTTTCATTTTTTTATTTGTTTCCTTCACATTATTTTGACACTTTTTTGATCAAAAGAAGGGTGACTACCTTTGTGTTACCAATCAACTATTTCTATCACTTTTATGTCTATTTATGCCCATCCATGTTTGCGGATGGGTAAGTTAAATGTCTAAAGTGTGCAGAGGCGTATTCACATCATTGGTAGCCATTGTGATCTTGATACCCATGTCAAGATCATCATTGTAGTTAGGCGTGGTTCATCACCGTGGACTTCCTTAGAAGAGTTAGCTTATTTGTATCGTATCACTACAATTTCAATATTTACATCTTGTTTCTTGTAAACTTGACATAAATATCTATATTGTAAGGTTACGCGGCACACATTTTTAACTATTCCTAGCTATACTTTGAGATTTTTATTTTGGTTCTATTATTACCTCAATTTTGAAGGGTTATAGGTGTTACCATTTGTGCATGTTATATCAATAACACCTTGATATCAATACCTTACTTTCTCACAAAGTGGGTTAACATATCTTAGTGATATTGTTGTGTCATTCGTGAATTGTAATTGGCACATTTTTAGATATAGGTCTTAATCAAGTTTGAGCTCGCTCATAGTATATCTTAATTAGGAGGTTACATTGACTTCTTGTATTTACTTACATTTTGTTCATTCCTTGAACTTTGTATAAGTGAAGACATCTTGTTAATCATCTAATACGCGAAACTACTTTTGAAACGTAGTCTAGGAGGTACTTCATTTAAACGGGTTTAGATACCAAACGCTTATGTCATTGGTGATTTCTCTCTCTATCACATTGTTGACTTATTCATACTCTTAACAAATACATTTTGCATCTCACTTAGGGGTGGTCACTAAGCTTTGAGCACATTTACAACTTACCATAGTGAAACTATCACGAAAACATGGCTCCTAAAACACAAATAAGATTAAAGAAACACACATGAGGAAAAATAAGTGCAAGCTTGGGAAACCTCTAATAGACAAGGGTCAAACCCCTTCATTGGACATGATCTAGGACCACTATTTTCTGTAAAAAAAAAAAAGAGATGGTCGATCATAGAGGAAATGAATTAGAATCCCCATATGCTGAATTCGATTTTTACCCCACTATACTAGATGAGTTTCTTCTCAGAAACAAAGATAGAGTGTTGGCACGCGGTCGTAGAATTAGGGGAAAATTTTCCATCAAAAATGAAACAATGCCACTTGCGAATGATGCTACTAAGGAAGAACGTCCCCTTATAATATGGAAGATATTTTAATGCACGGACATGCTTCTACCTCTTATGCAGTGGGAATGATAAAGTGGTGGGGCATCGAATACCCTTTATCAAAGTGCCATGAATAAATAAGATAGAACATGAGAGGGGTGAAGAACCTCCACAATACGAGGAGGAGGAACCTTTAGAAGAAGCCACAATCCAACAACAAATTAAAAACCTAAGCCGACAACTAGCATTGCTTACCTCCCATGTACATGAAGGATGCAAACATGAACGCCGAAGTTAAGGCCTAAGGTTACGATCAATGAACTCCATTGAGAAAACCAAGGAGAAGAAGACACAAGGTATCATCATGTATACATCTACGCTTCTCCCACTAGAGAACAATTTCTCACACAAGAGGTGTAGTCTATGAAAACAACGCTCATGAGCCTACAAGAGAGCAATATAGGGAGCATTAGGAAAAATCAATACAAAGAATTATGTCCCTATTGTTTTGACAAGATAATGACCCTTCAACCCTTTCCAATGAAATTTGATATGCCAAAGTTTGACAAATATAAAGGGAAAGGGGATCCATGGGATCATGTTAAATATTTCTACATGGCATGTCAAGAGGTGTCTTATAGTGACAATTATCTCATCAAAATTTTCCCCAAGAGTCTCGGAGGTCAAGCCTTAGAGTGGTTTACACGCTTACCACGAGGATCAATTTTCACTTGGCCAGAATTAGCAGAAAGGTTCATGTGTCACTTCTCATATAACATAGAGAGTGATGTCACCATGGCAGACTTATGTGGTGCCAAGCAACGCCCTAATGAGAATTTTGTTAGCTTCCTCCAATGATGGAGAGGGATAGCTAGTCGTTTCCCTTGTGCTTTCCCTGAAAAACAACTGGTTAGTATTTTTGTTCCCAACCTCAACCCGGATATAGCTTTCCACCTCCAAATGCATTGTGTTTGCACTTTTGAGGAGGTTATCGAGAAAGGGATTCAGATAGAAAAATATCTCATTACCAAAGGCACCCTCAAAACCCAATCTAGAGACAACCAAAATGTCAAAGCCACGAGAAAAGTGAAAGATCTTTAACAAAAAAAAAATGTGGTGGGAGACAAAATCATTGAATCTAAACGTGTTCAAATGGTCCAAACCGGTCAACCTTGTAAACTAACCAAGGGCTCGATTCAACCACCGCCAAAGAAAAGAACATTCACCTCTCTTAATGAACCTTTGTTAGTTATAATAAAACAATTGGATGTAGCCCACATGATGACATATCCTACAACATAACCATTTGATGACCATGCTCCAAAATCTTCATGGTACAAGGAGCATGAATATTGCGAAATGCATCGTGTCAAAGGACATAAGATAGACAAATTTCTGTGGCTTCCTCATTATATTCAAGACCTCATTGACAATAGGGAGATAGAGGTGGATAACCTAGGAAAAATGCAAACACCTAACGAGAAAATGGGGATATATAAAGAACCATTCCCCAATCATGATAAGTCAGAAAATCCAAAGCTGGATCGAGGAGAGTCATCCCAAACTATATTATACTTACACCAAAAGAGACAACAATCATTATGATTTGCTTATTGGATGTATCTCTCTCTCCGCTAACCATGTCAATACCAACCGGATTAAGGGAAAGGAATGCTTTCATGAGTAACAAGACATGCCTACCTCATGATTCTAAAACCTTCTCCGTCAACCCCACAAAACAAGTAAATATAACCTTTTAGAACAACTTGAAAAGATGTCTACTAAGATTTTGATCTTATATCTTCTCAAGATATCTAATGTGCATAAGAACATTACTGTACCAAACTCTTCAAGGGTCGAGAGTTCCTTTGGAAGTCGATCCTACACACCTTCAAGCCGCGGTGGAAAACATTGTACCCAATGAACATATTGCTTTCAACCATAGGGAGATCCCCTACCGAGAATCCAACACATAATCTTCCCTTATACATTGAGGTAGTTGTCACCCGCATGAGGAAGATCAAACAGATGCTTTTGGATAATGGATCCGGGTTGAAAATTTGGACACTCAAGTTGGTTAAATATTTAGGACATACGTAAGAAGATCTTGAGTCCCATATTATTACTATCACCGCATATGACAATGCGGAAAGGAAGTCATCATGAACCATCACGCTGCCCATGGAAGTGGGACCCACATGCCATCAAACAAAGTTTCATGTCCTAGACTTGGAACTTCCATATAACATGCTTATAGGCTACCCATGGATTCATGCCATGTAAGTCGTGCCATCAACATACCATGTAATCCGTGCATGAGGGACATACCGTTACAATACAAGGAAATTTCAAGCCCTTTTCTCATTGTCAGAGAGCTCTCAATAGCTTTGCACGAAAAGGTACATATGCATGTTCCTCCACAGATATAGCTCTCCCTCTCCATTCGGAGGCAATGGAATCCCGGGTGGATTTGGATTCTCTTAGTTCTTGCGCTCATGGTGTGTCTACTTCAACATCTCCATTTAATTCATGGGAGATGAAAATCCTTGAATATGGCTATGGGGAGTATAATGTACAACAAGCACTCTTGGTCTCAGACCTCTCATTATCACCCAAGACTAGAGGTCGACCCAAGTACCGCTTCAGAAGACCTAGAAAGGAACACACTATTGGGTCATTTTTGCCTGGAGGCTTGTTAGCTAAGTAAAAATTACTTGATCCACCTACAACTTGGGTCCCTGAGGATACTCAGCCATCCTGTTATCGAACCCTGGAATATGAAAAATATAGTAAAATGATGTACTCCATGGGCTACAAAGGCCTAGGATGTGGGAGAAACAAATAAGGACAAAGAGAACCAGTCCCTCTTCCGCATTTCAAAATAGAAAGGTACGGCATTGGGATTCACCCTTATGGAGCACACCCTAATGATCGAGAAACTACTTATTCTAAACGTGAGGATAGCTCTGACTATCTAGACAGTGATACGGATTCCCATTGTAGCCAATATGAGGATATGGCCTCCACAAACCTTTTCATGAACAATGTTTTCCTAACCATAACACCGACGGAACCGACCCTTGACCTTGTATACCCTTCCCTTGTTGAATGGGACCAACAATGTCACATGTCACTAGATTTATTCGAGAATGATGAAACTATCACAGAGTTCCTAGGCATAAGGGATATAATTCCCATTAGAGATCACAAGAAAGGTTTTTGTTGTATATATGTTCCCCTCGGGTAGATATAGACAAATCAGAAGAATATGGAAATCAAAGAAACTCAAAACCTGACATTTATTTACGCAAAAGTCACACCTGGCAGTGCAAGGTTGGAGGCACACATCAAAAGATGTCAACATGGAAAAAGTCACGCCCTAGCATAGTTGGAGGCACACAACAGAAGATGTTGACATGGAAAAATCACACCCTAGTGTAGGTTGGAGGTGCACAACAGAAGATGTCGACATGGAAAAATTCATGCCTGGCGCAGTTGGAGGCGCACAGCAGAAGATGTCGACATGGAAAAGTCGTGCCCTAGCAAAGGTTAGAGGTGCATAGTAGAAGATGTTGCCATGGAAAAAATTGTTCCCTGGCACAAGTTGGAGGTGCACAGTAGAAGATGTCGACATGGAAAAGTCACGCCCTGGCGCAGTTGGGAGGCTGCACAATGAAGATGTCGACATGGAAAAATGCGCGCCCGGCACAAAGTTAGGACGCGCACGCAGTAGAAGATGTCGACATGAAATTTTCAGCGCCTATGGTGCATGTAAGAGTATGTTGACATGAGGATGGATGCGCTGAGGTGCACCTTCAGGAGGCGCAACATTTTGAGCATTGACACCCCTGACAGAAGCAAACCCTGACCCAGATATTCAAATGGCCATAACTTTTCACAGGGAGCTCAAATTCATACAAGGTTGGAATTTTTGGAAATCTTACAAGGTCCTCTGTCAACTAAAACTGGATATATTTAATTGGGTGAGAAAAATTTCTTCAAAAATGCAAAATATAGTTTGCCATTTTTTGGGTTTGCTAGGGTTCTCACCTACCGCCATAATGAGATGAATTAAATACAATCTGGAGGTGGTTGGGGTAGATTTGGAATTCCTCTCTCTTCCCTCTCTCATTCTTCCTATAAATTCAAAGGAGGGGATTCTTTCTAAAGGTTGGACATTCTTTTTTTACCCCTCCCTTCTTCTCTTTGGTAGGTGAATTTGTGGAGTTCAAACCTCCCATCTAAAACTGTAATGCAACTCTACCTCTTGGAATTTTGTAGTGTATTGTATAAATCTTTGGAGAAAATAATGCATGTCTGTGGATGATTCTCAACCCTCTCTATGTTCATTTGCATCCTCCTGATATTTCACTACAAATTTGGTTATCTGTGCATGATCTTGCATTGCATTTTAATGGTTTGTGTTTATTGGCAAGACAGGTGTTCTTCATTCCTTGGTGCATCACCTTTGTTAGTTTAGGTTTATTTTTATGCATCTTCTTACCCTATCTCCTTGGCAAGTTAGATTAGGTTTTTGAGTAAACCCTCTACATTTTTATGTGTGCATTTGAACAGAGGAATAGGAACCGACCTTCATCCAAAGAGCTTTCCCGATTCACAAGGTCCCACACTTGGGAAAATATCCATGTTATGCAATCACACTGAGAGTCTCAACCCATCGAGTTACAGAGATTCATGGGTGTTGTGATTCACAATCAACGGTTTATTTATTGACTTAGATACCTGTGCCTACTTCGGAAAGGAGGCTAAACTTCATGGTCAAAGCAAAAATTAAAAAAGCGAGGAAAAAGTTCCAAAGTAAAGCCTCAAGAAAATAAAAGTCCAAGTCACACGGTGAAAACCTCTTTGAGGCCTTTGGCTAACAAACAAATAAAAAATCAAAGGAAAACAAAGTGACCACGCCAAGGATGAAAATCTCATGGAGACATCCTTGGATGAATATCTCAACCTACCTCCCGATCCTACGCATATGGAGGACTGTCAAAATTATCGGTCGAAGAAACCATTGATGTCAATATTGGTATAGAAGAGGATCCCAAAATAATAAAATTGGTAGCATCACACTTGGCTAGAGAACAAAAGGCATTCACTATGTTTGCTGCAAGATTTTATAGATGTATTGCGTGGTCTTACAAAGACATTCCCACTTAGATCTCGACTTTGGTCATGCACAACCTCGTTGTGCATGCAGCATACTAAGCCGATCAAATAGAAACTCCGAAAGATGCACCCAAGAGTCACCCTATTGGTTAAAGAAGATTTGGAAAGATTTCTTGGGGGATTCATGGGCCTATTGATTATTCGAATGGATATCAAACATTATTCTTATCCGAAAAAAAAACTATCGGTATTGACCGCACGGATTTTAGGGACATCAATAAAGCTTTCCCTAAAGATGATTTTCCACTGCCAAATATTGACATGATTGTTGACTCAATGGTAGGGTATGAGATGCTATCACTCATGGATGGCTTTTCGGGATATAATCAAATCAAGATTGCTGAAGAAGACTAGCACAAAACAACTTTTATGATTCCTTGGGGCACCTTTTGCTATCAAGTGATGTCGTTTGGTCTCAAGAATGTAGGCACTACTTATCGTGGCCATGATAGTAATTTTTCATGATATGATTCATGATATCATGGAGGAATACGTAGATGACATCCTGGAAAAGTCCAAAACAAGGGAGGATCACCTTGTCATTTTGAAGTGTATCTTTGAATGCCGTGTGAATACAAAGTCAGTGAATCCAAAGAAGTGTGTCTTGATGTGCTATCGGGAAAACTATTAGGCTTCATTGTATCAAGACAAGGTATTGAGCGAGACTGCTAAAGTGTCTTCTATAACTAAAATTCCTCCACCTAATAATATCAAGCAACTACGCAGATTACAGGGGAAAATTCAAGCCATTCTCTCGCTTCATCTCCCAGCTTGCAAATAAGTTTCACTCATTCACCCACTTTCTTAAAAGGATGTCACTTTCATCCTGGGGACCGAGCAACAACAAGCCTTTGCTTTGCTTGTCTAATCTTCCTGTCCTCATGCCACCAACTCCTAGAGAACCACTCTTTCTCTATATTTCCACTACATAATTTGCTATTGAAGCACTGCTCACCCAAAATGACCTTGGCCATAAGGAGAAAGTGGTGTATTATCTAAGTCGCACCCTCATTGCCTATGGGCTCAATTACCCTCAAATTGAGAAAGATTGCTTGGATGTTGTTTTTACTTTTCAAAAACTTCACCATTACCTATTGAATACTAAAACCAAGCTAATATCCAAGGTTGACCCACTCAAGTATTTATTGTCCAAACCTGCCCTTACAGGTAGAATGGCTAATTGGATCATTCTACTCAGTGAGTTTGACATAGAATTTGTGCATCAAAATCGGTTAAAGGACAAGTACTTGCGGACTAGCTAGTGGAAGTACCTTTACAAGGCACAAAACCTTTGAATCTGGATCTGCTAGATGCCTCCTTGCTCTACATTGAAGAATTTGTCATGTGGCAGATACATTTTGATGGATCCTTTATGTTTCATGGTTCAAAGGAGTGGTCCTTATTACTCCTTCTAGTGATCTTATACCGCAGGCCTTTTTCCTGGGCTTCCCTTGCACAAACAACATTACTAAATATGAGGCACTCATTACAGGGATAAAGCTAGCTATCAAGTGGAATATTCATCATGTCAAGGTTGTGAGTGATTCGGAGTTAATTATCAAATAGGTTAATGATGAATACAAGGTTAAGGATGACAAGCTCATACCTTACAAAAAGTTAGTGGAAACTCTAAAGGAGTACTTTGTGCGCATTACCTTTGAACAAATCCCAAGAGTGTAGAACAAATCGGTAGATGCCATGGAAACAGTGGGTTCTATGCTTCATATTCTGCCAGGGAATAATGACATGCCATTCTTTGTATAAAATCTACATCAGCCCACGTATGACATGCCAAAATCTTGCCTGGCTTGTGATGTTGTTGGTCCCAATTCCCCATGGTATGAACCCATCTTTACCTATCTTAAGGACAACACATTCCCTCCCGATATCTCCCATTCTGAAAAGCAAATCTGATTCACCAAATAGCCCATTACACCCTTTTGGGAGGTACACTTTATCATCGTGGCTACGATGGGAATCATTACATTGTCGGATGTGACAGAGTCAATCAAGCAATCAAAGAAGTGCACGAAGGGGTGTGTGGAGCACATACAAATGGAATGGTCTTGGCTAATAAATTGTTAAGAGTAGGTTACTATTGGCCTACCATGGAAACTAATTGTTGCAATTATGTTAGAAAATGTGTACTTTGCCAAAAGTATGGAAATTTCATTCATGCTCCATCGCAACCATTGCAACCTATCACTACCCCATGGCCATTCTCCAAGTGGGGACTTGACTTAATAGGAAAGCTTACTCCTACCTCATCTAATGGTCATACACATATCATCACGGCATACATAACACTTTACAAAATGGGTGGAGGTTGTCCCTCTAACCTTTGTCACAAGAGCCCAGATTTCTAAATTTATCATGAATCACATCATTTGTCGATATGGTATTCCTGCAGCCATCGTTACAGATAATGGGAAGTCATTTAAGAACAAAACTATGAAAGGTCTTTGTCATCGGTTCCAAATCAAGTTAAAATGGTCCACGCCATATTACCCTCAAGGTAATGGACAAGATGAGGCCACAAACAAGACTTTGGTAAGGATAATGGAGAAGATGGTCAGCAAAACAAGTCGTAACTGGCACCTACAAATCCATCCATCCCTTTGGGCTTACAGAATTTCCATTCACACTCCTACTGGTGCGACACCATATTCCCTAGTGTTTGGGACAGATTCTTTCATCCCTTTAGAGATTGAGCTTTTGTCCCCGAGAATTTCTCTTCGGGACTATCTCGGATAAGGATGAGGATTATCAAGTAGCAAGACCGGCTGAATTAGAGCTCCTAGATGAGAGGCGCATTCGTGATCTTAATCACCCGAAAGTGTATCAACACATAGTCTCGAGAAACTACAACAATCAGAATCATCCCTTGTTAGTTTGAGGTTGGTAATTTAGTCATGAAAGAAAACTAGTTCAACACCAGAGCAGAACGAGAAAAGAATGGGAAGTTCGAACCACATTGGTTGGGACCCTATGTTATAGTTGCCAAGTATGGCACAGGGGCATACAAACTAGCTCACCCCAATGGTGATGAGCTCCGAGAGCCCATGAACGCCATGCATCTTAAGTGGTTCTATGCTTAAACATGGCGCAAGGAGGTTAAAAATGATCAAAAATACAAAAAAATCAAAAATATCGAAAAAGAAAAAGAGAAAATAGGTCATCCACTAGTGAAAACCATGCAATTGTGGCACTTTGGACAAGTCCTTGGGTGAAAACCAGTTTTCGGTGCCTTGGGAGGATTCGTTGTTCACAGCATCTTGCGTTTGGAGGGTGGTTTTCCTTGACCTAGCCCTAGTTCTACCTTCGAGATTCCCGGTGAACCCCATCTGTCAAGCCTTGATTCGGATTTTCCTTCTTTTATTTGTCTCATGAGGGGTATGGTCTCTTGCTATTTCCCATCTTACGCTAGGGGCAACTCAATGACTTCACCTTCTTGTTCATAAGTGCGTGGCTTCTACCCTTGTATATTCCCCATCTAACATTGGGGCATCCACACTTTCTTGGTTATCTCGTACATAACTCGGACAACCATTAGAAAGGAACACAAAAAGAATAGAAAATTGTTTCACAAAAACCAAAAACAATAGAAACTTGTTTCAAAAATACCAAAAACAATAGAAAATTGTTTCACATAAACCTAAACAATAGAAAATTGTTTGAAAACAACGCAAAAACAATAGAAAATTGTTTGACAAAACCAAAAACAATAGAAAATTGTTTCGCAAAACCAAAAACAATAGAAATTTTTTTCACATAAACCTAAACAATAGAAAATTGTTTGAAAACAACTAAAAATAATAGAAATTTTTTCACAAAACCAAAAACAATATAAAATTGTTTCACATAAACCTAAACAATAGAAAATTGTTTGAAAACAACCAAAAACAATAGAAAACTTATTGCATGAAAAAAATATTACAAAAACATTTACTTACATTTACTTGCATTTTCTTGTTTCTCATTTTACTTGTTGCTTGTCTAGTTGTTTTATGTTTTTGCTTTTGGGTTGTTTTGTTGCTTAGGCGTACTTTGTTAGGATTCATTTTTTTGTGCTTCAATTATATTTATTCTTGTTTGTTCATATTGAGGTGTGTTTTTATATGCTAGTAAATCCTTGTGCATTATTATGTTACTTCATTGTGTTCTTTGTTAACATTGGATTGTGTTTACTACATGTGCACTTTTTTTTATCACAACATCACATTACCATCATTATCATCTAATGATCTATCATATAACATCATCTATACATCATATATAAACAAAATGTTAAGTTTTACATCATGCATGTATGCTAAGCTAATCATCACATATCGTATCATCAATGGGGGAAAGAGGGGTTGCGCATGATAAAAAGTCTATCCCCCACACCAATATCGTCATATCATCCCGTTCATATACATCTACAATAACACATGAGAAATGCATTTGATATCATATAAGGATCTATCATATAACATCATCTATACATCATATATAAAAAAATGCTAAGTTTTACATCATGCATGTATGCTAAGCTAATAATCACATATTGTATCATCAATGGGGCAAGAGGGATTGTGCATGATAAAAATCTATCCCCCCACACCAATATCATAATATCATCCTGTCCATATACATCTATAATAACACATGAGAAATGCATTTGATATCATCTAAGGATCTATCATCTAACATCCACAAACACATGTATACATCAAACATCAAACCAGATACATACAAAGTACAAAATCAAATAACATCATAACACATCCATAAGTTCTGAATCAAAACACTTGATGTGCAATGAGAAATGACATAGAGTAATTTCTGAAAAAGGGTATTTCACATCATAAAAGTATGCCCACTCGTGTCACATACATCAGAAAACAAACAATAAAGTACATCATCCCATAAACATGTGTATCTCGAACCCAAAAAGTAATTCTCATATATATACATGTGTGTCATATACATCTATATCAGCAAAAATGGATACACATCGTGCTCTATATCAAAAATGCCTTTAGTTGAGGTGTATACATGATCATGCTATATCAAAAATGGCCACATATCTATACAAGTATACATTTTTCAGATCGGTACTCAAAATGATACATCATCAATACACAATGCCATCAAAAAGGGGCATGTATCGGAAAGAATTAAGCCTTCATCACGAGACATCATCAAAATACAATTATACACAACTGTACATCAAAATCGGCCTTCATAAGAGGCACACATACAAATAATCTATACAACAAAAATGTGGATCTCAACTACAGCTCTTGCCCTCGCCGGCTCCCTAGATCTGTCCTTTGGTTGTGCAACACTAGAGGTTGAGATGGTCTGGGTCCAACCGGATGCTCTAGTATGGGTGTCTCACCGATCTAGTGGATCGGCTTGATCTACATGATCGAGATCCCGACGTGCTCAACCGACGGCGTCATAGCAGGTGCTACTCACCGCTCTCGATGAACTACCCTGTAATAAGCAGTCCTATAAAATAAGGCCTCACAACTAAGCCTGGTGGCATCATGTATGAGGTCCGTATCACTTTGGAGGTGAGCGTTGCCTAAAGGGCAAGCATCCCTCTTGCCTCGTTACTCTACCCAAGTTAGCCTCGACCTATCTCAGAGGAAGCGGCCTCTCGGTCTCTCTCTACACGGTCATAGTCTGTAACTCAACGTGGGCTGGTCCTCTCAGTGCAAGGAGTGCTGTGATCATGCATATACATTATCTCTCTATGCCACAACCATCTAGACTCGCAACTGGGAATGATGTAGCAAGATCAATACCTAAGCCACCTATGCCACTGCCTTTGTCTCCTAAATCTAGCTTCGCCATGCAACTTTATCCTCTCCCCGGATCGCCCTAGGCCCGATCCTAATCCCGCTCTGATAGTAAGGTAATAATGTGAGCTCGAGCCTCATCACGCTCACCGTGGTAGTCACGACCCACCCTCAAGCCTCATATCTCTCGCTCCGGCCACATCTCTCTCGACTATGACCTCATGTAACTACAGCTATCTTGTGGTTATCTGTGCCACTTCTTTGGGAGGTTGCCTATGCCTTAGGGACTGGTCCCTAAGGTGCTTTGGATGATTGTCCATGATCTAAGACCCCGCCTCGAATGGCTACACTGATGCCGTCTTGGGCCCTACGGCCTCGGTCCCTATGCCTATGAGGTGCCCTGCCCATCATGTGAAATACCATCGAAAGAATCCTGCGGGTGCGGGCCTTATGCCACCGCCCTCGTCCCATAGTCTAAACCATTCCATATCTCTATAGGTGGGTGAGTGCTAGCTGCCCAAGCCTCCTCCGGAATGGTGAGATGTCAGGGTAACACTATAACATACCAAGTCGCATAGTCGGTTATAGTCTTTGGATCTCGTACTGTCATCTTGGGTCCCATACCTATGGGACCACCTACGTGAAACTCACCCTAGCTCGGGCCACTAGTATGCAAGGCCCCATGGTCTGCCTCTCTGAATCCCTGTGGGCATACCATATATCTAGTCGGGGGATCCCATGTACCTTGCCAAGCTGCTACGCACTATCCTACTCAACACAACTCCATAATATAATTTCATCTCGCCAATGATAAAATGCTCCACCTAGCACACTTGAGCTCGTGGCATCCTCTAAGATGGCAAGATCTATCTCTATGACCATAAACTCTCACCTATATCAAAAAAGATGGCTTACATCCCCACCACGGTCTTACCCATGCCCGATGGGGGATATGAGTGCCCACAAGGTGTCGATCACAATATGATCCCATGACCATATCTATAATAAAGAGGTTAGACCCACGGTCTTCTGACCGTGGTATATGATCAAATGTAAATCCTAGTATAGGTGGGCTAGTATGCACTTCCCCCAACAATATCTCTCACCGCTAAAGATGCCATGAACCAAGGGCAATAGTCCTCTCGGGAATGAGGTCCCTATCTTATCAGTGAGTAAAAACCCACTGATAAGAGAAATGAGGTAGAGAGGTCCCCGATGCAATGTGGGGTTAGAAATACACTTGTGCAAAGCTATGGTCATCTCATCGTGCAATGGAATATTCTCAACACCAAAAAGGGCACTACAAGCTGCTCTAATCAACCTTGCATCCGTGATGTACTCGATCAAGGTGCCTATAATTAGCATATGAATAATACGCCATGCATCCTCAATGGTCCTATTCATCTCTCCTGTAGGAAGTCTAAAGCACTGACTCTCACTATGCCATCGCTTGGCTAGCGCAGTCAATAGGCCATGATCCAGTGTGATGACGACATCCAAGAAATGGGGCCCAGCCCCACCACCTCGAGAAGTATCACCATGACTCACCGATCACGCTGGCACATACTACCCTCTATCTATGCCATCTGGGTATGTCGCTCATACGCCTCATAAACCGGTAGTTGTCTCTATAAAATAACACGACACTAGGCGAGTTCCTAACATTTCTTCTAAAAATATATCTCCCCTTTTAGGGTTAACCCAAAAATCCTAATAATTCTTCTAAGTGTCATGTTTTTGACACTTTCCTATCTTTTCTCCACTTGTATAGGGTGCGTGCATGTCTTTTGGGCATGTTCACCTCATTTTTGCACCCGCACTTGTGTGTGTATGTCTTTTAGCATTTTTCCACCTTTCGGGTGCCTGTGTGCCCTTTTTGGTGTGTGTGCCTCACATTTGGTGCTTGCGACTACACGCATATGCTCCCATGTTTGTGCGCCCGCCCTTTTATGTCTATTCCACACTTTTTGCATGTGCACCCCATTTCCCGTGTGTGCGCGTGCGCCCACATGTTTTTGTGTGTGCACGTGTGCGTAGGTGTTTGCTTTTGGTACTTGCGCGTGTGCGCGTGTGTGCTTTGGCGTATGGGCCCCAAAGCGACACTGCGCCCCTTATCTCGACGCTTGCGCCTACATGTAGGCATGCCAACGCAACTTCCTAAGGCTAAATGCCTCATTTAATGCATTAATGACAAAAATTACTAAGCTAGGGTTTGATACTCACAAAGGGGCCGTCGTCTGCCTCACGTGTCTTGTGGTACCCTCGGACCGCATCTCGTGTGCCTCAATTGATCTCGCACGATCACCATGGTTCACGTCAGTATCAGAGCCTCACGGTAAAATTTCTAAACAACTCGGTTAAAATGAATTAGTCACGATGTTTTTACCCCATGTGGGGTATATTAACCCATTTTTCACTATCTGTAGGGCTGGGAGGTCCGTTTCGATCGCCGTTTTCTCCTCTGTTCAATGTGGAATAATTATTTTTTATTCAGTAATTATTTTCTCTTATTTTTCACCATATTGGGGCATGTTTTCTTGTCCGATACCCCTTTCTTCTCCCTCAGACAATTTTATTGCTCCCTGGCAATTTTTATTCTTCTCCACACTCTCGTAAATAATTATTTTTCAAATAATTATTTTTTCTTAATGTTTCCACTAAACAAGGAAATTATTTGTCACTTGTTTTTTTTTCTTCCACCTAGGGCACTTTCTGTTGCCCTTAGGCCCTTCGCCTTCTTCTTCTATTTTCTTCTACTATTCACCATAATTTGGAAATTTAAAAAAAAAAAATATATATATATATATATATATATATCAAAAATCGAAAAATAGGGCAAATTTTTCAAACAATCATAAAAAGTAAAAAAGCCTACAAACATGGTAACTTGCTTGTTATGGCTGAAACTTGTGTCTTGCGCATGGTATTTTCTCCATATCCTATTGGTTTGTCTCATATATTCCCGATTAATATGACTCGTGGATCTTTGGATTCATAACCACTCACAAAGCTAGTTGCTTGCTTCATCACTGCCGGGACACGTTTTTGCTCGGTGTTGTTTTGTTGCGCACAAACACTTTTCATGGACCCCATATCCATTTTCATTGCCCCTTACATGTATCCTTTCTTGAGGCCTCATTTTTAACCCTTGTCTTCAATCATGAACTTGTGGATCTCTTGATCGATAACAAAACATTTGTACAACTATCTTGACCGTTGTTGGATTGGATGTGTATTCCTACTTGTTTTCCCCATTAAATGAGCTTGTTTCCTTCTCGTATTACATTACATATTGTATGTTGCGTGGAGTTGGTATTTTTAGCAATGGGCAAATGTTCGTAGTATGGATTTTCATGTCATTCTACCTTTGTCGTATGCTTATTTTTTCATGAGGACCGATGACGTAGCTCCTATGGCAATATGATGACATCCAAATTGTTCCAATAAACAATAGCTAGAGGCTAAGCTCTTCTCTCCCCTCCTTCATTTTTCTTCTACATCACTTTCCTTTCACCCCTAATCTTCTCTCTCACTGGGGCATCTTGCATCTTCCCATTCTTCTATCTATCTCTCACCATTTTCGGTCATCGATCGTCTTCTTTCATCACCCCATCGACACTCAAGGGGACATCTCTCACTTCTACTAATTTTTCTTCTACCTCTTAAAAATTCCACCCATCTACTATCTTTGAAGTGGCGTCACTTACGCCACCCCAAAGAGGGGAAAATGTAGACGCCCATAATTACACCCAAGTAATTTAAATACTTAAATTGCGCTAATCATCCCCTTTCTCACAAATCGACGACATATCGTCAAAAGTGCTCATATTTCCTCTTATTTTAATTAATTAAATACAATACGCTAATTGATTAAGTCACCTATCCAACTAAAAACCTAATTAACGACCTTCTATTAATTATTTACCCTTATATCAAGACTAATTAATTATTATTAATTGATTACCCTTTCCATTCCATTTAACCAATAAATCAATGTTTAATTGATTTAATCCCCTCTAATAGCCTAAATCATACAAATATTCCTCTAATTAGCTTCTATAATCTTACATCTACCTATTCGTTAATCACCTTTGATTAATTAAAAAACCCCCAACTCCCATGACTTGCTAGCATAAATTAAAATCTTATAAAGTAAGGTTACCTTTATAAAGAAATCTTATCCATTCCTAATCATGTTTTACCTTTATCCCACATGCAAAGGGATGAAGTATTTCCTTTATCCATTGGGCTATATAAGGATCCCTCCTTCTACCTTTATATCGACACCTAATTCCCTTTAGAAAGCAAAGGAAAGTACATAGTCTTGCACTAAAATCCTTTTTCCATTCTCAAGCCCTTCCATCATCCTATCCTATTTTAGATTCAGTAATGATGTCTTTGGTTCATTTGAAAAGCATACTAGAGGCATTGGATCTAAATTGTTATTTAAAATGGGTTTTGATGGAAGAGGTCTTGGCAAATATTGTTAAGGTGTTACTAATGCAATACGGAGTTTAAGATCGTCCTTGTTTTGTAGGATTGGGTTTTACTAGTGCGGGAATGGATATTGGAGAATGCTCCAAGCATGTTGATGGGAGACAAGCTTCTAAAAGCCAAGAGAATACCCCACTAGTCCTACCGATAGATTCGGTGCAAGAATCAAGTGCTTCTTCATCAGAGGATGGATTTGGTAAGAAGGTTCAATGAAGAGGTATTGATTCCACATCCAATTTATTACCATAATCATAAGCACAACAAATGTTGTAAAACTTCGATCTAATATTTCAATTTAATAATTTTAGCTATGATATTTAGAAAATGATGGATGTGTATCCTTGTATATTTTATGAGATGCATAACCATTGTGTTGCTAGATGATGTAAGAAAAAGGATTTGTTAGAGAAGTTGTCACAATTTTTGAGAATAAGGAGAACAGGAAATACCAATATCGTCATTAAAGAGCAAGAGATGACAAGAAGAATTCCTCTGTTGCTAGGAATTTTAGTACCCCTTGTTGTGATGATGAACATCGAGTGAACGTTTATTAGAAACTTCGACCATCTCTCCATCAGAGTAGTGGTAAGCCAAAGATGGAGTATAGGCCTACTGTAAAGGTAAACGAAGTTTCAAAACCACCTCTAGTTGATTTTACAAACCCGGATAGGGTGATACCTATATATATAAATTAGTTGACATGGGTTGGTAAAAAAATTCAACTTTATATTGCATGGCATTTGATTGTTTATAGCATGCAATTAATTCAGGGCTTGTGTATGGGTTTTTGGTTGTTTTTAAATGAAATTGTTTTCCCATTTAGATTTGAATAGTTTTGAAGTTTATATTTGGTGAGAAAGCTGGGGAGAAGTTTTCCATACCCATTGATTTTCTTACTTTTGGAAATTTAATTGATAATCCATGTACATCTCCTTATATTAACTTTGAGTTTCAGTACAGTTGGGTGCAAAGCTCATATTTTAGCTTTGGAGATTTCTAACAACAAGTATTCAAATTTTGTGGGCATGGTTGAAATGTCTATTTTTAGAAGTTTGCATTTCTAGTATCTATTGTTGGGTTTTATGAACTAGTTTGCAGAGTTGTGCGAGATAATTTGCTTCTATCCTATTTATAGTACGTGAGTATGGGAATAGATTATTTTCACTGGTAGTTCACTTGGTTCAATTTTTGTCTATTTTTGGTATGTTTATTTTGGATCATATTGGTGAAAGTTTGTAGTGATTTTAAAGTTTCACATGGATAGTGGACACTAGCCTATTGTGGGCATTTTAGTTGTCTTTTATACTGATCTATTTTTGGTGGAATTGTATTTTCAGTGATGGGTCATATCATAGAATTAGTTGGACCCTTGATTTTTATTGTTGATTGGGTATTTTTATCGATCGTTAATTATGATGGCATCACGGTGGGATGAAAATATACATGATTCATTGATGAATTCACCTATTACTTGGGCATTTGGTTTATCTCTTTATATTGATCTAAGTTGTTTTGCAGAGGTTGTGGTCACAAAGTATCAATGGAAAATTTCCTTTTGTGTTTTATGATTGTCTATTTTGATTGATCGATTATTTGTGAATAGCTAATCAACATTTTCTTTGATTAACCCATATTGTTATTCCTATATTGTCTTGTATGTGTTTGTGAGATGCGGGAAGCAAATCGACAATTTTTGTGGGTGAATTTTTTTTTGGAAAAAATCCTTCTTAGTGGGGAGGTATGATCGGGAGATATTTTTAGGGACAAAGTTTTCTAGAATATACCTAAACCATCATCACGGTGTATAAGATCATTCGAGATATTTCTTTCACCTATTTGATTACATGAAACGGACTCTGTTGGAGGAAGATATCGCTCTGCATAAGGTCACAACTAAGATGGGGCACTTCGTGTTTCACCTAATTTGTTTCTAGTTAAAACTAAATAGGAAATATGTTATTAGAAATACCTATAATATGTAGGTCGAAGGTTGAATGAACACATTAATGAATTTCTCATCCAAGTTGATCGTGAAGAGATTCCCTTTGGCTAGGGGAACGACCTATAAGAAACACAACAAGACCACAAAATGACATTAATAATATAGGTTAGTGAACTGCCTAACAAATGCTAGATCCAAGAAGTGTGGTGCTTCCTAGAAGGTTGTCAATCCAATTTTTAAATACAAATTAATGCAACGAATATCATGAAATAAAATAAATCCTACTGTAGTTATACGATTTAGGTATCTCGTGCAAATACAATAAGCAAATCTAATCTAACAGGCAAAGTTATAATTAGATATGAAGGTTTGGTAGGTTATTTTAGGTTTTCTCAGGTTTGACAAAGGTCTGGGCTTGATTGGGTGAGGGTTGGGTGGATTTTGGATGATGGATAGGCTTGCTGGTTAGAAGGAGTAAAATGACACAGTGAGTGATATCGGTCTTGTGACTGATGTTGGTAAAGAGGTGAAGCCGAAAACGGTTAGGTTACCGATGTCGGTAGGAGAAATTGGTAGTAACTTAATAAATATAGTTTTTGAGATTCTTTGTGATCACACAAAGAGTGAAAAGGAAGCGGTTAGGTTCATAATTTTACCGAGAAGACTGGGGAATACATAGGGGGAAGTTACAAAAGGAGAAATGGTTGTAGGTGGTTGGATTGGTGGATTGGTGAGAAGTTGGAGATAAAGGAATATAGGAAGAAATAAAGTATAATGAAGGAGGTAAAGAATCTATACTTTAAGCAAGCACAATATGATTGAAATCACATATACTTGTATTTACAAATATGGTAGGTGAAGGTAGATGGTAGTTGATCCGTGAAGAGATTTTGGGCTCAATGTTGCGGTAGTACTCCCTGAATGTTCCCCGAGTATTCTAATGCCCTAGAATGAGAACTAGATGCTTGCTTGAGCATGTGGTTGAATATTTCGTGTTGTCTGGATGTTGAGAGGATTTGAATTTGTGCTTGAATGAAAATAGAGCTCCCAAAATTAAAAATGACAAACCGGGTAAAAGTTTACAAACTTGTATATAAAGTAAATGATGGAGGTTAGGTAATCGACACTTTGGTCGAGGATAACCAGATTCGGTTAAGGTGTAAATATAGGTTTACAAAAATAAGTAAATCTTCCCAGATTTGGTGTGCTTTCCTCATTGATCCATCTTAGGAAAGTAGAGTTCATGTGAGAGAAGGCAGGAAGAACTTAGGAGAGGTCTAGTTAGGTTTAGGAAGAAGTCTTAGTTAGTTAGGTCAAGTTAGTGACTCAACACTAGGAGTTATAACTCAGTGTTGAGGGTGACTTGAGGGTGATGACTCAAACACTATGAGTTAAATGCCCCTAGAATGGGTCCAGGGTGAGGTAGAGGTGTGAGGGTGAAATTAATTTAATTAAAATAATTAATAATGTGAAGGTGAATATATTAATAATAATTAGTAATGGGGCCATGGTGTGCTTAATTAATTGAAAGGGACCAAGGGGAGTGTGACCCAAATTTGGTGTCTACACATTGTACCATCAACTCGGCCGGTCGTGTAGTGACACATGGAAAAATGAATATGGATCGAATGGTGAAATTTTTTTGTAACGTTGGTCTTCGATGGTTCAATAAAAATTGGTGGGCCTTGCTATTTTCTCGGGTGAGGGCCCTCATCCAGGCTCAAGCACACTCTTTTCTCAAAGGAATTATTTGGCCACCGTGTTCGATTATAACATTGCCACAAGTTCATTATATTATCATTGCATTAATGAGCCATCTCATTGGACATAGCTTGATGATATCATTATCACATTAGAGGAGTTAAAAATTAGGTTGGTAGGTGACCCAACTTGATGATTTTTCCATAGCTTGATATTCATATTACATTGGGACATACTATATTATTCAACTTAGTTCGTATTTACATTGGAGGTTGAGCTAGATTATTAACTCAAGGAGCTTGGGCAATTCTCCACACTAATGTTAAAGTGGGAACTCAATTCCACCGCCTACATTTACACATTCCATGCTAACCCTTCTACATGGTAGTTCAAACTTAACTCTTCCGATTGAGTTTGTATTACATGGACGATTGGAAAGATCCACATTCAACGTGGCTAGTCATTATAACTCAACACACAATATTTAACTCGGTCATTTAAATTATTTCCACCGCCCAAGGCCCCTACATGGGAAATAAAACAAATATGTGGCCATAGCCATAGTTTAAAATGATGGTAAAAGCCTATATAAAGGCTTAGGTGAAACGAGTTTCATAAATGTGGGATATTAACTTCTTGGGAAATAAAAGGTGGAAAAGGATGGTTGGGGAGGATCGAACCCCTAACCAATCATGTTACAATCCAAGTGCCAAAACATCCATGCCATAACAACTTGGACGGTGAATTAAATGAGCTCACCATTATTTGAAGAAGCATTAGGCAGTGGTCTGTAGATAGACAACGATGGTAGGCCCTTCTTGCAATCCACTAGAATTCTTAGACCTATCATAATGGATGCACCACAACCGAATCTAGGATTTGTTAACTTCACAGAAGAATTCCACTTTCCCTTAATGTACAAAATCATATTCCAGTGGAAGCCTTGAAAATCATTCCATTCTTTACTGGAGAGAATCACACCACTCCAACTGATCATATCTAGGACATTGCAAATGTGTGTGTAATCCATGAAATTGTTGACATGGATGTAGCTGTGAAACTTCTAGCTTCCTCATTTTAAGGGATGTCTTTGCAATGATTCAAGAGTTTTATAACATGATCAATTCGTAATTGGAATGCATTGTGCACAACCCTTTGTGACCAGTTTGGAGAGAGGGAAGATAATCTATCTTTGTTAGAGTAATTAACCACCATCAAGAGGGCTCCAAATGAACTAATGGTAGACTTCAACTTTAGGTTTAAGAGAAAGTGGAAGATGATTCCGGTTCTTGTAAGGTGAAATGTTGAAGGTGCATATATGTATTGTGAAAAATGTAAATATATATATATATATATATATATATATATATATATATATATATATATATGTGTGGGATATATATATCTATGTGTGGGATTAAGAAAGAAATTATGAGAAAAATACATTTATTGCATGCATCAATGGCTAATTTATCCATCTAAAATGAGACATCCAAGGATCAAGAGATAGTCATCACCAATAGAGTGCAATAGAAGGAGGTTCAACCAAATAGAAACATGAATCCTCCACCATTCTATGTATCCTTGATCATTAGGAATAATGTTTTGCACAATTTCATGATTGAATCGGGGAAACAATGTAGTAATGCCAAAATAGATCAAAATCAGTCGGGCCTCAAGTATGAGCCTATTTTTAAAGTAGTGGTATAGCTAGATGGGACAATAGTAGGGACCGTTGGAATTATAAAGGTTCTAAACCTTGCATTGCATGCATGCCCCATTCACATAAAAGTATCTCAATATATATCCGTGATTGACCTACCTCCACTCTTTTCCCTATGCTTATCTAGGGATTTCAATGCTAAGATTGGTGGGTACTTGTCACTTGATTAGTACCACATGCTCTTCAGGACTAGATATATATCCAAATATAAAATCAACTTAGATCCAATTTCCACATATCACATTGATCCTCATGTGCCAAGAACTATCAATTCTAATTGCACAATTTTTGATCAAGAAGATTTCCTAAGCACTCAAGAGACAGACTAAAATTGAAGGCATCCCATATTTGACACTTGATGAATGGGCACACAAATGACATGGCTATGATCTATACAGGAAATGAAGGAGGTTGAATTGGGTATCTATTGTCTGCATGAATAAAATACACCTCTTCCTAGTGTCACCAAACCGGATGATGAAGATGAGAATGAAGTTTGGAAAAATTTCTTTGATGGTTCAAGGAGCAAACAAGGTGCAAGAGGAGGGGTAATGCTCATGTCTCCCAAATCTATCAAATACTAATTTTCTTTCAGATTTTAGTTCATTTTCTCAAATAAAATATCAGAGTATGAATCACTCATTCATGGCCTACATTGGGAAAGGAAGAAAAATTTCAAGAAATTACAAGCATTTAGGGACAAAGCTAGTTGTGAATCAGGTTAAAGGGATAAATACAACTAAGAATGACCTAATCAAGAGCTATAAGTATAAGGTATGTGATCTTGTACAATATGTTTAAGCATTCAACATAATTCCATACTAAGAAATAAGAATGGGGTTATAAACAGGCTTTGTAACAATTAGGGAAACATTTTACATTGCTTAAGATATTAGGACAAAATAGAACCACACATCAAGGTGGTAGTGATACCAATTTTCCGGATAATAACACAAGTTTCAAAGTATTTGAAAGTAACTAACAAATCATCAATTTACTTCAAGAAGAGGCTCAGTTCTCTTAGAGAAACTAGGACAAATTTTATAAGTAGTATGGAGATCAATTAGTCCAATTCATAACGAATAAGATGCAAAATTTCTAGTGAATCGGAATCAATATTCAATCCCAATGATTAGTTCTAGAATGAAAAAGTAAACATCATGGTCAAAGGTGAAGATTCAGAGTCTATTTCAGTTGGGGAAGGCAAATTGCTCCAAATTGGCAAGGTAAATACTCAATAAGAAAATCATGATTTCATATAAATTTGCTAAGAATTTTTTGATATATTTTCATGGAGCTATGAAGATCTTATGGGATTTGATCCTAGTTTAGCTCAACATACTATTGAAATAGATCTAGAAGATAAACCTATCAGGAAGAAGCAAAGACCAATTAATCCTCATATAGAGCCTCTAATGAATAAAGAATTCAATAAGTTGGTTGAGGAAAACATTATTTTCCCTATCGATAACTCATTTTGGGTTACAAACCTTGTGCCAATTCTGAAAATAAATGGGGAAATCAGGTTGTGTGTAGATTTCATAGACTTTAATAGAGCTTCTCTCAAGGATCACTACCCACTTCCCTTAATGGAGAAAAGTCTACAATTAGTATTTGGTTCGAGAGAGGTTTTCGATTTTAGATGGCTACTCGTGCTACAACCAAATCATGGTGATAGAAGAATATTGGTTGAAGACAACTTTCACCATAAAATGACACACATATGCTTATACGAAAATGTTATTTCGCTTATCCAATGCATGATTTAGATTTCAGAGAGTCATGGATATGGCACTCAAGGGGATTATTAACAAGATGTTTCTTGTTTACCTTGATGACATTAAAATATTTTCCATGAATGCAGTTGCTCACCTTTCCCATCTCAGGAAAGTTTTTGAGAGATGCAGGTAGTTTGGAGTGTCTCTAAATCCTAAAAAATGCATATTATTAGCTCATGAGGGTAAGATCCTAGGCCACATTATATGTAAAGGGGATTGAATATTGATTCCTAGAGAGAGTTGAAGCCATTTTGATGTTGCCCTTTCCAAGTCACAAGAAATATCTTCAAAGATTCTTAGGGAGGATAAAAATTTTCGGAAGATCGTGCCTCGAGTTTTCCAATCTGGTCAAACCACTGACAATGATATTGAAAAAGAGCATGCAATTTATGTGGACAACTAAGGAAATGAGTTTTTGAGGCTACTAAGTAAGAAATATAACAAGCTCCAAATCTTATCAATCTAGACTTATAAAAATATAGAATCCATAATCCCTCGCCTCTGGGAGCCAAAATCCCTTTTTTTTTACCTTATCTAATAAAATCATATAGGCTTGAGAAAATACTTCATTCTTTATGCTTTTGGTGGCTCAGACACAATATCTCGTAATTTTTACGAGATGAAGAAGGATTGATCCGAGCATCCTGTTGCATTCTTGATCGAGCCCTGGAGGACTATGAGGTGAGGTACTCGTTTATTAAGAAGCATGTCTTTGCTATCATAAAGAGCTTAAAGAAATTCAAACATCTAGTCTCCAATAACAAGATTCACATACTAGCCTCTCATTAGGAGTGAAGGACTTCCTCCTTAAAAAGGATTTAAAAGATTAAAAAGTTGGATGGATTACTCAGGTAATGGAATATGATATAAAGATCAAGGTAACTAAACTAGTTAGAGGTGAAGGCTTCTCTAGTGCTCCAGGACAATCAAGACCAAGAAATTGAATTTATACCCACTCCTTACTAGACTAAATATTTTTTGCACTTCCTCCAAATAGGTCAATGCCCTCAAGGATTAAGTAAATCCAAGAGAAGGTATTTTAGGATCCAATCTATTCCATATGTTCTTATTGATGGCATTTTGTTTAGAAAAGATGTGAATACCATTTTACGAGAGGTGCATTGGAACTAGTCAAATTGATAAAGTGTGACATGATTTCCTGATAGGAAAAATTAGTGGAGGAAGAATAGAGATCATATATCTCTCATGTTAATTTATCAGAAGCACGTTACAAATATATAGTTGAAGAGCATAATAACATTCCCGTAATTATAGGAGGTTACAAAATGGATAGAGAATAATGGGATATGATTAACTAACTAATCCTAACAATATATAATTATTTGCTACGTAATCTATGTCCATAGTTCCATGATGGGGAATCTAGAGGTCACTTTTGCTCCAAGAGTCACAACTCTTAAAATCATGAAGGTTGGTTACTACTAGCCTAATCTATTCAGTGATTGCTATGCATGGTTCAAGAAGTGTAAAAAATGTGAATTTTTTATAGGAACGGAAAATATGACAACACTTCCACTCCACCCAATCTCAGTGGACCATCCATTCATGTAGTGAGGTCAATATAATGGAGGATTTTTAGACTTAAGATATGAGAATATATGAATTAAATAGTGGGTTTGATTAATTTGTTTGTGAAGATAATGTAAGTGATAAAGGAGAATGATGAGTATGAATATTAAGTGTCTACACCATGTACAACATTTTTATGTAGGGACATTTTCTTCCATATTTGTTTGTTACATTGTCTGTTATTATTTGCTATTATATACATGCCTTGCCCTTTGTTTGGTGTGAACACTTATTTGTTTGTATGTGGCCATTACGGACTTGATTGTATTGCAACATCATGAGTGATTTTCCATGTTTATAACTTGATTTTTTCAGTCTATGTTGGTTTCTTACATGTTTTATTGCATTATATCTTATACATTGTCTACGTAGCTTACACTTGTCTTCTACATGCATGATTGTTCATACCGACACTTATTTCTAGCCACTTGTTTGTGTGAACCTTTGTTTGTACCAAGAACATTCCCTTCCCCTTATAGGGAACATTTTATGCAGTTGGTCCTCCTCAGGACCACATCCTCCTATCCATGTTGACACATGCACCGATAAAGAGGGGGCATCATTTGGGATTTAAACACTACACACACGCTTTATATCGGTGCAGTTCAATTTATAATTTTCATCCATACAAAGTGAATGGGTTCGAGACCACTCTACAAACCCCATAAATAAAAAAATTTATAGGATAGGTCATCCTTAGCATCAAAGGGAGCATTTACGGGTTGGAGGATACAATGGAATTTCCTTCCTACACTAATTTGGCCAGTGAGTGTTGGATCACCCAAAAACCAAACAAGACATGAGATATCTTCACCAATCTCGGGAAGTAGTTGTGAGGTTAGAGAATCACAAAACTTTCTCCCTACACTTCTTCAGCCACAATGGTGTGAGATCAACCAAAAAACTTGCACTTCACCAATAGTTAAAATATATCCTTTTTACACCCTTCTTTCTCATAATGGATCTAGTGCACATGTTCCTTTTTCATTTTCATACTTTCATTACAGTCTTTTACTAAATATATTCATATTTACACATCGTTTTTACATATATACATGCATATTTGAGTACTTGACGGTCTTGTATTTTGCACGTCCATCCATATGGGAAGCAAATAGTCAACAAAAATAACATACACATGGAGAGTACATCACACACATGATACTAACGATGTAGGTACACTACACCAACCGGCATATACACACACACTATCACCCTAGGTTCACTATCATCACTTTTTTAATACAATTTTTACATATTTAGTCTCAACGGTAGATTTTTCTCTCATTCCATGCTTTGTCTATTCCCTTAGTGTGTTTTCTACAACACTCTATATGGATATACTAGGTACATATATCTATCTATTTTATGTTACTTGAGATTTCGGTCACCAATATAAAGCGGGAAAATGTATTCACTAAATCATAAATTTTGTGTATTATTTAGTCACGGTATCATATTACTATTCATATCATTTTTGAGTGAAGAAAGTACTAATTAACCCATGTCGTTTTCCCATTTTACTTTTTTTTTTTTCTATCGTCACTTCCAACCTTTCACATGTACTTTCGAGTCTATTTTTTCATTTTACATTCATCCTATCTCGACTTGGGCACCTAGCCAGACCTGGGGGTGCCCAAGTGCCTCGGTCCCCTCGGCGTGCCTGATCCTCTTTATACTTTACTCTAATATTTTGGGCACTTTATAGTCATTTGAGCTTTCCATATTTTTAGTGGTCGACCTTTTTGGGGTTAATTATGAAATTAGAACAAGAGAACCATATAAATATAAAGTTATGAGACCATAATGAGGGACCAAACACTAAGAATCTATTATCATCATAGATTTGCATCCATGAAAAGCATCTAAAGTTACCTTTACATCCATCTAGCTCCATCACAAGGCACACAAGGTTGGTTCATCTACATCACACTTCATAAGAGGGGAGTCTATTGTTTCCATGCACACATTTACTACATTCTACATCTAGTTATTTTCTCACTACTTCACAAAGTACGACTAACACAAGAGAAACCTAGGGCATGATTTGGACATAAACACACCTAGAACTATATTGGGTTTGAGATGTAGTTCAAAACTTAGTTATAAGCCCACTATTGTAGCCCCGAGGATAGTTCAACCCCTTCATTTGGATCTCTATTTTTGAGGGTTTTGATGCTTTATCTAGGGTTTTCTGATTATTTTCTTCATCTCTAATTTACACCAACATCCAAAGAAAGTCCAATGACATCAATGTTACGAGGGAAGAAAAGGTAGATGACCACTCAATGACATCTCGGAGGAGGTTCCATGGTCATTTCTATAGACTAGGGTTCCCAAATCTTAGACCAGTACACCCACACACCCCATCCCTTTTGAAGTGCCCCAATCTACCCAGATAGCTTGGATCTATTTTTTTGTAGCTATTGTATGGTTGTTTCCTCTTTCTATTGATCTAGTCTTCACCGCGCTATAGTACCATATCATCTCGTGAATAGGTAAGGCCTCTCTAACCCTTCTTTGCTTAGTATGGTTTTACATTTCATAGCTTATATTGCTTTAGTCTATTGACGCATTTTATTCCGTTTATTTACTACTTTGTATAGCATTAGATTTCACTAGAATATTTCTATTTTAGTTAATCGGTGAGATATGTAGAACTCATGGACCAAGAGGAGCCGAGAAACCAATCAATGCAAACCATCGAAAAGATCAAGCTTTGATGAAGAGGAGTTTTTATAAGAAATCCATAGCCACAATCTTCCAAGAGGGAGAGTTGGTTCTAAAGTGGGATGTTGTCAGGCCTAAGTGAGTAAGTACTCAAAGTTTGATTTTATATGGAGTGGTCCCTACATGATCACGGGATAAAATACAAGCAATGATTTCCAAGCTGTAAAAGTTAGATGGAGAAGAAGCTGCAGATTTCAGTCAATGGAATCCATATAAATAATTGTTATTGAAGTAAAAATCATCTTTCTACATATTAGTTTACATTTTTCATTCCTCTAAGTACTTTCAACATATTTTTTTGGTAGAATAGGTTTCCCTTCCCTAAGTGCTCTACACGTGTTTTATTGCTTCGGAATGGTCTTGTTTCACAATTTTATCGTGCTTTCGGTAGGTGGTGTTGGAAGAAGTTTAAGTGTCATGGAAAAGTTTGCATCTTCAAGAATTTTCAAATGTAGAGTAACTAAAAATAAGATTTAGAGACAGTTTCAGTTTTCTCATCCTTTTGTCTCTTCATATCAATTGCATTTTGAGCTTCTAGTGCCTCTTCCTTGATCATAACATCCGTTTTGGGGGTATCTTGAAGAATTTTATAGAGCATGTCTCATAGCACCTTGAATGTTCTTAGTCATAGTGGTCATCCCTCCTCAGGTTTATTCAATATTCTCCTTAGTTTCGAGTAGAAGATCAACCTCAAATCAGTTTTCCATGCTCATTGATTCTTGTTAAAGAGAAAATCTTATAAAATTATGAGAAGCTCAAGTAGTTTCAAGTCGGCTTCAACTCGAACAGTGTTATAAGCAGGTTTAGGTGGAAGATTCAAGTTATGGTGTAAAGAAGGTGAATTTCAAGATAAAAAAATTCCACTCGGATAGAACCTTACTTAGAATATTTTTGTGATGTGAAATTTGAGCATTTCTAGATCATTTTCAGGCCCAAGTAGTGTTTTAGGTGATTTAGGGATATTTTCTTCAAGGTTCATATCATATTTCATACTATCAAGTTAACTTTATACCCAATGGATGTTGTAAGGCCACCGATCATTCCATCTATCGGGAAGTTAAGCCTTGTTGAGTCACCAAATTGTTATCCAAAATTACCCCAAAGGTAATGTTGATAACTTACAATTTTATCTTGGATTAGACAAGGGTAATTGGAAGAAATGAAAAAATGAGGTCATTTGAAGCCTTTATCCCTACCTCAATTCTCGTGCTTAGTTAAAAAGTTGTAAAAATGGGAAAAAATGGAAAACATGGTTTTAGGGCCATCCTACTCTATTTCCCTAACTCCCCTAGATCCAAAAAAACCCAAAACATTTGTTAAATTTGGAGAAAATGGGAAAATGGTGTTTTTAATGTATTGAGATGAATGGGGTGTGGGTGGAATAAGGTCTAGTTGAAATAAGGTTACCCGCCCTTGGTTTGGAGCTGCAATGTAAATGAGCCTTCGTGATGTAAAGATGCAACAAGTTAGGGACCGATCATGACACACTAGTAAAAGACCCAATTCTTGGGAAATGTTTGTACTCTTTTATACTTGCATTAGTAAGACCCCTTAGAGGGCAATTATTTTGGTAAATTTCTAATACCAGGAGATGCAGTATGTTTTGGTCCTTGTTGAGTTATTTTTCCAGCAAGGAAGAGACAAACGAGGTCAAACCATGATTGCGATATAGTGGGGAAGACCAAGTACATAAGCCACCGAGTAGGAGAAATTTTCGCGACAAGTTTATCATGTGAAATTATTTTCCTATAAAATTGGTAACTAAGCTTATTGGACCAAGACTCTAAAAATGAAGAATTTTTACAAATAATTTACATGATGTATTAGGATATAATTTCCTTACACTTATGTTGGAAAATTGTATAAAGACCTTGTTATCCAAAATGAGCCCCCGCTTATTTTGGCTAACTTTCCTTCATTCTTTCCTTCCTTGTGATTCAAATTCAATTTTTACACATTTCAAGCACTCAAAGGATTTTGGAAATGGCTTCATCAAATAGGATTTTTCTTTACCTTTCGAGAAAGGTAAAATTTTCCTCCTAACTCCAAATATTTCGAAAGTTATGGCCCGACAGAGTTTATTGGGGAAATTTTCCCTTGACCCATAGCCAATGAGAAGGTGCCATGTGGTAGCAGAGGTTGGACCGGTGGAGGTAAGTTGGAAATTTTTCCAAAGAGGATAAAGGGTGCAAAGGGAAAATTTTGCCACGTGCAGCCCACAAAGGAGTATGGAGAAAAATGTTACGGAAGGTCCGCGGCTAATGAGGAAGAGACACGTGTCCATAATAGTGGTGGGAGTTCAAGGAACAGAGGAAAATTTGGTTCTTTGTGAAAGTGACAGAGGCACAAATGGAGAAAAAGAAGCATGCCCCTACCAAGAAACCAAAAGACGACATGTGTCACCAGAGTGGAGTGAGTGCGGGAAAAATTTGGGAATTTTTCTCGATAACAAAATCAAAGGGGAAAAGCAAGGTTTGAGCCCGCATTTCCATCAGCGGATGGGAAAGTTCCATGTGGCAGAGAGGAGAGGTGGGGTGTAGGGAATTTTGGAACATTTTCCCAAATTCAAAAAATGGGAAATTTTCAAGTTTCAGCTCGCCAACCCGAATTTTGCCCTAAAATTTCCATTTTTGCCCTAACTTTTCAGAGGGGCATAACTTTCAATCGAGCTCGGATTTTCATGTTCTTTATATCATTAGAAAGTTTTTGAAATAATATACATGATGGAATCTTCAATTTTTATTTTTTTATGAAGATTTATGGGATAAAAATGTAAAAACGTATATGGCATGCAAAAATCACAGAAAACGACTCCAACCACAAAAATAAATGAAGTATGGACCTTTTGTTTTTCTCTATAAAGCAATGTACTTCAAAGTATGGGATTTTTTATGAAAAACCCATCATTTTTCAGGCCCATTAAATGAATCTTGTTAGTGGTTCAAGTCCCAAATCAATTTTCTTACGTTTTCTCCTTTCTTCCATTCTGCTCGATGGTTAAAAGCCAAATTTGGCTCATTTGTAACGGTTGTTCATCATTCTTCTCTGCCTCTCCCTTATTTTCTTCCCCAGGGTCAAAAATGGAGTTTTAACCTCCTCCCTTGCTTTGTAATGGTGTTTTTTTCCTCTTACTAGTAAAATGATGTTTTGTGCAAACTTCTGGAGCAATAAAAAATGTGTTTTGTGATGCATTTGTCCATCCTTGCTTGTTTTTGCTTGTTTTCTTCTTGCCTCTCTTCATTGCAGGTATTTGTGCATGTTTGAATGTCTATTGCAGGTTTTGGGGCTGTGTTCATGGAGTTTTGGAACATTTTTTGTGTGAAATCCATCCTTGGTTTTGTGATGCACTTGTCCATCCTTTCCATTTCTCACCTCTCTTTGTTTCCATGGCAGTTTTGATAGATGTTCAACATTTTCCTTCTCTAGTGTATCATCGTTTTAGTGTAGGATTTTTTTTCCCTCTTTTCTCTCTCTCTCTGTCTCCTTGGCATAGTTAGATTAGGATTAAATTAGCTTTCCTATCTGGAATAGCTTGTGGCAGGTAGTTTAGGAAGAGGAACCAACCTTCTCTGGAGAGCTTTCCCCATTTGCAAAGGTCCCACACTTTGGGAAAGCTCAATGTTGTGCATTCACACCAAATGACATTGCCTTAGAAAAGTAGATCCATAGGTCATTTTGGGGGTGCTGTGAATTTTCACTAACAGTTTTAGCACCGGTGGGACCTTAGAGGTCTTCCACTTCATCTTTTATAGGTTGGTGTGTTCTTGTGAATATTTCAGCCTTTAGAGGCAATTGCAAACACATCTGGTGACTCCATCTGGTAAACAACCCATCTTTGAAGTTGTAGACCTTCCTTTTCATTCATTTTTCATCCATTCTTCCTTCCATCTCTTCCATCTTCTTTCATCCCATGAAGTTGTGCAATCATGACTTCATTTCCATCATGGAATTCACATTTACAACAGTAGTGCCATCCAAATCCACCTCCAACATGCTTTACAACTCCTTCAAATCAGCATTTTGAGTAGATTCAAGATCAGCATGCATACCCATATGAGCAGCAAGTGCCAAAATCAGTTTGGCTATGGTTCTTTCCAAGAGAAGGGGTATGTATACAATGAAGACAATCAAATGCAAGATGCTGATTTTTGGAGAAAATCCAAAAAATGGAGATTGGCATGGTGCAATCAGGCTCAAGCACAAATGAAAGCATTTGGAATCGGTTGTGGAGCACCTTGTCCATGGGTGGGACCTTTTCCAAGGCATTACATCCATCAATAGAAGCTTGACTTCATGATTGCAACACTTCCATTACTTGCAAATTGGACTGAGGGAATAGAGGTGTATGAGAGGAGTATTCAGCAACCTTTTCAATGGGTAAGCACACCATCTCATACTCTTTCTTTTCCTCTTTCTCAATCTATATCATTTCAGCAGTGTCAAGCTTCAAGTTTCCCATATGCTGCCCCAAATGTTGATCCCATTTCTCCATCTCCTAGTCTTCCACCTCATTTCAATTCTTCGTCTTTTTCCCTTCCAAATCCAAATCCCTCCACAAGAACAAAAATAAATACCTTCCAATCTAAGGAAACAAGAATTTTCATCTCTTCCACCACTATAAACAAATGAAAAAATGGTTGAGTCACAACCAACCCCCTCTTGCATTCCCAAATCCATGTTGGGAAGAAGAAATTGTAAAAATCAGTCATGAAGGATAGCAAGAGGAAGAACCAAGCAAAGAAGGAATGATTAAGAGCTTAGTAAGTTTGGCTCTTAGATAGGAGATTGAAAAAATTCTTTTTCTAGTGAATCCTACAGAGGAGGTAAAGGTTGAAGAAAAAGTGGTGGTTAGGATTGATTTTTTGGTAGCAGAAGAAGAGCAAAAAGAAGAGGCATATCAGCAATCAATTTTCTCATAATGTAGTGTCCATGTTGGCACTCTACTTGAAGAAGATGTTGATACAATTGAAGTTTCACAATCAGCCATGGAAGAGGAAAGCTCTAAAAAAGATCTTGCAGTCCCAACTTGTCCTCCAGAGCAGCAGATTGAAGAGTTTGACTTGAAAAACTTCATGCTAGAGGAAGAGTTCAATCAAGAGCAAGATTTCCTTCAAGAAGCGAGGAAGGAGAAGCTGCTCCAAATCCAAAAGAAGAGGAGCACATTCCAGCTATTGGGGAGAAAAATGTGGATCCAAAATTTTTGAGCACAAAGCAGACTATAGAAGAACCTTTAGTTCTTCTTTCTACTTCATCTCTCTCGAGTTCTAGTGTTGAAGAAGAGTTTGATTTCTAAAACTCAATGTTGGAGGATGAAAGAAACCATGGTGATCAAGTTGCAGATCAAGATAACACCATGGGAGAGGTTGAACATTTCTGTAGGATAGTAATGAGGTAGTTTATCTATCAGATTTGGAGGACTATTTTGATGAAGAGGAACTAGATCAAACAGAGAAAAAAAGACCCATACTTCATTAATTTTGGTGGTTGGAGTCGTTTTCTATGTTTTTTACATGATAGATATGTTTTTCCATTTTTCTCCTGTAAATCTCCATCAAAAATAAAAATTTAAGATTCCATCATGTAGAGGATTTCAAAAGATTTCCAATGATATAAATAACATGAAAATCCGAGCTTGGGATCGAAAGTTATGCCCCTCTAAAGATTTAGGGCAAAAATGGCAATTTTAGGGCAAAATTCAGGTTGGTAGGCCGAAACTTGAAAATTTTCCATTTTTTGAATTTGGGAAAATGTCCCAAAAATTCCCCATGCCCCACCGCTCCTCTGCCACATGGCACTTTCCCATTCACTGATGGAAATGCGGGCTCAAACCTTGCTTTTCCCCTTTGATTTTTTTATCGGGAAAAATTCCCAAATTTTCCCGCACTCCGCCACTCCGGTGACACGTGTCACTTTTAGGTTGCTTGGTGGGGCACACTTCTTTTCTCCATTTTTTCCTCTGTCACTTTGGAAAAAAACCAAAGTTTCCTCCGCACCTCCGACTCCCACCACTGTCATGGACACGTGTCGCTTCCTCATTGGCCACGGGCCTTCCGCAACTTTTTCTCCATCCTCCTCCACGGGCCTGCAGGAAATTTTTTTCCCTTTGCGCCCTTTTCCCTCTTTGGAAAATTTTCCAACTTACCTCCATCGGCCCGACCTCCTGCTGCCACGTGGCACCTTCTCATTGGCCTCGGGCTGTCAAGGGAAAATTTCCCCAAAAAACTCCATCGGGCCATAACTTTCGAAATATTTGGAGTTAGGAGGAAACTTATACCATTCTGGAAAGGGGAAGAAAAATCCTATATGATGAGGCCATTTCTAGAATCCTTTGAGTGCTCAAAATGTGTAAAAATTGAAGTTGAAGAAAAGGAAGGAAATAATGAAGTCAAGTTAGCTTGAGAATAAGCGGGGGCTCATTTTGTATAGTAATTTGGTGACTCTTAGGGGTCATCTACCTGCTAGATTAATTATCGTGAAATTTCAAGCATCCATTGGGCATGGAGTCAAGCCTGATAACCAATTTTGATATGAACTATGAAAATCGACCTCTGAGCCACTTGGAAACCCACTGAACTGAAATTGATCCTCACCAAAACCCACTAAAATGGACTGTGCAAGAGCAACCAAAACAACACCAAACAACTATGTACAAAACTGAAAATCATACATGCTCCAAATGGAACATATAGAGTGTGCACAAGAACTTCTTCTACTGAAAGAAAACCTACCTAATCTACTCTAATTGGAAGCAAAGGTGGGCTAAACAAACCCTACAACTGGTTGTGTAAAATAGCTTCCTTTCTTCAAAATTGGCAGCCATGCAAATGATTTGGAGCTAAGTATGGCTACTTGGATGAGTGGAAAATCAACAAGAAGTTGGTCTTCTACCAAAATTAGCAAGGTGTCAGCTGAAAGCAAATTGAATACCTCTTTTAGTTGCTCTGCATTTGGATTGAAGAGGTATGGCAGCTGATCCTTGGTACTTTATAGCTCATCCTCATGCTTAGAAGCAAGCATGACTAGTTGTGACTTCTCCTTTGGCTTCAATGAAGCCAAATACCTTATTAGGAAAGGTCTTATCCATTTGATATGCCCATAGCTCTAATTTTCAACTCCAAAAATGGAGTCTTCTTGTAGACCTTGAATGGATGGTGTGGAAGAAATGATGGAAATCTTTCATGTTGTTTAACTTCCTCTAATAAAGAACATGGAAGATTTAAATCTTCCAATCTTGATTTCAAAGAGATGATATAAGATGCGAGCTACTTATAAAAGAAATTTCTCCTCCAATGTACTTCAAGTATGGGATTTTTATGGAAACCCATAATTTTTAGGCCCATTAGATGAATCTTGTCGGTGGTTGAAGTCCCAAATAAATTTTCCCATGTATTATCCTTTCTTCCATTTTACTCGATGGTTGAAAGCCAATTTTAGCTAATTTGTAATGGTTTTTCATCATTCTTCTCTCTGCTCTCCCTTATTTTCTTCCCTATGGTTGAAAATGGAGTTTAAACCTCCTCCCTTGCTCTGTAATGGCATTTTTGCCTCTTACTAGTAAAATGATGTTTTGTACAAACTTCTGGAGCAATAAAAAATGTGTTTTGTGATTCATTTGTCCATCCTTGCTTGTTTTCTTCTTTCCTCTCTTCATCGTATGCATTTGTGCATGTTTGAATGTCTATTGCAGGTTTTGGGGTTGTGTTCATGGAGTTTTGGAACATTTTTTGTGTGAAATCCATCCTTGGTTTTGTGATGCACTTGTCCATCCTTTCCATTGCTCACCTCTCTTTGTTTCCATGGCAATTTTGATATATGTTCAACATTTTCCTTCTCTAGTGTATCACCATTTTAGTGTAGGCTCTGTTTTTCCCTCTTTTCTCTCTCTCTGTCTCCTTGGTATAGTTAGATTAGGATTAGATTAGCTTGCCTACACTAGAATATCTTGTGGCAGGTAGTTTAGGAAGAGGAACCAGCCTTCTCTGGAGAGCTTTCCCCATTTGTAAATGTTCCACACTTTGGGAAAGCTCAATGTTTTGCATTCACACCAAATGAAATTTCCTTAGAAAAGCAGATCCATAGGTCATTTTGGGGGTGCCGTGAATTTACACCAATGAGACCCTTTTAAGGGCACATATCTCCTAATCAAATGTTTGAGTGACAATTACAATTGGATACTCATATCGATGAGTTTGGAGATTTTCTAGCCATTTTTCCATTCAATGGAGCTAATAGGTGTTAGCTCTAACCTTCATTTTGTGTAGAGGCATTGTGACCATATAGCGAGAATGGTAGTGGAACACCATTGACACTTGAAAATAGGTCAAAAATTCATTATCTCGTAGAGGAATTGTGACCTTGTAGTAGAGTGATACACGATAGTCATATTCAAAAGGAGGCTTTGTATAGTGTAGAGGCAACATCCATGTAGCGGGATTGGAGTCACCATTTTTGAGTTCGTGAGGAATCAACTCAGATATTCACTCTATGTAGAGGCATTCGATCATGTAGCGAGAATGATAGCTGATCATCGACTAAAATCGTGCATTGGAAGGCATTGATTTCTTGAAAGGGACATGACATAAGGTCACAACTTAATTTGTAGAGTCTCTTATGACCCTGTAGTAGGATGGTATCTAAAAATTCATTGTCCATGATCGACATCGGATCAATTATAGCTCTAAGTAATGTGGAGTTCCTTCAAACTAGTTTGGATTCTCGTTGAATTAACTAGTATTTGGGAAGCGTGTTATAGAGTCAAAGAAGATCCTTGTTGTCAGATATATGGAAGCCTATCACCACACAACAAAGGCGTGGAGGTCTTCTTCAGATATCAAAGTGGTGTAGATGGAGGTAGTGAGCTGATGATATCCAAATTTGTTCTCATTTTCAAGCCGAGAAACATCATAGATTTGACATGGAGATTAGAGACAAAAGATCATAATGTATGTCATTTTGTGGCTACGGATGAGATCTAACTATCCCTTTGTCACTCGGATTTGTGGAGATATGGATAACACCTTCAAGAGGATTTGACTTATCCTCACTACTTTAGGTCATGCCTTTCGAACATGGTGAGTGGACCAATAATGTAACCTTTGTTTGATGAAGGATATGGAGATATCCTTCTTTTAAACAAATTTTTATGAATACAACTTTGGGAAAGTATGATTAATAATCCATAATTTAACTCTCAAGAGTTGTCACTTCTAAAAGATGGAGACAATTTCAAAACAAGGCTAAGGTTACTAAAGACATTATGAAATCCTGATTGTTCGCATATTTTAGTAAATAGATTTTGTTCCTTTGTGGATATATAGGGTAAAACAGGATTAGTTCAGGATGGATTCATTGTTTTTGAATAATTTTGGTGGGAGATTAAGTAGTATAAAATCGATTATACTAGATCCTTGAGAGACTTCACAAAACTTGGAAAGCTAAATGATAGAAAGCTTCAGAATAGCTAAAATATTCCTTCAACCAGAAGGTGTGCATCAATGGAGGCCCAAATCCACACTTTTTCACACAATCCCCAAGAATTTAACATGAAGGATCAAGTTAAAGACTCAATAAAACATCAAAGACCCCTGGTTCCTCATGCCTAAGATACACTCAAAGGCTTACGAGAAAATCTTTATCAACAAAATGATAGTGAAGTGATTTTAATATTTTTATCTCATCACAAGATGAAGGATCTTCTTGAAATGAAATTGTAAATGCCATTAAATTGTCATAGGGATGAGATCTGTGTGATTCGAGGGACTTAACACAATATTGCAATAGGAATAAGAAAAACTAGTTCGAGACATTCAAACAAAGAAGACACAAATTGCTCCAAGATTGACACAAATTAACTCGAAATTGATTAGATTCATAGCAGGGAAATATTCTAGAGAAATCTTAGAGCTTGTCAATGGCTATACATCTGCAACAAACTTGACATGATAGAAAATCTAACATAGAAGAAATTAACCAGGTATCTCAGATTGGTCTCTCAGGAAGATGGGCTCTCTCAAATTTTATCTTAAGAATTCAACCCCGACCCTTTGCAAGATTATTCTCATTGCATTTATACATTTCACTCACTCACTCATCCCAAAATTTCCCCCAAAAAAGAAGAATATTCGAGGGACCTTTGCTTGTTACCAATTTTCCTCAGAAAGAGACATTTAACAAATTCACATTTGGAAGCTGACAGGTGGACCAATTATGAACTAATCACATTTCTCAAACCCTCGACTAATGACTAGGATGCCATGCCACAACCTTTTTGACATTCCTTTTAATCATTTTGATTCTGTCATTCAAGAAATGCCCATTTTAATCATTTTCCAGAGGCTTTGTACAACTGAATCTGACAAGTAATCCTTTTCACTCTCTAGGCAACACCTTTTTCATCTTTTACACCTATAATATCCATCATTTCATCATTTTCCCTCTCTTTCCTCTGCAACTCTACCCCGTATCCAAATTATTTGGTAATTGATGTTTTTACAAGTGCCCGAGAAATTCCAATTTCAAAATATCAACCTTAATAACTCTTGGACTCAAAAATTAAGTTCTAAATCCATTTAATGGCACTTTGCATGGAGATTAAAACGACAAGGAATTTCATCAAAAATGATGAAAAATAGTGCGTATTCACATCTCCAGGAGTCTTGGAGTAAAAATGGTGGAAAACAGGTGAAATGCACATCAACCATTGATTCTTCCCCTTCTCTACTTTATATTATAGTTGTCCATGTGTTTCCTTAGTGCAACTGCAAAGGAGAAGTACAGGGAAAGTTTCCAAACAAGCGTGGGCCTTCCATGTGCCCTAGGCCCAAGAAAAATGCCTTTTGGCCTTTAAAAAGTCTCAGTAAAAAGGAGCCAGCGGAATCCTCCATGTGTTACCTTGGCACACCTTTGGTATGGTCCTCAAAAGTAGAGACCCCAAACAAGCGTGGGCTCACCATGTGTCTCAATCTAACAGAGTTGTTAAAAAAGTTGAAGGATCAGTGGAAGGCGCCATGTGTCTAGGGTCCGAGATAGTTTTCCTTGGCCGTTGAAAAGTCCAAGAAAGGGCAGAGTGAGTGGAAGCCTCCAAGTGTCCTCCTGATGCTTCTTCAAAATAAAATTTAGGGGCTGGTCCCCAAATAGGCACTGGTCCCTCCACATGTGTCCCACACCTTTAGAAAGTTTCTTGAAAAGCTTAAGTATAGAGTGAAGCCAGCAGAAGCCTCCACGTGTCTCCTGGCGCATTGTTAAGGTGGGACCCTGAGGCGGATCCTTAAATGAGTGTCGAGTCCTCCATGTGTCCATGGTCCTAAACTCTATATTGGCCGCGAATGAAAAAAATTCTAAGTTTGGGCAAGGCAGCGAAAACCTCCACGTGTCTCCCTAGTGCAACTCCAAGGTCAAACAAAAAGGTGAATTTTCATATGAGCACCGACCCTCCATGTGGACAAGTTTTGAGTTGAAGTGGGCCTTATATTTTTCAAAGTGCCCTACCAAGCTGCATCCAACCAAAAAGGGCCATGTTTCCATAGATGCTGAGATGTAAATTTGACGGGAAAAACACACCCGTCAAACCATAAAATGCAGGAAAATCACCATTTGAGCCCGAAATGAATCTTTCTTTCAAGACAAAGAATTTGGAAATGATATAAGGCCCAAATATGATCTTGAGCCGTATCCAATCACGTTTTCATAGATATTGGGACAAAAATGTCAGGGAAAAGAAAATGTGACTGTGGAAAAATGGAAGGAAGGGAAAAAACTTGATTTTACACCCAAGTTACAAATCCTTTCACAAGGACGAGAGAGAACGGAAAAAAATTATAGACTTTAAGTGATCCTCGACCAAGGAAGGGACTGATCATGGCAACCAAATGAAGGATAGATCTTTCATGCATCACTATAGGGAGATAGAAAAGATGAAAGAGTCTGCAAATTGAATAATTTCAAGGAAAATGGGCAAGATCAAATTGAGCACCAACAGAGCCCAAGTGCCATAGGTTCTAGAGTTTGAGCCATTAATATTAAATGTGGATTTGGCAGAATACTGCAATGATATCTTCTTTGCAAGGTGATTTGGAGTTCACAAGCTTTTTGGGACAAAAATCCTTTCCCATTGGGGAGGTGTGATTCGAGGAAATTACGTAGGATAGAAGTTCCTGAATCTCCCAGGATTGCTACAAAGTGCATAAGATGACTCCAAAATCTTTTCGAGGACTATTTGAATGTTGAAAATAGAGTTTGTATGCACATTAGGTGGCTGGTAAAAGTTTGGTCAACTAGAAATTCAACCCTAGTCAATAGTCCAATCTGGACGTGACACGTGGAAAATGTGGCAACTGGAAAAAAGGAAAAAGAGATTCATTTTGTTTGGTTATCGACCTTCGGTATTCATCAAGCGTAAAAATTTGGTTTTGGCAACAAGAGGCTCAACTTTTTTAATGAAGGGGAGCCCGACCGATAGTAGAGCTATATTTGCATTTCCAATGTGGTGGGCTCTCAAACCACCATATGGATGTCAATTTTGCATTCAGAGTTCAATTTTGCATTTTGAGTTCGATTTTACATTGCATGTTGATAACTAGCTTAGTCGAGCTATTTCTAGCTCGGTGGGACATTCAACTTCCGACCGAGTTGATCACGATTATATCACATTGGGTTTGGATTGACTTTACACCACAATATTTGGGTTTAACCCATATTATTTAGGATTGTTCAAAGCCTCATGGATGGGTTTGGAGTATATTCCACATGGTTTGAGATTCACATTATCCCCTCGAATGACTCAGTGGTTCTAAAAACAAAGCTCAACCCATATCACGGGTGGTTAAATGAACCAATGCGAGCTCGGGTAATCAAACCATAGAATCCACACAGCTTGGTGGAAGACCCAACAAACCCCTAACACCAAATAATTCCACCAACACACCAGTCAACACACCAAACATCACACAGAATGGTAAAAGGCGGAAGGAGTGACCAAGGTCATGTAATACTTGGGTGGCTGAGCCCAATAAAAACCATACACACCTCCTTTTCGTAGTGAATGTGGGATTGTACCCACTTAACACAAAAACTGATGTGGAAAAATAGGGTGGGGAGGTTTGAACCCGTGACCACAGAGAGGAGAAATGAGCGGTTCAACCAACTCGGCCGATCGGTTGGTTGGGGAATGAGTTGGTCGATCAGGCCTATAACAAGATTTTAGGGGTCAATTTGGGCTATAAAATCTGACCCCTCTCCCTCATTTGAAAGGCACTTGAGCTTATTGATTTTCTAAGCTTATTAGTGAAGGGTGAATATAGTATTAGGGTTTTTAAATATAATATTTAAACTATATTAAAAGCTTTAAATTACTATAGGCATATTTTTAAATTGTTGTTGGCCTATAATTTTTAGGCAATGATATATTAAAATATTGTGATTGGGAGTATTTTATGACTACCCAAGTAGGCCCATTTAGCCATTGTATTTTCACTTGCGATGTTTAGAGTATCGTTCGAGTGGCGAAGGACACATTTATAGTGTTAGGAAGACAGATCGAGTTCCAAAGGATATTGTGCACTAGGAAGGTGGAGGACAATTTTGGTGATCATCAAAGTTCTTGAAGGACTAGAGTACAATTAGGCAAGTGAAATTCCATTAGGTTTTATTTGAAGAAATAACATTGTACTTACAAATTTTGACTAGTGGAACGGTTCAAAATAACCCAGAGACGTAGGCCATTACCGAACTCTTTATATAATTGTGTGCAATTCTCATTCATATTATTGCATTAATTTTAAATTGATTACTTAAAAAGAGAAACTTGTTGGAAAATATTAAAATCCTATAGGGGTCCGAGATCAGGTAGATAAAAATTGATCATTTTCGGATCAAGTTGGTATCAGAGCTGGTTTTACAGAGTTGGTTTTGCAGAAATGGATCTATACCTCTTCTTCCAGTTGTTGGTTATGCTTGTGTTATTGGGCACCATGGTTCAAGTGATGATGACTTGACACCAAGAACATGATCACTAGATCATGGAGTTACAAACCCACCTAGCTACTATTCAAGAGAATTAGCGCAAATAAAAACAACACATTGCAGAGTTGCAGAGAATCCTAGATGCTCCACTTGGGAAGGTGGCTAAATCAAGTCATCTTTGGAAGCACCACTTGGAGAGGAAACCTTCACCAGACTTGGTCATGTGTCATCATTGTGGCAAAGGGAATGACACTGAGCAATGTTGGAAATTGTATCTAGACAAGAGGCCTAAGTGGATGCAGAAGAAGGAAAAGGATATTACAGGACCCAACACTGGCCAGTTAGTGGCACCATTGGGATGGAGAGCACTAATGGATTGTCTAGATATTATCTTTGGGAAATGTAAGTGCCTCAAGACATTTGATTTAGGTGATTACATGAGAACAGTTAGTCACCCTTATTTTTGATTGGACTATCGGAGTAGGGTACGTGAATTCGATTTGGTGCACCGAATGGGAATTCCCACGACACCACTTCCTCATACCAAGACAGTTGGTATAAAATATGGTACTCTACATGGAGTGTCTACTAGTTATTACATTCTAAGCTTCATAATTGGGAGATGAATTTCGATAATATCACTCTCAACATCATCCCTTTGGAGATGGATGAAATGGTATTAGGAAACTTCTACCTAACTAGCTATGCTCATCAAGGATATGAATGATGATAGAGTATAGTGTATGCACCACAAAAAGAGTGCATGCACCATGAAAACAATGCATGCACCACTATGTGGATATTTTTTTGACTTACCAAGTGCCTACGCCACCAGAGAGGCATGTGCACCAAAGAAACAATGTATGCGCCACTCCCAAAAAAATAGATAGAAAGATAGAACAACTGTGTTACCAGAAAAATGTGCCTATGCCACTAAAACAACATGTGTGCTCTGGTTAGGGCGTGTGCACCGATTTGACAGGTTTTAAAATGTAGTGAAGGTACAATATGAAATGATGCATGTACTTGGGTTAGTGTACCTACGTGCCGGTTAGGGTGTGTGTGCCAGGGTTAGCACGCATGTGCCAGGGGTCAGAAAACAGAGTGACATGATTTACCAAGACGCTTGCACCACTAGAGAGATGTGTGTGCCCTGAAAAGCGTGCTCGCACCATGAAAACCACACACGCACCCCTAAAAATGTGCATGCGCCAGACCTACAACCAAAATACGATAGCAAACATAAGAAAACTCACAATATCTCAATTTTTGACAAGTTAGCTTAAGAATGGAAATAACCCATTAAAATTATGGCCACGAATATGAAGTTACACATATCAAATGAGCTAAAATTCCAAGAAAATGGACATTAATTACTACAAGTGTATATCAAAAATTAGCCAAAACAATGATACTTAAAGTAAAATTCCATGGGACTAAGGGTCCCACCGGCATACCAAATGTGTGCATGTGTTGTTTTTAAACTACTTGCTAAATGTGAGTAAAAGAATAACGCCTAAATAGTCTTAATTATCAAGAATCAAACAACATATTAAGCACCATCATGATAAGAATTGAACAAGGGTTAGATGCTAAACATTCATTAATACAAAACTTTGAACCTAACAATGTTTAAACATCTACAAATCCTCTATTCTCTAACAACATATAAATGAAGGAACCTAGGTAGGCTCCATGGCTATCAAAAATGGTTTTCCTTGATGTTCCAAGAACCTAGGAATGAGGGCTTGTCAAAGTTGGGCTACAAGACCCTTTTGACACCTCCCATATGACCTAAGCACTTAGGAAAGAGGCTTAACTCTTCAAGATGATGAACTCTCAAGAAAACAAAAGGCAAGCTCTTAGGCTATTTTGCTATATACTTTGCATTTTCTTTCTCAAAGAGTTTAGGTGTAGGTGTAAAGGTAGAAGGAGGGCTCCTTATATAGCCCAAAGGATAAAGGATTCAACACATCCTCATGAATGTGGGACAAATGCAGATGTAGAGTTAGTTATGGATAAGGGGGGTTTAGATGGGGTTGAGTTAACTTTAGGAGGGTTTAGTTTGTCCTTAAGTGGCTCATGTGGATAAAGGGGGTGTATTAATTAATCAAGATGATTAATTAATACATGTGTAAGCTTTTATAAGATTTTAGATGGATTTTAGTATGATTTGGACCATTAGGAGGGAATTAAACCAATTAAATAGTGATTTATTGATTTAATGAGAAGGGAGGCTAATTAATTAATAATAATTAATTAGACTAGATAGAAGGTGTTGATTAATGAAGGGTCGTTAATTAGCGTATGTTTTGGATAGGTGAATTAATTAATTAGCGTAATATAATCAATTAACAACAATAGAAGAGAAGATGAGCGTTATTGACAATATATTGTCAATTTGCGGGAAAGGAGATAATTAGCACAATTTAAGTATTTAAATTGCTCGGGCGTAATTATAGGTGTCTACATTTTCCCCTCTTTGGGGTGGCATAAGTGACACCACTTCAAAGATAGTAGATGGAAGAAAATTTTGAAGGGATAGAAGAAAAATTAGTAGGAGGGAGAGATGCCCCCTCGAGTGTCGATGGGGTGATGAAAGAAGTCGATCGACGATCGAAAAAGGTGAGAGATAGGCAGAAGAATGGGAAGGGGCTGGATACCCTGGTGAGATGATAGATTAGGGATAAGAGAAAATTTATGTAGATGAAATATGGAGGAGGGGAGAGAAGAGCCTTGCCTCTAGCTGTTGTTGATTGGAACAATTTGGATGTCATCATATTGCCATAGAAACTATGTCATCGGTCCTTATGAAAAATATAAGCATATGACAAAGGTAGAATGACATGAAAAGCCATACTACGAACAATTTTCCATTGCTGAAAATACCAACTCCATGCAACATACAACAATGCAATGCAATACGAGAAAGTGAAATATGCTAACTCCATGCAACATACAAAATGCAATGCAATACGAGAAAGTAAACAAGCTAAATTAACATAGAAACATAATGTAATTTTTTTGTTATCAAGCTTCAATTACGACCTATGTGAATTAATGACAAGGTTGATGATGGTTCCCAAGAAAGGATACATGTGAGGGGAATAACGGAGGACACTTGGGTCTAATGGAAAAGCAATGTGCACTATGAAACAGTACCAAGAAACTCGTTGTGCCCCAGAGTATAGACGAAGTAAGCAACCTAGATTTTGTTGATGGAGGTAGATCAAGATGATCTACAAGTCACACACATGAACAAGTGAGAACCAAAGAGTGACGTTTTATAGGATGATTTTCAATTTTTAGAAGTTTTATAAAACATATTTGAATGTTTTTTATGATTTTTCTAACATATTTGAATGTTTTGGTTGATTTTGAAAGTTTTATGAAACTATGTATAGGAAGACAAGGAAGCGTGGATGCCCCTAGCGATAGATGGGATGTACAAGGGCATAAGGCCATGTGCGTACCAAAAAGGTGAAGATGAAAAAATTCCCCAACGATTAGGTGGGAGTATTCAAAGGTAAACTCTTAACATGTAGAAGCGGGACCCAAGGCCATTATGGATAGGTTCAACATGATGGTGAACGTAAACCAATGAAGTGCTGGGAAGAAACAAGGATGCCCCCAACATAAGTTGGCCTAAAAGCACATGATAGAAAGGAAGGAGAAGATTGTTTTTGTGGAAGGGGACAAAGGTGCCCAAAAACATGGCAAAAAAATAATCTTATACACATGGATGTTTTGAATGAAGTAGAAGAATGATGTGAATGATATGAATGTAGCTTAGAAGCCTCACAATGAAGAAGTGATTAACCAAAGGAAAAAATTGTAAGACGAGATATGGACTAGAGTAAGAGTCTGAACAAGATCCAAAACGAGACACTTGGTAACATACTAATCCTGCCTACTCATAGAGATCCAATGTGTGCATGTGGAGTTTATTACCTCTTGAAGTGAATATTTAATAGACAACAAGTGAAGAGACCCTAGCCAATGTGTAGGAATGATTTATTGTGAAAGGTGATTTTGTGAATGGATGGTGAAAGGATAGTCATACATTGCTCCTGCTAGCCAGGCATCCATAGCCCTGACGGAGATGTATTTGATTCTAATCGCAACATTGCTCTACTGCTAGTTAGGTGTCCATAGCCCCGATAGATATTATTGGAAATACCCCAAGAGAGAGTAATATATCAATTTTCTTTTTCTTTGTAGCTTTTAGCTTTTGATTTTTTATTGATTTTGATTCTTTTGCTTTCTAAAAACTTATTTCAGCTCTCTTGTTTGACAAGGGGTTAAGAACCACTGATGGCTTGATGGAAGGAGGTGGAAGTGATTACGATGACAACATTGGCTAGTGTCAACAAATATGTCCAAAAGTTCTTCGCAACAATTTTATTAGATGTTGAATGTGATAGGATCTCTAAGAGGTCAGTCATTCTTTAATTTACCAAGGTGATAAAAACTAGGGTCAAACAGATACCATAGAGATAAATTTCACAAAATTCATGCAAATAAGCTAACCAAAATATCACCGAAGGGATGAAAATGGAAAGAAGACTTGTAGAAGAATAGCAAGGAAGGGAAGAAATAAATATCAATGTGTACACAACACCTAATTGCAATGTTTGATTTTGTACCTTTGATTTTTGTTGTGTTTTCTCAATGTTTTTTTGTATTTTTGAATTGTTATATATATATATATATGACAGCTTTTTTGGACCGTTTGGACTAACAAAGTCACTCTTTGTGATAGGATCCAACAATGATATTTGCGACTTCCTTGATAAGGGAGACTAAGCGTGTTTTTTATCAAGATTCATGTTTTCCCCGATCTCGATGATCATGGTGAGTTCACACCCAACAAAGGACTTTGATTTATCCTGAAAAATGGATTTTGTATGCGGGAGATTAAGTTCCCTATACAGAGGTTTATGCACTTTACACCATAATTTATGGTTACGTTGATGTGCATTCTTGAATCGCGCTTGATTTAGAATTTTGAGATTGTTTGATTTGTTGGGAGCTATAGAGCTCTTTGCGGTTAGTATCTCGAGCTTGATTAAGAAACTTTTGGGTTTCTTATAAGCTAACATGTGACTTATCGATCCTAAGATGGAGAAGAAAGTGAACATGGACATTTAGAATTGATGCAAGAAATGACCATGGGCTTGCCATCATCTTTAGTGGAAGAATAATGTGATTGATGAAAAGGATACGGTCCAAGGATTGAAGAAGATGGGATACTGGGAGGTGAGCCATAGATAGAAGATGAAGGGCTACTAGGATGTGGCCCAAGAATAGAAGAAGAAGGGCTACTAGGACGTGACCCATAGATGTAAGATGATGGACTACTAGGATATGGCCCAAGAATAGAAGATGATGGACTACCCGGGGGTGATCCATACTTAGAAGACAAGGGGCTAGTTGGACGTGCCCCAAGAATAGAAGATAGTGGAATACTCGAAAATGTCCCACAAATAGTAGAGGGAGGGCTACTAGAAGGTGACCCACACCTAGATGAAGATGAAGGGATACTTGGCGTTGACCCCATAAGAGATTGTGGTTGAGGAATTATGATAGAAAAAGCGTTATTGGGTGATGAGAAGATAGGCCATGGATCAATGCAAGACCAAGGAGTTTCATCACATAATGAAGAATGGGAAGATGGAAGATAAAGAGGAGGACAAAGTTGCATGATCTAAGGCTCTTCCTCCTTTTCTTGATAAAAGGAATCAACCTTTTCCTCACAATATACAGAAGCATCAAATTCTAAAGAGAATCCTTTCTCATAATATGCTAAAGGAATATCTTCATATGCCCCTATAAATGCCCTGATTGTTTCTTCATTTTGAAAGAGATCAATCGGTATGAGTTGTTGATCAACCACCAGGGGTTGATTGGAAGAAAGAGATCCAATTGGTGTGGGAGACTTAGAAGATGCTTGATGATGATTGATAGAAGAAGATGTGTAGCTATATGTCTCAGGAGTAGAAGAAGGTGGTGTGGACCTACCTATACAATGGTATGTCGTATGTAAAATAGTAGGATTAATTCCAAAGTCTGTAGATTGCGACACATGGGTTAATTCAGACGTTTGTCTTGAAGGACTTTGAGTCACATGAATCTTCAAAGGAGGAAGACTTATTAGGGGTGATTGATGAAGAAGGTCCTGCGAAGAAGGGGAGGACCATGATTCAAGAATCACATTGGATGAATAATAACAAGGGTCCTGCAAAGAAAGGGAGGACCGCGATTCAAGAATTGTATTAGATTTTTGATTGGATGGATTTGAATTCATGTGTATCTTCAAAGGAAGAAGATGTCGTTGAGGTGACTGATAAAAGGGGTCCTGTGAAGAAAGGGAGGACCACGACGTAGGGGTCATATTAGATGAGTTAGGATTCAAATTAGAGAATGAATAGTTTGAATAGTAGTTTGGATCTAAATCATCGGAAGAGTCGAGGAAATATTTGGATTGGAATCCTCGAGAGGAGAGGAAATGTTTGGATTAGAATTAGAAGAAGAGTGGGGGGAACTCGAATAATAATTTGGATCAGAAGTGTCCAAATCATACCACCGACTATGAGATGAAGGTGGGGAATGAGTTACCCATATGGGCTCTCTAACATGAAGAACCAAACGAGGTTTAGTTGTAATGGGAATCTTTTGATTTGAATTGCTAAACCTAGGTTCCGTATTTTTGTAAGTATGGGGAACCACATGATAGTTAGTCATTTTTGGTGTTTTTTTAAGCACAAATGTCTAGATCTAGATAGTGTGATGGAACTCCTTCAAAGGGAAGGAAGTGACATGTCAATTTGGGTAGCATAAGGACAACTAACTAGACATTGTGTAAGTATGGAGATGTGTGTGTGATTTTCTGAAGAAGGTCTAAGGAAAATAGACATCGTGATGATGTAATCTCGATGAGATCAAAAGGGATTGTCCTAGAAAATAAGTTTTCTAAATGAATAATCACAAGGAACAATCATGCAAGTGTGAAACACAAATCCAATCAACAAGGAAATACACCATATGAAAATGCAATGCAAAGATGATCAACACAACATCAATATTTACGTCAAACTCGAAATGAACAAGGCATAAATATTAACAAAGGGTAGATGTGAATCCCAATCAAAGGATACCATGACAAGTTCAACAACCAACAAGACCTAAATGTTAAAGGGTGAGGATTACAAATGTAAGCCACGTAACCACACCAATTGGACACGTTAATCAAGCTTTACAAAGAAGCGAGATATTAGTGTCAAAGTGGTATCGAAACGATGCAAACAAAGTAAGCGACACTCTTCAAGATTTTGGACAATGTTTGAAGCCAAACCAAGTCAAGGTATACTGAGGATGTGTTAAAATGTGCATAGTGTAATGCCACAATGTGGATACTTAGATCACATTTATGAAAAACATGACATAAGTATCTTAATTGTGTCGAGACAATGCAAACAAGGTAACACATCAAAGGGAGATCAAATGATGAATTAATCTAAACTATGATGATGATCTTGACATGGGTATCAAGATCACAAAGGCTACCAATGATATAAATATGCCTCCACACACTTTAGACGTTTAACTTACCTAGCCACAAACATGGATGGGTGTAAATGGACAAAAAAGTGGTAGAAGCAACCGATTGGTAACACAAAGGTAGTCACCCTTCTTTTGATCAACAAAGTGTCAAAAGAATGTGAAGGACGTAGATCAAAAATGGGGATGAAAAATGTTGGCTTCACTTTAGCAAAGTTTTGCCTCGCTTTAAGGCAAGTAAAAACTAAGTGAAAGTAACACGCCACACGTTTCGTAATAAAATATGGTTCACAACTTAGCACAATTTTAGAATGGTCAAAGTGGGCTCTGGCCAAAATATATTTTCCTAGGTGATTCTCGCTTCCTAGGTGCTACAAAGATTATCCACGAGTGAGACGATTTACCCAAAAATTCACACTGATTGGTTTGGGAGTATCTTGACTTTTCCCCCTTCAAGCATAGTGGGAATTAGATGCATCCAATTTTGTACTTAAAATGGTCACGTAGGGACAACTTATAACTCTATCTCACAAAGAAATCACTAGTTAGATAGGCGGTGCAGAGCACTTCCCATTTCATCCATAAGGTTCCCTCTTGCGTGGACTACTTTGGGGTTCCTAGAACCACCCCCATTGTTGTAGATTATGGTATTATGCCAAAGGGGTTATGTTCCAATTGAGTGGAGAGGGACATACCCTTTTCTGAAACTTGTAATACAATGTTTTGAATATGTTGTTTGTTTTATCTTTTTTAATTAGACGTAGTTTTCTCGAACACCGTTTTGGCAACTTTTGTATAACAAATGTATTAGCAATTTTTGAATTTTGTTTTGATTCCTCCATTCTTTGACAAGTGATGGTGTTTTGGTCTTGTATGACGATTTTTAGTAGTTTTCCATCAAAAAAGAGAACGCACCATTTCTAATTCTCCAGATCACCCAAGGACGCAAGAGAAGAGCATACGTGATATCTTTAAAATCCAAAAAGATAGAAAATAGAAAAACACTTTAATTCAAATACAACAAGTTAACCAATTCAAAACCAAATATTCCCAACAACCTCAAAGCATCAAAAAGGACTTAAGAATCATTTCTGATTCCCAAGATCACCCCAAGGGACACGAGGGAAGAGCATACACGATCTTATTCCTATAAGTAAACATGCAAAGTTTATTTAATCAAGTAAAATCATGTAAAAACATCCTACAAAAATGAGTATGTGATTAGATAAAACTTGCAAGAATTAGAAAACCAAGAAAATTGAAAAATTCTAGAAATCCAATTTTTGCACTTTTTTTTAGTTTTTAGTAATTTGCATTTTTGGAGGTCTCCGGGGAATTTTGGGAGTTTTTGATAGAAGATAGTATACCAAAGGTATCTAAATTTTGGAAGTTCCCTCACAAAGTACACTCTGTTATCTTTCCAACACTTATTCAAACTTTGAAAATGGGTTAACGAGTCAAAAGTTATGATCAAAATAAGGAGCACTAAAAGTTGTAACCAAAACCAAATTAAACAGATATACTGCGCCCCCTTTTATGCATGTGTGCCCCCTTACAGAGACACCTATGCCACTTGATAGGAATGTGTGCCACCAAAAATATGTGTGCACCACTCTGTGTATTTCTGATTTACAGTGCATCAGGCATGTGTACCACGAAAAGAGTGTATGCACCATGAAAACAATGCATGTGCCACTCTACATATTATTTTTGACTTACCAAGCACCTACGCCACCAGAGAGTAATGTCTGCCACAAAACAAAGTGTATGCGCCACTCCCAAAAATATATTGAAAAGACAGACAAAACAATGCATTACGAGAAAAATGTGCACTGTGCCATTAAAACAAAGCATGTCCTCTGGTTAGGGCATGTGCGCTGATCTGACAGGTTTTAGAATGTAGTGAAGGTATAGTATAAAATGACACATGTGCCAGTGTTAGTGTACCTACACGCGGGTTAGGGTGTGTGCACCGGGGGTTAGTGTGCATGCGTCGTGGGTCGGCAGATAGAGTGATAAGTTTCTTGATCCAAAACCGAGGGTTTCGGACTTAAGGAGCAGTTAACAAATGCCAAATGAATTGCAAAACAACTATCTCTGAAAAGAGATGTAAATTACTCAAAGACTTGAAATACATCAATTATCTCTGCTTAAGAGATGTCATCTCTTCTTAGGTTACATATGTATTTATAATAATTTTATAAATATGAAAGGACACCTAGAATAATGTGGAAGGTCACCTAGTCTCGAGGGAGATGAGGTGGTTCATCTTCAAGACTTACATGTGCACTAATTTTGCGAAACATACTATTTTTAGTAATTTACTATTTTTAGACAATGATACAAAAATCACAATTTGGGCCCCTTAAACGTGGATTTCGGGGTCAAACATTGCGAACAAAGTGCACACCTTCTCATCACATTCTACACATTCCAAGCTTTCCGTTGCCTTTTGAGCGGAGTCAATCGGAACTACGGTGCAAAAGTTATGGTCTCTGGAAGTTGCGCCACTAGAATTTGCTGCTGGATCATTCCTCCCTCCTTGAAGCAATGGTCCCCATTGCATTAAGATGCCCCATCATTTGTGGAAATTGCTTCTTTACTGGTATGCGGTGAGCCATTCACCTTGGTGACTAAGATTTCCTTTCTTTATCACATGATAGAGTTGAATAGGTTGTCCTCTGGTGGTCTTAGTCAAATTGTCCCTGATCATCTTCTTGGTGGGAAAGACTTGCTTTGGATTGAGCTCGGAGATGTCAATTGTTCTGCTTGTGGTGAAGTATCCAACAAAGGTGGATGGTATGGCTTGAGGAGGTCCACATTGAAGATGGGGTGCGAGACCAAGGTAGGGTGGAAGATTGACTCGAAAGCATTTTCCCCTACTTGCTTAGTGAGAGTGTAAGGACCATACAGGAGAGGTCGAATCTTTCTGTGTGGACTGCAAGTCGTTCCTTTTGAAGCCGCAACCAAACCTTATCACTGACACTGGAAATGATGCGGAATCCTGTGTTTATCATGGCGATTCTTATATTTTTATTCATTTTACGTAAAATGTCATGGACTTGGTCTTTGAATGTCTTTGGATCTGCTCAGCAAACCTTGTCGCCTTTTACGCTTCACTTTTTCCATGAAGTGTGAATTCCATGGCGGGAATTGGGATGCATACATCAATGGGAGCCATAGGTTGGAATCCATAACAAGCTTGAAAAGGACTGTGTTTAGTGGGCATGCGGGGCTCGATTGTATTCATGTTGTATGTATGGCGGGGCCTCGTCCCATGTGCGGGAGTGCTTGGAGTGGTACATACGAAGCATGTGAACAATTAGGTGATTCACCATTGTTTGCCCATCGATGTGGGTGAAAGGATGTGGACTTCATCAACTTTGTATCTAGCATTCCCCATAAGGTGGACCGAGAAGATGCTCGGGAACCTGCTTATCCCTATCGAGAAACAATAGACTTGGGAGCCCAAAGTTGATCCATACATGGTGAAATAAATTTTAGCAGTATCTTGACGAAATATTTTCTTACGAAGGAAACCATTACAGCCATTTTAGAAAATCGATCAACTACAACAAAAATACCATCATTCCCATGTTTCGAAGTTGGCAAACCTGAGAGGAAGTCCATCGAGACAGATTCCCAAGGCTTGGTTGGTTCTGGCAATGGTGTGTACAATCCCTGTTTCTTGTTAGTTGGCTTAGCAATTGCACAAGGAGTGCAGGACTTAATATACTTCACCACATCAGTCCTTAGATTAGGCGGTAGAAATGCTTGAAGAAACTTGCGATGTCTTGTCACGCCAAAGTGCCTGCGGTCTTGCTGAAGTGTGCTTCCCGGATCATCTTGTTGTTCACTTGCTTTGGAACACGAGATGTGTCCCATATGGCGAGAGGAGATTATCTGTAGATAGAAATCGAGAGACATGTTTTCCTTCACGAGAGGGCACGATATGTGTCGGCTCGGGATCCTTCTCATCAAGCTGCACCAACTTGAAGTCTCATGTCCACAGAGATCAAGAATAGTTGTGAGGGCTGCAATTGGAGGGCGGCTTAGGCAATCTGCTGCTGAATTGGCACTTCCCTTCTTATGCTTTATTATCAGGTGAAACTATTGTAGGTATGTGGCCCATTTCTGGTGTCTCTCATTCCTCAACTTGCTTTGTGTCTGAAGGAACTCCAAAGGCCTATGGTCAGTGTGGATTACTGTCTCCTTCCCCAGAATGTAGTGTTTCCATTGCTTACATGCCTGGACAATGGCATAAAGCTCCTTATCATATATTGGGTACTTCCTGACCGTGTCATTGAATGTTTCACTATGGTATGCAATAGGGTGGCCATGTTGCATGATAACAGCTCCCAAGGCATACTCAGATGCGTCTGTCATCAGCTCGAATGGATGATGTAGATCAGGAAGGGAAAGGACAGGGGCTGAGCATAACCTTTCTTTCAGCCCTTCAAATGCTTTCTATTGTGCTTCCCCCCATTGAAATTTAGCCTTGTTCCCTCCTTTAGTCACCTGATTGAGTGCCCAGGAAATATGTGAGAAACCCAAGACAAACCGGTGATAGAAATTGGCAAGGCCCAGGAAGCTACGAAGCTCTGTAAGATTCTTTGGGGTAGGCCACCTCTGAATAACCTGAATTTTCTCTGGGTCGACATGGACTCCTTCCTCATCCACGACGTAACCCAAGTACTGGACCTTTGTCATCCCAAATGTGCACTTATCAGTTGCATACGATCTTGTGCTTCTGAGGGTCTGAAGTACTTCTCGAACATGTTGCAGATGCCTCTCCCAGGTCTGGCTATAAATGAGTATATCATCTAGGTAGACCACCACGAAGGAATTGGTGTAGGGCGCAAGATGTCATCCATCATCCGCATGAATGTTGCAGGTGCATTAGTTAGTCGAAAGGCATGACCAACCATTTGAATAGGCCTTCACGAGACTTAAATGTAGTTTTCCAAACATCGAGTGGGCTCGGCGGGGGGATCGGTGATAGCGGTTGAGATCAATTTTGGTGAAAAATTTTGCACCGCGGAGCTGGTCAAGCCAAATCATCAATCCTTGGGAGGGTAGCGATTCTTCACGGTGATTTTGTTCAAAGCCCGATAGTCATGCAAAGTCTCCATGTTCCATCCTTCTTTGGCGCCAAGATAATTGGACTTCCACAAGGTGAAGAGCTTGGCCTAATATGTCCCTTTTGAATCAATTCTGGGTGCCTCTTTATCTCCTCATTTTGAGGGTGACTGCATGGGTACGGGGCTATTGGGTAAAGGAGACCGGGACCAAATCAATAACATGTTTTACGACACTTTGAAATGGCACTCCTTTAGGTGTCGGAATAGATCATCATACTCGGTTATGATTTGGTTGAGCTGCTTACATTCTTTGTATTGAGTGCATGTTCATGGAGAGGGTGCAACAATTTTGTTTGTAGGTTTTGGCACGATCATCGAGGCAAAGCTGTTTGGTTTTCTCCACTAACTTCTTACATTGTTTGGCGATGAGGAGACAGATTTTGGGGAATGACCTCAGGTATCGATAACGTCGACTCCCAATGGTAATGGTGACCCTTCTAGGTCGTGACTCATAGATGCCATGTCTATCCCACATAAATGGCTGGCCTAGGAGCACATCACAAACATCTAATGGAGCAACATCACACATGACTTCATCATGGAAGGGCTTGATGGCATATGGAAGGAGGCATTGTTGTGTGACTTGGAGGTCTCTTCCTAGGTTTAACCACCCAATACTATATGGCTGGGGATGTGGCTTCACAGGGAGGTTTAGGCTCTTTACAACATCAACAGAAATTAAATTCTTCTGACTTCCACTATCAAGGATAAAATGCAGTGGCTTACCTTTTACCCAGAGCTTGGAGTGGAAGAGCCTTTCCTTCTCATCCATATTCTTGACTTTTGAGGTGGCAATGATCACATCGGATCAGCATCTATAATTTCATCATCTTCATCCTTGACCTCGGAGTGCATAGCTGCTTTGGTGCGAGAGAGTGTTGAAGAAGATGATTTGGCGATAAGGACTTGATGGCTCGACATTCTTCCTTGGAGTGGCGATTTGTTTTGTGGAGGTCACACCACTTCCTGTCTTCTCCATACGCATCTTATTTCTTTGCGACTCCTTTGTTTCCAACCTTGACCTCGGAGTGCGGCCTTCTTTATCATTCTTCCCCCTCACGGGTTGGTTCTAGAGTCCTCCTTTTGTGCTTTTGTTCAATCTTGATTGAAAACTTGTATGCCTCACCGAGGGTTTGAAAGCTGAGAAAGAATTCCAAGTCCTCTCGGATGCTCCATTGTAGGCCACTTTGTGATATTTTAGAATCCTATGTTGTTATGTGTCTTGAATGCCCAATCTTGCGAGATAAAGAATGAAATTTGTCGAGTATAATCTTGAGCAGTGGTCCTTACCTTGTGAAGTTCTTTGCCCTTTGTATGTACGAAATCATCATAGGCCCCTGACAGGGTAATATTCTTCCTTTATGGCATCCACGAAATCATTCCATGTGGGTTCCTCTGTGATTCCTAGCTCATCCCTTTGAGCCCATTCTTATACACACCCCACCAATTTTTGTGAGAGATGATTTCAATAGAGAAAATGTTATCTTTTCCTTATCGAGTAAATTGATTGTGAGAAAAATATGAGAGTCAATTGGTCCAACCGAGTTCTCTCTTGCATCGAGAATTGATCTTACCTTCAAAAATAGGAATGTCGAAATTTACTTGCACCTTGAATGGAGTCGGGGCACCAAAGGTGATTCTGAGATGAGGAGGCATGATTTCTACTTGTAGTTGTTGCGAGAATTTGGGTGAATTGTTGTAGCATCTGATCCTTTTGCTCCTAAGAGCTTCATTCACCATATTTTTGAGAGGATCATCCATCCGGTGTTGTCGCCATTGGAAGTCGCTGCGGTGAGCAGGCAAGTATTACGAAGGATTGTGTGTGGACCACCCAAGCTTTTTGTATTCGACCTCGTTGCAGGGATCATACACTCTCAAGACGACTTAGCTCGATACCTGTGATCCAAAACCGAGGGGTTTCGGACTTAAGAGAACAGTTAACAAATGTGCCGAATGAATTGCAAAACAACTATCTACGAAAAGAGATGTAAATTACTCAAAGATTTGAAATACATCAATTATCTCTGCGAGAGATGTCTATCTCTTCTTCCGGTTACATATGTATTTATAATACTTTATAAATATGAAAGGACACCTAGAAAGATGTGGAAGGTCACCGGTCTCGAGGAGAGCGAGGTGTTTCATCTTCCAAGACTTACATGTGCACTAATTTTGTGAAACATACTATTTTTAGAATTTACTATTTTTAGACAGCGGTAGAAAAATCACAATTTGGGCCCCTTAAACGTGGATTTCGGGGTCAAACATTGCCGAATGGAGTTCCGCACCTTCTCATCACATTCTACACATTCCAAGCTTTCCGTTGCCTTTTGAGCGAGTCAATCGGACTACGGTGCAAAAGTTATGGTCTCACGGAAGTTGCGCCACTAAATTCTTTGCCTAGATCATTTACCGGTGTGCTGTGCCACGAGAGAGATGTGTGCACCACAAAAGCGTGTGCTGCACCCCTAAAAATGTGCTTGCACCAAAATAAAACAACAAACACCTACAATATCTCAAATTTTGACAAGTTAGCTTAAGAATGGCAATAACCCATTAAAATTATGGCTATGAACATGAAGTTACACATATCAAATGAGCTAAAATTCCAATAAAATGGGCATTAATTACTACATGTGTATATAAAAAATTAGCCAAAACAATTAATCTTAAACTAAAATGCCATGGGACTAAGGGTCCCACCGAGCGTGCCAAATGTGTGCATGTGTTGTTTTTAAACTAATGCTAAATGTGAGTAAAAGACTAACACCTAAATAGTCTTAATTAGCAAGAATCAAACAACATATTAAGCACCATCATGATAAGAATTGAACAAGGGTTAGATGCTAAACATTCATTAATACAAAAATTTGAACCTAACAATGTTTAAACATCTACAAATCCTCTATTCTCTAACAACATATAAATGAAGGAACCTAGGTAGGCTCCATGGCTATCAAAAATGGTTGTCCTTGATGTTCTAAGAACCTAGGAATGAGGGCTTGTCAAATTTGGGCTACAAGACCCTTTTGACACCTCCCATATGACCTAAGCACTTAGGAAAGAGGCTTAACTCTTCAAGATGATGAACTCTCAAGAAAACAAAATGCAAGCTCTTAGTCTATTTTGCTATATGCTTTGCATTTGCTTTCTCAAAGAGTTTAGTTGTAGGTGTAAAGGTAGAAAGAGGGCTCCTTATATAGCCCAAAGGATAATGGATTCAACACATCCTCATGAATGTGGGACAAATGGATATGTAGAGTTAGTTATGGATAAAGAGGGTTTAGATGGGGTTGAGTTAACTTTAGGAGAGTTTAGTTTGTCCTTAAGTGGCTCATGTTTATAAAGGGGGTGTATTAATTAATCAAGATGATTAGTTAATACATGTGAAAGCTTTTATAAGATTTTAGATTGATTTTAGCATGATTTGGACCATTAGGAGGGAATTAAACCAATTAAATAGTGATTTATTGATTTAATGAGAAGGGAGGCTAATTAATTAATAATAATTAATTAGACTAGATAGAAGGTGTTGATTAACGAAAGGTCATTAATTAGGGTATGTGTTGGATAGGTGACTTAATTAATTAGCATAATGTAATCAATTAATGACAATAGAAGAGAAGATGAGCGCTATTGACAATATGTCGTCAATTTGCGGGAAAGGAGATAATTAGCACAATTTAAGTATTTAAATTGCTCGGGTGTAATTATGGGTGTCTACACGTGTAGAGGCAACAACCATGTAGTGGGGTTAGAGTCACCATTTTTGAGATCGTGAGAAATCAGCTCGTATTTTCATTCTCGTATAGAGGCATTATGACCATGCAGTAGAATGGTAGCTGATCATCGAGTAAAATAATGCATTATAGGCTTGAGGTCTTGAAAGAGGCTTAACATCATGCATCACATGCATTAAAGTCTTGAAAGGGATGTGACATAAAGTCATAACTTAATTATGTGTATATTCTCTTATGACCCTGTAGTAGGATGGTACCTAATAACTCATTTTCCATCATTGACATAAGATCAATCATAGTTGTAAGTAACATGGAGTTCATTCAAACTAGTTTATATTCTCTGAGAAATCAACTAGTAGCGATAACTATGTTATAGAGTCAAAGAAGATCCTTACTGTCAGATATCTAGAAGCCTACCACCACACAATAGAGGCATGGAGGTCTTCTTCAGATATCAAAGTGGCACAAGTAGGTGACAATGAGCCCAAGTGCCACGGGTCCTAGAGTTTGAGCCATCGTTGTTGAATGTGGAGTTAGTAGAACAATGAGATTATTTCTTCTCAGCAAAGTGATTTGGAGTTCAAAAGATTTTTGGGATAAAAGTCCTTTCCCATTGGTGAGGTGTGATCTGGAGGACATTATGGAGGAAAAAGTTCTTTGAATCTCCCAAGATCACTACGGTGCAAAAGATGACTTTGAGAGCTTTCCGACGACTATTTGAGCGTTGAAAACAGAGTTCCTATGCACATTAGGTGGTTGGTCAAGGTTTGTTCAACTAGAAAGTAAACCTAGTCAACGGTTCAATCCGTACATGCCTTGTGGAAAATGGTGAAAAGGAAAAAATAGAGTCATTTTGTTTGGTTATAGACCTTCGGTCTTAGTTAGGCTTAAAAGTTGGTTTTTGCTGCAAAAGGCTCAAATTTTTTAACGAAGGGGAGCTCGACCATCGTGAGATATATATTTGCGTTGCCGATGTGGTGGAATTTGAAACCACCACACTGAGACATCAATTTTTCATTCGGAGCTTGATTTTGTTTCATGTTGATAACTAGCTCGGTCGAGATATTTCTAGCTCGGTGTGGTGATCAAATCCCCACCGAGTTGATCGTGATTATACCACATTGGGTTTGGATCTAGTTTACACCACATTATTTGGGATTACACCATATTATTCGAGATTGGTCGAAGCCTCATGGACGGGTTTGGAGTATATTCCACCTGGTTTGGGACTCACATTATCCCCTTGAATGACTCGGTGGTTCCACAAACAAATCTTGACCCATATCACGGGTGGTAAAACAAACCAATGCATAGCCTCGATTCAATGGGAATTCAAACCATATAATCCCACACAGCTCGGCGAAGAGACCCAACGAACCCCATCACCAAAAATTACATCAACAAACAAACACATCAACCAACACACCAAATAGTGCATAGACTTATAAAAGGTGGAAGTCGTGACAAAGGTCACATAATACTTGGGCAGCCAAGCCCAATAAAAACCCTACACCCCCCTTTTCACAATGAACATGGGATTGCACCAACTTAACACAAAAACAATGCAGTAAAATAGAGTGGGGAGGTTTGAACCCCTGACCTCGAAGGCGAAACGAGCAGCCCAACCAAGTCGGCTAGCGAATTGGTTGGGGAATGAGTTGGCCGATCATGCCTATAACAAGATTTTAGGGGTCAATTTGGGCTATAAAATCCGACCCCTCTCCCTCATTGGAAAGACACCCGAGCTTATTGATTTTCTAAGCTTATTAGTGAAGGGTAAATATAGTATGGGGTTTTTAAATATAATTTTTAAACTATATTAAAATATTTAAACTACTATAGGCATATTTTTTAATTATTGTTAGCCTATTATTTTTAGGAAATGATATATTAAAATATTGTGGTTGGGAGTATTTTATCACTACCCAATAGGCCCATTGATCGACTATATTTTTCACTTGTGATGCATGGAGTATCGACCGAGTGGCAAAGGATGCATTGATAGTGTTGGGAAGACCGATCGAGTTCCCAAGGATATTATACACCAGGAAGGTCGAGGATGATTTTGAATGATCATCAAAGTTCTTGAAGGACTGGAGTTTACAATTAGGAAATTGAAATTCCATTAGGTTTTATTATAAGAAATAACATTGTACTTACAAATTTTGACTAGTGGAATGGTTCAAAAGAACCCGGAGACGTAGGCCATTGCCAAACTCCATAATCAATCGTGTGCAATTGTCATTCATATTCTTGCATTAATTTTAAATTGATTACTTAAAAGGAGAAACTTATCGGAAAATATAAAAAAGCGAATAGGGGTTCGAGATCGGGTACATAAAATATTTATCATTTTTAGATCACTTGATCAACAATGTCTTCCACCTTATGTAGCATTTAAACAATTATTTCCCCCTTACTCTATGCAAAAGTGGTCAAAACAAATTCATAACGATGACAAATGAACACCAATCGGAAAAATTCAAAGTCCAAGCAAAGCATTTAGGAATTCTTAGAAACTCTCCAGTTATGCAAAAATCTTGAAAATTCCTTTAGATGGGATAAAAATAACAATGTGTAAAAATTGTCCCTTATGGATTATACATAGTCATGCCAAAAGTTACCCTTTAAATAACACAATCTTCCTTTTATATTATTTCCAAAGGTGTGGCGCATTGGTGAGTGCCTTATCACTTTACCTTAAAGTCAATGGTTAAATCCTCACACATGCGCATTATCCATTCTTTTTAGTCCCACATGGGGTGCATAACATAGAATAATGTAGTTTACAAGAAAGGTTATGGCATAGTGTTATGGGCCATTGGGCTTCTTTTGTTAGAAGGTATAAGCGCATGGGATGATGTGTGTAGCGCTAAAGTTAATAAATTAAAGAATTTATTTCCCCTTATTTCATTTTTTTAAATTCTCATTCTAGTTATTTATTCATTGCTAGATCTTAAAATAATTTAGGAACCAAAAGGAACAACCTACATAGCTATTAGGACCTCACGCTACCCGTTTTAATCCTCTGATTTTCCTCTAGCTTTCTTTTCATTCTTACTCGTTCTCATGATTTGATTACCATACATGACCATTAATGGCCCATCTTAACCTCGTAGAAGAGTCTTTGAACCTAACATCACCCCACTACATATTGAGATTTATCAGTAGACATAAACTTAAGATTATTGTGTTATATTTTGACTCTTCTCCCTTTATGTTAGTGATTACTAGTTAACTAGAAACCTTAAATGAGCAATTATCCATATCCGAATAATTCTAAGTTGATCTAACAAACTACATCATACATTAAAATCTTTAATAATATACCTATTATTGCATGACCCTCTTTAGAGAAAAATACGTATAAATGAATGATCATTTCCCAAGGGTTCATGAACCTAGAGCATAATTTACAATTACTTAGAGAATGTCATTCACATGTTTTAGAGATGCAAATTTAAGAAAAGGTTTAGGATGTTATAATATTACGCATGATGTGGCCTCCCATTCTCCTTTATGGCAGCATCATCTTCACCACACCTAGACTTATTGTGAAAATTGGAGGTTAGCAAGATATTAGAGGAGTGGTTGAACACACATTATAGTATCTCTACAATGTTGGTGGGAAACATAGTGTTATTCATGTCTACAAATCAATGGCGTGTCACTCTTTAATAGATCAATTGATAGTTTTGAGTTATTTTTAACATTATCCTCAACTTAGTAGTCAAAAAATGGTCAACAAATCACCGCTTAAAATCGCAGCTATATCCTCCTTTTTGTAAGCACCAAAAACAATCTCGAAATTCCAAGTAATGGTGGGTTTTGATATTTGGCATTCATATCCTATCATTGGCCAAAAAAATGGACAAGATTCATCCTAAAATCAACATTGAATTTTCAAGGGATTTATTATCTTAATCTATATGAAAATCATAAGATATATTTACAGACTAAACAAAAACATGATCTTTATCTTTGGATTGGAGGGTTGGAGGAGGATAGAACTCTTATTTAGGGTGTGTGTTAGGGATGAAATCATAGATCTATTAATCCTTGTCTCATGTGATAATAATCAACCCATCAACTCATTGACACTAAATTACGCAAGGTATTTTGTATTCTTAATGGTCATTACAATAACATCAAATGTTGTTTGTAAATATTTTAGGGAAGGACTTTTTAACAATTTTTTGATATGTTAAATTATTATCATGAGACCTAACTTGATTTATAAGACGCGTGAGTTAGGTGAAAAACTGATCAATAGCTTCTAACTCCTTCATACACAAATTCTTGAAATTTTTCCAAAGTATTTACAATGTTGCTACTTTGACCTTACTAGAACCTTAATAAACAATTTCTAAACCATCCCTAACTTTTTTAGACTTAGTAGTTTCTACAACACTAAGAAATGTGGACTCATTCATGACATGTTAAATTCCATAGGGATTTTGCATCCTTTTTCAAGTTTTATTTTGATAAATATATTTCTATCTATATGATGCTCTGCAAGACTCCTTGATCCGGAGGCTCATTGACCCCATTCTCTACTAAATCCTATAAATTTTAAGGATCAAAATAACTCTTCATTTTAATGCATCAAAAGTCATAGTTATTAAGTTTAAACATTTGAACTTGAGGTTATGTGAGGCTACTTTGCTAGCCATTGCCATATCTAGATTGTGAAAATAAGTATTGGAGAAGACTAAAACTTTTTTGACGGTGTGTGCTCTCAACTAATAGAATGGAAAATAAATGTTATAACTTATTGATGAAATAACAATGAGATGGTTTAGTTCTCATATTGAAGAAGCTTGATTTGCAAACAAAATTGGCATTGTGGTTTCCTATACGAAATGTGTTTTTGGTATGTCACAACATATGTTTTTACTCAACCACCAAAATTGAATAAGAAGACAACTCTAAGCTCAAATTGGAAGACAAAATGGAATTAGACGTTTGAAAACTCATATTAAAATGTAAAAATTATATATGTCATAGTCAACCATACAAGAGAAGCGAGTTTCATGTGTTCGATGCCTTGCTTATCATCTTATCTTCTCATGTAGAAAAAGTGTATTCTACTTCGATTTCTTCGTTGTTATATTGAATGGATATCAATATAGGTGGTACTATGATTTTATTGTCCTAGACTCCTAGTACCGCTAAAATGATAAGAGACTTGGATCACACATATTAAATATAAGGTTATAAATTATTTTCTGCAACAAGTTTGATAAAAGAATGTCCGTATTAGTCACCTTTATGAAAAATTTCATTTAATATAAGTTTGTATTTCCCTTAGAGACTATATAAATAGTCTAATCTCACATTTTCAAATTGCTACTTTTTTATTGGTTAGTATAAAAATTAGTATCTTTTGTTATTGGAAAATAACTCTAATTACACTATATTAGGAAAATAGAAATATGTTTATCTTTTAGGGAGAATGAAATGCTAATCTATATGGTTCACAGATTTTATATGAGGGAAAACAAACTCAGTAGTTAACTAGAATTGTTGTGAGCATTAAAATATTAAGATAAAATTTTATGCTTTCTAGTGTATGTTCATTGGACACTTTCATGGGAAAAAACTAAGAAAATATTTTTGGTATTGAAAATTGAGAAATTTGGAGTCTTCAAGTTTAACCAGCTAAAAAAAATAATAGAGCGAGTTGGAGCATGGGATGTTATTGGAATTAAACCTCAAGAATCCATGAAAATTGGTTTTCCTCTGTTTCTTATTTTTCTGTCTTCTTTTTCCTTGGATTTCCCGATCATCCTATCCATCAGGAAGGTTCACAATTAATGTGAACCTACGCAAAAATTTGACTGGTAAGGTCTATCCTTGCACCCATCCTACCTTAAACCTGTGACCCCGTGTCCTATTTCCCATGCCCCACCATCCTGCTGCGCACTCACGTATGAAAGACTATGGTGCCGGTTCTTTTTATAAAACTACAAACGGAAATTTGACGGAATAGGTAACAACGTAATACAACATAATACATTGTTACCTATTCCATCAAAACTAACAGCGACGTGACAAAACTAACGGCAACGTGATGGAAATACTTTTTCCCTTTGTGCGAACTTGCGTGAGAGATAGGCCTATCCATTGTTACCTATATAGGTAACAACATAATACGTTGTTACCTATTCCGTCAAAACTAACGGCGACGCGACAAAACTAACGACAACATGATGGAAAATAATTTTTGCCTTTGTACAAACTTGCATGAGAGATAGGCCTAGCCTATTCTATCTATGCAATTTAGAACATATCTAAAATAATAATAGTAAAAATATTATTAACAAATGACAATCTCAACCTCAATAAATATAATTATTTTTTAATTATTTGTTTATATTACATGGTAAAAATTGTAAGATAAGAGACACAAAATTAATAAAGTCATTAGATAATCACCAATAAAAACAAAATATAAATGATTTTCTTTGAGTTGATAATATTACAAATTGATTGGAGGCCTTAGAAGCTGAGATGAAATTGCTGAAGGATGAGGTCAAGAACCTTAGCGAAAGGAAAGAAAAGCGAGGGGAGGAAGAGGGGAACATTGATAGCGGTCAGTTGAGGACATATACAAAGGTGACCTCCTTAGACTTCCGCTTAGGAAAGGCCAAGACTAGACATGATTACAACATTTTAGCCTTTAGGGCGATTGAGGAGTTCATCCGGGGCATGCCAAAAGTGTTTCCAACCTCGGCGGTGTCCGCCGCACTTTGGGGCAACGAAAAGAAAGCAAAAGAACCATTGAGGAGCTTGATAAGACTGATCTGCCCATATATGTTTGCTTTGGGTATGTTTCATGCCGGAAGAAAATCAAGAAGTATCGATAAAGCTACAAGAATTAGCTCGGGAGCTTCCACGATTTTGTTGTTTTTCTGTTGTTTCTTTGCGGTCGGTTTGCTATTTTTTTCTGTTGTTTTGTTGTTTTGTCTCGGTTGAGTAGTTATTTCTGAGCTACTTGGAGCTTCGTTGTAACACTTGGATCTTGATCCATTCTCTCTGTTTCTCACTCTTAAGCTCTCGAGGCCTTCTTTTTGTATTCAAGGGTATAGTCCCTTTCAAAAACTATTTTGCCAATAGTAAAAAAATATTACAAATTGATTAAATCATAGCCTTTTATTAGAAATGTTAGTTTTAGAAAAAATTTCAAAACTGTAAATAATTTACAAATTCTAAACCAATTAAAATATTGTAGTAGTAGGAATTAATAAGGGTTGTAATTACACAAAAAAATTCACGAATGATTTTATTTAAACATTCCTTTACAACATCTCTCAAAAGGAAAATACAAAATTATAAATGCATCATGGCCTCGCCACTTGTTTCATTGCCCTCCTTACATATTTTCTCCCCATGTTTTATTCCCTTACGATGCCCTCATGAACTCCCTAATAACTACTCTTATGATGCCAACTAGGCCTAGAATTTCAAATTATATGTGCTGTCAAAGTAAAATTTGTTGATGGTTTAGCTTTTTCACATGGCTGTAATTTCAGAATATTTTTATAGATATATGTATAATTTGTTCATACACACACACACACACACACACACACACACACACACACACACACACACACATATACATATATAGGTATTATGTTTTGAAATAAACCCCTTAAAAATTTTATGGTTTTCAAAATTTTGGAAAATGATGATTTTCTTAAAAAATTAGAGCTTCGTGATTTGATTATCTAGTGCTATAGAAAGGAAATTGTAGAGAAGGAAAGAATTCAAAACTTCAACATCAACAATTTTATCCTGGAAACCTCCAATGGAGGAAAACTAGTCGGGAAGGGCAACTACTCTTTCTTCCCACTTTTATTAGTCTAATATAGACAATTACATATCACAATAAGTATGAAAAGAAGAAACAATGTAAACCTTCTATCTAATTACTTAATTGCTCTATTTCTACACCTTGGTCCTATAATTCCACTCCAACACTAAGTATCTTGCTCACTATTCTTATTAAACTCGCTTCTCGATCTCTCTGGATCTTCAAACGCTATTCTATTGTTTCTTTCATGCATTTATAGGCCTTCCCATGTCCTCCCATGCACAGGAGGATGTGAAAGGGTATGGAAGGGGAAGATACATGGTTTTACGCTTCAAATTCATGTCCATTTGCATTCCATTCTTATTTTCTGTTTGAAAGTATCAAGATCGTCGCTCTGAGTAGACCAATTTGTCTCAAGTGCTTGCTACACTGGTAGGGTGGTAGTTTCAGGACCACCGCCTTTATAGGGCTAAAATCGCCGCTGTAAAAGAGTGACAGTTCCTTCCAAAACCTTCATTTACCTCATTTGATTCACTTTTATTATTTCTCCTTCTTGGTGATGATGGAACTGATGAAGTGGTTTATTTTTCTAGATCCCAATGGATCATACCTCCCTTACTTAGTAGGATTTTGGTCCCACAAAAGCTTAGTGGGGGAGTGGTAGAGGAATCAACTCCCTCTCGTGCTCATTCGAGTACCATTGGGTCTGCCTTGGTGTCTTATCTCATCCAACCTACCAAGACTCCTATGGATCTCTAGTTTGTTGCTCTAGTGCTACATCCTCCTCCAAGTTTCTTCGAGTACAATCCTCTTTGGAAGTTAAATTTTTATCTTTCCTTATCTGTCATGCATAGATAGAATTAGTGGATGCAAGCTCTTGGAACTTACTATCGCATGCATCTCGCATGAAATATGGCTTGAAGGTTTCTTCTCAACCTGCTCTAGTATGGTGAAGGTCCCATACTGTAGTGGTTTAGTCCTTTCCTATCTTTGTCTCTTGAGATGGATTAGTCTAATCCTCTCCAAGTACGTTGCTGTTATAGTCACCAACGTTCCTTTTATCTCCTCTTCTTCTTACTTCCCCATGGTCAGGTCCAGTGAATCCATACATAGATACGGTGATTGCATAGTGGAAGTTTTTTTTTTCCTTGAATGAGCAGTTCCTGTGGTGTCTTCTTACGCTAAAAATGATAAGTTCTATCCAAATTATCCATCCTTTGGTCAAAAATATCCATTCTCTCACATCTATTTTGCTTTTCTTCCATTGAAAAAGAAAAAAACTAATGATTTTCTTGAATAAGTCATGGTCCTTGGTTGAAACTTACCATAGCCTTCTTTAATTTGCTATGGTGTGTCTCGATGTTAAAATTGACTCCATCATTGACCCATTTATATCGGTTCTCCCTCCTTATGAACATAGTATCCTGGCATACAAGTAAGGACTTACAAAGAAAGCATCAAGTGGAATAAAATCAGCCTCTAATACATCTATGTATTGGATACTTATCCCAAAGCTGAAACTTACACTTCCTTGTAACTTGTATTTCTACACCCTTCTTCACCCATCCCAGTGGGTATGGATGTGGATGCATGTAAGTCTCTAGACCAAGCTGTCATACAACCACATCAAAAATAAAATTTGTTTGAGAACCAGAATCTTCTAAAGTGTTTACCTTAGTCTTCTTGATTTGGATTCTGATTTGAAATAACTTACTCATCTCTTTTTCTTCTGCTGCCCTGTACATGTTAGTGGCCATGCATCCTAGCCTCATGTCTAAATCTGAATCATCCTCAATCTCCACCTCTCTTTTTATCTTCATAGTGACCATGGATTTCTTGGAATCCTTGGTTCGGTGCTTTGGGTGTAATTCTAGATGAAACTTCCAACATGTGGCATCAGTATGTCCATTTACATCACAATTATTATAGAAATTCTTAGTATCTTTACAAGTATGCAAAGCGATGTAGCGACATGTTTACCTTTTCATTTACCTCTCGCTACTTGTCTTCCCTTGTTTTTGTCCGATGTTCTATTGACTGGTCTTCCTTTGGATCTATTTCTCCTTGCTTCTTCTCATCATCAAAGATAGTATGTTTGTACAACAAGCTTCATTGATATCCTTGGGCTTCATGGAGATTACCTTCCTCCTAAGATGAGTGTGAAGTCCTCCTAAATACTTGGTTAGAATGTCCTCATCCTCCAATTCCATATTAAGCAACATGGCTTGTCTCTAAAGTTCCGTTATGTATTCTTGCATGCTTTGACCGCTGCCCTATCTAAAGTATTGCCACTTAATCATCATGTTATTATTATGGCCAATAGGATAGAAGTTAGCTCTAATCAATTCTTTAAAACCTTTCCAAGTAATGATAATAGGACGTTTCTTCTTCTCAAAAGTGGCTAGATGGATTTCCTACCAGATGAGCATGACCTACGATTTTGAGACATGTAAAGGTGATCCTTTGTGCCTCAGTGACATTATGCACACTAAAGTAGACTTCCAACTGTTTTAGCCATTTATCTAGTAATTCTACATCTACTTGTCCTTCAAAATTCTTTATTTCCACTTTTATTTCAAATTTAAAAGGTGTATGTGCAGATTTTACCTTCTCACTTACAATTGGCGTCTCTTCACACTCTTCCCATTCTTCCTCTTTGTGGCTCTTTTCGATACCAATTTTTTCAGCTAGTGCTCGAACCACCGAGTCCATGGAATCTTTCTTAACCAAAGCTATCTTTTGCAGATCTAAAAGATCTTCTTGTTTTCTATGCAATCTATCCATCATGGTCTCTAGCATCTCGACTCTATGGACCAAGTTCTCTTCCTCCATTTGAGCTTGAATTATTTGTTTCCACTTCTTTGTAGAAATATATGGCTCACAAGGTAAAAATTATTTACCTTTGGACCTTGTCACTATCATACAAAATCACAAGAAAGATTCGAATACCACAGTCCTAGATATATAATCATCTCTGATACCAAAATGATCCGTAAACTTCTACTTTGGAACTCTACGAATCACACAATTATACTGTTCTACTTTCAACTTTGGAAAATGATAGATTTTCTTGAAAAATTAGAGCTTTGTGACTAATTATCTAGTGTTATAGAAAGGAAATTGTAGAGAAGGAAAGAATTCAAAACTTCAACACCAACAATTTTATCTGAAACCTCTAATGGAGGAAAACTAGTCGGGAAGGGAAACTGCTCTTTCTTCCCACTTTTATTAGTCTAATATAGAAATTTATAGATAACAATAAGTATGAAAATAAGCAACTATGTAAAACTTCTCTCCAATTACTTGCTTGCTCTTTTTTAACATCTTGCTCCTATAATTCCACTCCACCACTGAAGATCTTGCTCACTTCTCTCATTAAACTCTGCTTCTCGATCTCTTTGGATCTTGAATGCTATTCTCTTGTTCCTTTCATGCATTTATAGGCCTTCCCATGTCCTCCCATGTATTGGATGATGTGAAAGGGCATGGAAGGGGAAGAGACATGGTTAGGCGCTTCAAATTCATGTCTATTCGCATTCCATTCTTCTTTTGTGTTCAAAAGTATTAGGACTGCCACCCTGAGCGGATCGGAAGTCTCGGGACTACCACCCTAGATGGGTGGCATTTTCAGACTACCATCCTTGTAGTGTGGTGATTCTAAAACCTTTTCTACAAAGAGCAGCGGTTCCTTCTAGAATCTTTTTTACCTCATTTGATTCACTTTTCTTGTTTCTCCTTCTTGGTCTTTGATGGGCTGATGAAGTGGTGTATTTTCTAGATCCCTATGGATCACACGATGCCTACTATCTTGTAGTTCATTCTTTGATTAATCAAAACACAATGTAATTGCAATTCACATTTATAGGATTCCAAACACATATGCTAATTAGTATTATTAGGTCAATAGGCCAACTTTATACTCCATACAAATTAATTTTAACATTTGTCACATTTTCGTGTTGACAATTTTTGTTGATATTTTCCATTCAATGATTGAAAATCCCTCTGCCCTTTTCTATTGAATTATTGATAAGTTTTAACATTACAAATTGCCAAAATTTGAAACTAGTTAAAATAAAATAAAAATAAATTATAAAAGATATGAGAAACCGTTATGCATGCATTTCTTGGTAATGAGAAATGTTATGGCCATATTTCACATCCTTTGACACACACATTTGACATTTTTACAGTGTACATGGGAATGCTATTGGGCATCGGAGTAGTGGCGCATTGATATATTATTATGTCTTCTTTCGCGTATGCTTCCCTATGTGGTAAGATATAGTTGCGCATGTCATGGAAACCAAAATGTTATCAAGATGATTATATAACCTATTTATGTACATAACACAATGGAAAATGAGACCTAAAAAGTTCAAGAGAAAGTGTTGTGCTAAAGTGAGATTGCGAGAAGAAATGTTTTTGTCGTTGCAAAATATCTAAATTTTATTGCAGATTTTAAGATTCCTTGCTATTACACATTACTTTCTCGATTTAAAATTATTTTAAAGTCTATTATATCTTGATGATTTCCTATTTTCAAACATGCATACAAGCAGAGTGGCTAGTGCATTTATCCATTCTTGCATAAATCTTAGTCTATGATATTTTGAGCAAAATTTTCAACATTAGACTCCACAACATCTATTTTATTTTTGATCCATTTTAATATTCAAATCTTGTAGAAATACTTTTGTGCCAAAATATTTCGAATTTATAAGCTTAAACATCTTATCCATTCTCGGGAAATGTTGCGTAAAAGAGATATTATGAGAAGAAAGGTTTTTGTCATTGTAAAATATCTAAATGTTGTTGCATATTTTAGGATTCCTTGCTATTAGGAGTTACTTTATTTGATTTAACACAATTTTAAATTCCATTATAAAATGAGGTTTTATAATTTTCAAACATGCATGCAGCAGAGTGGCTAGTACATTTGTCCTATTATCACCAAATCACAATACCCCGAATTGCTAGCACGTGACTGAAAAATTTAGTGTGATTGGGTAACATGGGACCATCTCTCAAGTTGTAGGACTTGAGAACTTGAGATGGTCCTCTGAGAAAGCCAACTTCGCCTTCCTAATCATAATGTTAAACTAATCCTAATGCAACAAAAACACCTAACTAAACATATACTAGCAATTCCAAACAGACAGGGAGATAAAGAGTGCACGAAAAGAGAAATCCTACACTACACATGTGACATAGGTGATAGAACCAAGAAAAAGGAGTGATATAATCTACTAAGGGAGAAAGAGAGGGAAAAAGGAGTTGAGAGAGGCCAAACCAATGTGACATAGACCCGGATCCTCAATCGCCATACGTACTTCATGAAACACAATTTCTTGGACTCGCAAATGAAAAATACATGTACAAAATAACACCACCAAGAATAGAGAGGAAAGGAGATACAATAAAACAATGCAAGGGTTGAAAGAACACCACAAACACAAATTTTATTTCTCTTAAAATATGCACAATCCATTACATTGATGAATTAGAGGCACACATACACTTGAGAGGCCCAAAGGAAGGCTCGTAGTGCATTAGAAATGAGGAAGACTTTTGCAAGAGTTTCCCCATGTTCCAAAATATCTCCCCTTGAAATGAAGGGGTTTTTACAATATATAGGAAAATAACCTTGAATTTTCTTCACCAACCAATAGACTCGCATTTAATTATCTAAAAAAGTGATATGGGCAACCATACAAGACCGCTTCTTGAGGATAATTTTCTAGCGAAGAAGACATGTATGCCATATTTCATTAAAATTGGTTATTGAGATGTTTTTCTCACCTACCTTCACCTAATCCATGACACATCCAACCCACGAGCTGTCCATACTGTGAGCCGTCTAACCAACGAGCTATAAAATTTTGACGATGAGCCACACTTTTATGTGAACTATAAGCCATCCAACCATGTTGGGTTAGATGGCCGTCTAACACCGGCTTGATGGGCCATACAATTTCATCTTGATACACCTCAAACTCACCACCACGATCTTTGACATGATTGCTAAGATGGCTTAGAGAGCCGACCTCTCGCACCGAAATGTCCAACCTTGTGACGGTGAACCCTACACTATTGTCTTCATCGATTCTCCTCGACTCCATCTCCCCTTACGCAATGGATCACTGTCGAGCCCTCCCTTTTATTTTCCTGCCTTGCGTTGCACTATCCTCCACATCAAGCCACAAGCCTTCTAACCTTCGACCAACAAGATTGGGTTGGAAGGTCGTCTAACCTCCATTCAGCCTCATCATTTTACTCGTGACTCATCCGAACTCCACACCGAAGTCACCCACCTCGCTCTCTAGTTTGGCCATCATCTAGCTCAGCCTCAACTTGCCAGAAAACCCAACCAACTCGGTTCACCATGGCTCGCCAACTCTTCGTACATGAAGATCAACCCGACCAAGCCAACTGAGTTGTCTTGTATTATGATATCTAGGGTTGAATTTGACGGTCATCCACACATCTCAGAATTTGAATGGCTAAGTCCATTTAAGTAAATTGTCCAAATTTTAGGGGGAGGGGGTAAATTTGGGACAACATGTCCATTATGGCATAACTCTTAGTCGTGATATTTTGAGCAAAATTTTCAAGGTAAGACTCTACAACATCGATTTTAGTTTTTTTTTCTCTATTTTAATGTTCAAATCTTGTAGAAACACTTGTGTTCAAAAATATTTCAACTTTTTGAGCTTAAACATCTGATCCATTCTCGGGAATGAAATGAGAAAATGAAAAAATGGATTGTAAAATTCATTTCTTTATTGAATTAATTCTTGAATTTGGGTTTAAGCCATGAAAATAAGCTTTTTTTTCGAGTGTATACTCCCACAACATTAGAAAATTGTAATTTTTGTTGAATCCTATAGCAATTATTTGTTAAGAATCTTAGTCATTAAATCATTTCCATTTCCCATACCATTGGTTGATTACAAAGTTTTTCTTCGAGGTAGTTGTTGATGGCGAATCACAAAGCACCCTAAATGTCTGTAACTCAATGGTTGAGACTCTCGGTGCGATTGCATAACATGGATCTTTTCCCAAGTGTGGGACCTTGCGAAATCGGAAAAGCTCTCGGATGAAGGCGGTTCCTATTCCTCTATTCGGATGCACACGTAAAAATGCGAGAGGGTTTACTCAAACCTAAACTAACTTGCCGAGGAGACAGGGTAGAAGATGCATAAAAATAAAACCTAAACTACAAAGGTGATGCACCGAGGAATGAAGAACACTTGTCTTGCCAATAAACACAAACCATAAAAAATGCAATGCAAGATCATGCACAGATAACCAGATTCACAGTGAAAGATCAAGAGGATGCAAATGAACACAGAGAGGGTTGAGAATCATCCATAGACATGCATTAATTTTCTCCAAATATTGATACAACACACTACAAAATGCCAAGAGGCAAAGTTGCATTACAGTTTTAAATGGGAGGTTTGAACTCCACAAATCCACCTACCAGAGAGAAGAGGGAGGGGCAAAACAAAAATGTCCAACCTTTAGAAAGAAGCCCCTCCTTACAATTTATAGGAAGAATGAGAGAGGGAAGAGAGAGGAAATCCAAATCTACCCCAACCACCTCCAGGTTGCATTTAATTTATCTCATTATGGTGGTAGGTGAGAACCCTAGCAAACTTAAAAAGTGGAAAACTGTATTTTGCATTTTTAAGAACTTGTTCCCACCCAATTAAAGATATCTAGTCATAGTTGGATAGAGGACCTCGTAAGCTTTCCAAAAATTCCAACCTTGCGTGAATCTGAGCTCCCTGTGAAAAGTTATGGCCATCTGAATATCTGGGTCAGGGTCTGCTTCCTGTCAGCGCTCAGAATGTTGCGCCTCCTGAAGGTGCGCCATAGGCACATCCATATTCATGTCGACATACCCTTACGTGTGCCAAGGTGTGAATTCTGTCATGTCGACATTCTGTGTCATGCGCCCTTTACGTGCGCCAAGGCGCAATTCTGCCATGTCGACACTCTCTTACTACGCGCCAAGGGCGCATCCATTTTCGTGTCGACACCTTCTATCGTGCGCCTCTTACCTACGCCAAGGGCGCATCCATTTTCATGTCGACACCTTCTGTCATGTGCCTCTTACCTGTGCCAAGGGCGCATCCATTTTCATGTCGACACCTTTTGTCGTGCGCCTCTTACCTGCGCCTTGGGCTATTGGTGATGCAATAAAAATGGGCTCTGAGTTTCTTTGATTTCCATATTCTTCTATTTGTCTATATCTACCAGGGGGAGATATTTACAACAATTTGGTGACTCAACGGGATCACCTGCCTACTAGGTAGAAGATCAGTGGCCTTTTAGCAATCCATTGGGCATGGAGTCATAAGTAATAACCTGAAACCAACTTGATCTCTGATCCCGAGCACGATCCTGAGCTCCGAGCATATTAAACTCCTTCTTCGAGAGCATGCTGAACTATAGAAATTAACCTGAGAGCAACAAAACCTGTGCTGGAGCACTTAGGGAAATTGAAACCTAACTACAACAAGATGATGTGCATACGCACTTAGAGGAATTTTAAATCTAGGCTAATATTTACAAGGGTAAACCTTTTCCTTTTAGTAGCAATGTTTAAGATAGATTCCGTTAACCGGAATCGGGAGTTCTTCTCCATCCAATGTAGACAATTGGAAGGCATTACTACTTTTGCATTCCGTGACCATATAGGGGCCACTCCAAATGGCATCAAACTTGGAATGCTTTCCTGGTTTTTCCCGATCTGCATCCCATTTCAGGACTAGGTCCCCTTCCTGGAAGGTCCTTGCTCTTGCCTTCTTATCAAACCATCTTTTTACTAAGGCCTGATCCTTCTCAATCATCTGAACTACATGCTCTCTAATTTCCTCCAATTCCATCAACTCTGCATACCTGGCCTCCATTGGTTTGAACTCAGACAACTCCAACTGCTTCATGAGCTCCAATGCTGGCAATTCTAATGATATAGGCAATACTGCCTCTTTCCCATAGACCAACTTGTAGGGAGAATTACCAGTAGACCTCTTTGGCGTTATTCTGTCAGCCCACAATGCTGATCTTAGCTTGGTATGCCATGTCCTTTGGTTTTCATCCAGAGTCCTTCTGATGATCCTTAGCAAATTCTTGTTCGTGGACTCTACTGTCCATTACCCTGCGGGTAATAATTTGAAGAGGTGCTCAAATAGATTCCATTCTTGACAGCCCATTCTATAATCTTGGAACCTATGAATGCTAATGCATTGTCTGATATGATAGTGGCTGCACACCGAACCTGGTCACTATTCCTTCATAAAAGTCTAGTATGTTAGACTCATTTACTTCTTTGAGCGCTACTGCTTTGGTCCACTTGGTGAAATAGTCCGTTGCCGTGAGAATCCACTTGTGGCCTTGGCTTGAGTTAGGATTTATGACCCCAATGAAGTCCAATCCCCATTGCATAAATGGTTGGTCAACCAAAATTGGGTGCAATGGAAGTGCTGCTAGTCTTTCTTTTCCTGTGAAGAGTGCACATTTCTTGCACTTTCTTATCCATGTATAGCAGTCACTGAACACTGTCGGCCAATAATATCCTACCTTCATTATCTTGAGAGCTATTACTCATGGGGTGAAATGTCCTCCGGAATCTCCATCATGAAAATCTTGTAACACCCTCTCAATTTGACCCGTCCCAATGCACCTCAATAAAACTCCATTGATGTCCTTTTTAAACAAAACACCATCAACAAGCACATATTGAATGGCTTGTAATCTGAAGTATCTCCTCTTTGCTTTGCTCATTTCTGGAGGGCATAGGCCTGTCTGTAGGAAGTTTATCATACTCTGAGTCCAACAAGGAGTAGGCACATCATCATTTTCCTGTTCTTGACCACCCTGTAATACCAAGACAGTCTCTTTTTCATCACCTGCTTCAACTTGTTGACTCAAGGCTAGTTGTTCGCATAGTCCCTTCCCACGTACTAGTTTGGTGACCTTGATCTCGATGTCATATTCCATGACACGAGTTATCCATCCTGCACATTTCTCATTCAGATCCTTGTTTAGAAGGAAGTCCTTGACTCCCGCATGAGAGACCAATAATTGGATCTTGTTGTTTGAGACTAGGTGCTTGAATTTCTTTAAACTCCTGATCACTACAAGGACATGCTTTTCAATGAAAGAGTACCTAGTTTCATATTCCTCCAAGCCTTGACTGAAGAAAGCAACTGGTTGTTCTAATCCTTCTTTGTTTTGTTGTGCCAAGATTGCAGAAATTGTGTCTCCACCACCAAAGGCATATAGCATGAAATCCTTGGAGAAGTTTGGATTGACGAGAGTTGGAGCTTGAGATATAGCCTCTTTTATTGCCTCAAAACTTGCCTTGCCTTCAGATGTCCACTTAAATGCCATGCTCTTCTTCAACATCAATGTTATTGGCTTTATGAGAGCTGCAAAGTTTGGAACAAACCTGCGGACAAAATTGATCCTTCCTAAGAAGCTTTGAAGAGCCTTCTTATGACTTGGCAATGGCAACACTCGAATTGCTTCAACTCTTTCTGGGTCAATCATCAATCCCTCCTTTGAAACAATATGGCCTAGAAGTTTTCCTTCGTGAGCCAAGAATATGCATTTTTTGGGATTCAATGATACCCCAAATCTTCTACACCTCTGAAATACCTGCCTCAGATGAAAGAGGTGATCCACTGCATTTTTGGAGAATACAGTGATGTCATCAAGATATATCAGAACTATTTTATTGATCAACCCCTTGAATGCCATATCCATTGCCCTTTGGAAAGTGGCTCCAACATTTGATAGGCCAAATGGCATCTTCTTGTAGGCATATGTGCCCCATTTGGTGGTGAAAGCCATCTTGAACTAGTCATCTTCCTTCACCATTACCTGATTATACCCTGAGTAGCCATCTAAGAGAGAGAATCTCTCCGAACTGGATACCACTTGCAATATTTGTTCCATTGAAGGAAGTGGGTAATGGTCTTTAAGAGATGCCCTGTTGAGGTCTCGGAAGTCTACACACAGACCTGATTTCTCCGCTCTTCTTCTTGACAGAACCAAGTTTGCAACCCAGCTTGAGTGCTTGATCGGGAATATAATGCTTGCCTCTATTAACTTGTTTAGCTCTTTCTTCATTAGAGGCTCAATGTGAGGGTTGACTGGTCTCTGCTTCTGCCTGATGGGTTTAGCATCTGGATCCAATTCTATGGTATGTTGTGCCAACTTCGGATTGAAACCTCTCAAGTCTTCATAGCTCCAAGCGAAGGCATCTGGAAATTCTTGGCAAAGTTGTATGAAATCTGATTTCTCCTGCTCAGTGGCCACTTTGCCAATTTGAAGTGTTTTGCCTTCCCCAACCGGAATTGGCTCTGAATCTTCTCTCTTGACCTGTATGTTAGCCTTTTCCTTACGGAACTGGTCGTTAGGGTTGAAGATAGACTCCAATGTTACTAAACCCTTGGGAAGCTTGTTTGTCCACAACTGCACTACTTGATCCCCATACTGCTGCTCTAATCTATCCTGATTCCTAGCTGAGAATTCAGCCTCTTCTTGTAAGAAATTGACGATCTGTTGATCATTCTCAAACACCTGCCAGCTTGTGTTATTATCTGGAACTACTGGCCTCACAATCACATGGATATGTGGCTGTGTTTTTTCCCTTTTGATGTTGTCAACCACATCAAACATTGCTCCAACAGCTGCGAGCCTATCCGCGGCTTCATTTTTCTTCCTAGGTATGGACACGATGTTGAAAGCTTCGAAATCCTCAACGAGGTCCCATACCCTGTTCTTGTAGTTCTTTAGCAGTTCATTCTTTGTAGCATGTTGTCCCCTGACTTGATTGACGATCAGCTCGCTATCCCCAAACACCTGCAAGTTCTTTATGCCCTTTTTCCTAGCCCAATGAAGTCCATGAATCAAGGCCTCATATTCAGCTGTGTTGTTTGAACAAGAAAACTGGAAACGAAAAGCTGAATAATATTTGATGCCTTGAGGTGAAACAAGCATAGCTCCTCCTCCTGCACCTTGCCTACTCCTTGATCCATCGAAAAATAATTTCCATACCTCATTGTCATCCTTATGGTTTTGTTTGGTGATGTTAGGAATAGGATGGTTTTCTTCATGTATGCAATAGACTCCTAGCTCAGATTCTTCTACTTCTTGGTAGGGATCAAAAGCATGTACCTTGCTTGCCCATTCAGTCAAGAGTTAAATTTGGGATGCTTCCAACTTTGGTGTCAGCTTCATCTGTGCTTTGATAATCTTCTTGATCAAATGCTGAACAGTTGGCATTGATTTGGCTTGGAGTATGAGGCTCAATATGAAAGTTTGCAATTGGTTCAGATCTGATTGTGACCTTAGTACCATATCTTGTTCTGAACAACATGTGTGACCAATCAACAGATAAGTAGCCTCCAATTCTAGCTGTGAAATCCCTTGATAAGCATAGGGCAAATAGTGGTGGCAAATCTATCACTGACACATCTTGCAAAATGGTAACATTGGGGCATGCATGCAAGGTAAGATTCAAACTTTTAATCACTCCCACCGTTGCTACTGCTGTCCCATCCAATTGCACTACCCCCTTTGATATTACTTCATATTGGAGACCCAGCTGATCAGCTATTTGCTTAGGCATGACAGAACTACTTGCCCCGGAATCAATCATGCAATTGTGTACTAGTTTATCCTCAATGATTAATGAAACATAGAATGGAGGGGGCTTCAAAAATTTACCTTGTTGTCCTCCATGATTCCCTTCAGGATGAGCAGCATTTGTGAGGACATTCTCTCACATATGGACCTGCTGGTTCGAAGTTGACCAATTCTTCATGGCAGCTTGTAGAAGATCTCTTTGGCCTGGGATGGATAAAGATTCCCACATTGATATATTCACATTTGTCTTCTTCATTTGATCAATGATGCTAAATGGGGATGAAACATCTCTTTGTTGTCCTTTAGTCTGTGCATTCTTTTCTTGTGCATGGGCAGCAATAGCTGGCATGTGAATTGGTTTAGAAGGTGGTTTGGGCTGTCCTTGCATGTTTGGAGCTGCATTTTGCTTACCGACAACTTGTGGAGTGATGGAAGGTTGTAGATCACTTGGAGCCAATGACTGCCCTTCACCAATATTCCTCTTCTTTGATCTTGTGTTAGCTGCTACACTCTGAGAAATTGTTTGATTCATGCCACAAAAATCCTCAGCTTGCCAATTCGCAAGTGCGGTATCATTTGTAGCTGTGTTTTGCTGAGATGTCCCTTGTTGCTGATTTGTTTCTTGACTCACTTCACCCTCAACGCCAGTATTTGTCACCATCAAGGCTTGGTTCAAAGCACCATTAAAGCACATAGATTGGTTGTGAGGTTCATTGCATGGGAAACACCAATCATACTCTTGAGCTATGTTGTTTTGGACTGGCACTAATGCTTTAGAAGCAGATGCAACATTGGGGTTATAGGGCTGAAATGGTCTATTAGCAGGAGGCCTTACTTGGCTTTGATTTTGATTTGCAGCCTGAGCTGGTGACCTATTTTGTTGGTATGGGGGCCTAGCCTGGTATTGCGCTTGAGGCTGATATGGTCTAGCACTTTGAGCTTGCTGTCTTTTGATAGTCACCAGCTCATTTCCAAGGTTTTGCAATTGTTTCATAACCTCCTGGAGTTCATTTGAAGCACTAGAGGATGAAGTAGAAGTTTCATTTGAACTTTGATTTCTAGGAGTGGGAATAGGAGCCAAAGTGGGTGCTTGACTAGTGCTTGGATTTTCTAAGTTTGGATACAAGGGCATGGGAGGCCTAGGAGCCAGCTTACCAGCTTGAATAAGACAGTTTTCAGCCCTAATGGCAATGCTATAAGTAGCAGGTAAGGTTGTGCCTCCCATAGATTGAATTAACATAGAAATATCAGAATTCAAAGCCTTAAGATAGTATAGAAAAGAACCTTCAGTTGTTGGCCTAACGGCCACTGGAATCCTATCCCAAGACCTTTGAAATATGAAGTTGAAGTCAGTCAACTACTCATTGGGAGCTCTCTTGATAGTTGTCAATTGTTCTAGCAGAGACAAATTGTCTCCCTTTTCTCCAAACTGCTCATGGAGAACTATGCATAACTGATTCCAATTTTGGATAGTACTAGCTCCAAGGCTCCTAAACCATTGCAATGCCCTCCCTTTGAATGAAGATGCCAACAATTTGATAGCAACATCCATTTCATTTATCTCATGGATTGCACAAACGTTAGCAATGTCTTTGACATGATCACCAGGAGTGGTATGATTTTCTCCAGTGAAAAATGGAATGTTCTTCAATGCTGCAATTGGAACTGGATTCTGTGCATTGAGGGCAAGTGGGCTGCTGCCAGTGAAATTGACAAAGGGATTCGGTGGTTGCGCCATTCTGATTGGCCTGAGAACCCTTGTTGATGCGAGAAAAGGTCTACCAGGTGGAGGTGTAGACAAAGTCTAGTTAGGTGGAGATGGTGATCTTCGTGGTCTTCTTCCTCTCCTTCCTCCTCCTGGTGATAGTTGCAAGTGGACAAATAGCCCCTCTTCTCGAGTATCAGACCTGGTTCGAATTCTTCTCATATGCCTGGGCAACTTTTGCTGCTATACCACTGAATTCTACCCCTTCGGAGTCGCCAGATGTGTTAGATAATGAGCCTCAAAAGGCTAGCTTATGCCAAGTTACACACCAAACCTGACAATATTAAAAATAGAATTTAAAACTTGAAGGACCCAGAAGATACAACTCTTCAATTTGGTTATGGGGGTATTGTTTTGTAGCTACTAATCTCCGAAAGGTACAGGTGAAAACTCAGGTCATGCAAGGCAACTGGGAAAACCTGAAATACCAAAAACCATGAAATTTTGAAAGTCAAAATCTCAAAAATCTAAGAATACCCTTTTGAAGATTATCCCCTATCTATCAACTGGTGAAATTTTTACTTGTTTTGAGCAAGTTAAGCCCTTGAAAATCGATTTCAAAGTTCAGCCTGGAAGGTAAAAAATCTGAAATTGTAAAACCTGCAATTTTTAGTCCAAATTTCTTGAAAATTCCTTCAAATCTTGTGGAATGACCTCTTGGTCCCACCGGGCATGCCAAAAACTGTTGATGGCGAATCACAGCACCCCTGAATGTCTGCAACTCGATGGGTTGAGACTCTCAGTGCGATTGCATAACATGGAGCTTTTCCCAAGTGTGGGACCTTGCGAAATCGGAAAAGCTCTCCGGATGAAGGCCGGTTCCTATTCCTCTGTTTAGATGCACACGTAAAAATGCAGAGGGTTTACTCAAAACCTAAACTAACTTGCCAAGGAGACAGGGTAGAAGATGCATAAAAATAAAACCTAAACTACAAAGGTGATGCACCGAGGAATGAAGAACACCTGTCTTGCCAATAAACACAAACCATAAAAAACACAATGCAAGATCATGCACAGATAACCAGATTCACAGTGAAAGATCAGGAGGATGCAAATGAACACAGAGAGGGTTGAGAATCATCCACAGACATGCATTAATTTGCTCCAAAGATTGATACAACACACTACAAAATGCCAAGAGGCAAAGTTGCATTACAGTTTTAAATGGGAGGTTTGAACTCCACAAATCCACCTGCCAAAGAGAAGAAGGGAGGGGCAAAACAAAATGTCCAACCTTTAGAAAGAAGCCCCTCCTTACAATTTATAGGAAGAATGAGAGAGGGAAGAGAGAGGAAATCCAAATCTACCCCAACCACCTCCAGGTTGCATTTAATTTATCTCATTATGGTGGTAGGTGAGAACCCTAGCAAACTTAAAAAGTGGAAAACTGTATTTTGCATTTTTAAGAACTTGTTCCCACCCAATTAAAGATATCCAATCGTAGTTGGACAGAGGACCTCGTAAGCTTTCCAAAAATTCCAACCTTGCATGAATCCGAGCTCCCTGTGAAAAGTTATGGTCATTTGAATATCTCGGGTCGTGGTCCTGCTTCTGTCGGCGCGAATGTTGCGCCTCCTGAAGGTGCGCCATAGGCACATCCATATTCATGTCGACATACCTTTAGGTGCGCCAAGGCGCGAATTCTGTCATGTCGACATTTTGTGTCATGCGCCCTTTACGTGCACCAAGGGCGTCATCCATTCGCCATGTCGACGCTCTTTTACTGCGCCAAGGGCGCATCCATTTCGTGTCGACACCTTCTTCGTGTGCCTCTTACTTGCACCAGGGCGCATCCATTTTCGTGTCGACACCTTCGTGTGCGCCTCTTTACGTGCCAAGGGTGCATCCATTTTCGTGTCGACACCTTACGTGCGTGCGCCTCTTACTGCGCCGGTGCATTGGTGACACTGATAAAAATCGGGCTTTGAGTTTCTTTGATTTCCATATTCTTCTGCTTTTCTATATCTACCTGGGGAGATATTTACAATAGTAGTAAGAACCCACATCAAGATTTATTGTAATACACTAGGTACACGATGATGTATATTTTTGGGCATTATCAAAACATGGTAGGTGCTCATTTATTGGTTAAATCGACTATGATTGGACCCTAGTTTTCTTATGTGTATGTATTGTTTACATGGGGTTTAGAAACTTGATTTGTTTATTTCTTGTATTTCTTAAGACCCATGTACTCTTATTTCATGTAGTATATATGTAGCCTTTTTATCTTTGGGAATTATCTTTTGTGATTTTATGTAATGGAACCATCTTATACAAATATATTCAACTCATCTTATTAATATACATAGTGTATATTCCATTCATTCTTTCAGTTTGCATTTTGTGTTGGATATAGGTTTAACTAGAGAGGCGATTTAAGAGAGCGTATTTATTTAATAGCTTGTTATTTTTTTCGCTAGTAGGTCTGGTTGTTCTTGATCGGAAGTGGAGAATGTATTGAACTTAGACAATTTTATCCAAGCGGTAGAGGCCAAAATAGTCTTGCAAGGAAATCTCATTCGTGGAACAATGGTATTTTGTTGATATAACCTCAACCTTATTGTCTTTTATTTTCAAAATCCGTGGTTGATAAAAATGATTTTGTTTGTATTATTCTGATATAATAATATATCAAGATACCTCATCGTCCAAAAAAATTATTATTTAGTTAATTAAGTAAATCAATATTATTTAAAAATAATCACAAATTTATTGTAGATACATAAGGAATAATGTTGGATTTTATATATTGTCACAAATGGTACATTGTAGTAAATTTTTGTGGTAGTTACTATTATTCAATTGTTTTTGCAATGACCATATTTGTTAAATGTGTAGGAATTACTACTGATTAACAAGCTGTGATATTGTCACTGACTTCAAAATTTGTTAAATATGAACAACTTCAACCTTTAGTAAAAACTATGATATTGTGACGTAGCGACTCAAACACTTGTGACCATGTGAATGTAGAATATTGTAAACATTGTAGCTATTGATTGTTATGTCATTTTACTTATAATTTGTGATTTTTTTGTAAATTGTAAATATTGTTGCATTGCGAATTTATAATTTTAAAAATAATAATAGGCACAATTTTATTATCATATTATCTACTCGAATACTTAAATTTGTTAGATCCTTAATTAAATTAGTGCACTCTTACTAATTCTAGATCCTTAATGAAAGTACCAACTAAATACTCTATGATATATAACACATATTAAAGCTTAACATGAATTAAAGAAAAGGCCCTCCAAGATACCTCATCATCCACAAACAAACAAAATACATCAAAAAAACACAAACATAATCAATAAACCATAAAAGAAAGCTAATACCTCAAGTAGGAGAGTAAAATTAGATCTTAAATTAAAAATGAACCCCCATTCTATGAAGGTTGATCACACGGAAGAACAAAAAAAGCGAGAAATTTTGAATAAAACTAAAGCCATTTAATTTTACACACCAACATAAACAAATTTCGATAGAAACTAATGGAATCATTATGATGAATGATTTTTGCACATTTCTAATCAAAGCCTAATGAATTAAAATTTTAATTTTAAACCTTCAAATAAAAAGTCTTTCGTCAAAGATTGATAAAATCAGTAGACGAATGATTAATATGTTAGCAAATATTAATACATTGTTATTCTTACCCTCGTGGCATCGCCATACTTTCCCCATATCTGCTAACATTGAAGATCAAATCAAGGCATTGAATCGTTTCTTCTTGTTTGTGTTTACATAATACAAATTATTAGTAGTACTGCTAGAGATACTAATGTTTTCATTTGTGCACATTAATTCTAGGGTGGTGGGCGTTGGGTCAATGATTCATTCGCATATGAGGTTTCATGCGGACTATAGTTTACCTTTGGCAAATATTTTATTTACGTGGCTTTTTATTGGTGCTTGATCAATCCTTCATTCTTGGGGCTTGTTTGTACCGCGAGATATGCCTAGGTTTTACTAAAGTTTTCTTTTCTGTTAGCATTTTCCATGTGCTCTCTGCTGCAGGTATCTGCATTGTTCCTCCATGCTAAAGACAAGTGGCTCCTGCATGATTGAGGTTTGAAATAGATTTCAATTGGAAAACGAATTCAAAATGAGGCCACATTTGGCACCATAATTTTTTCCCTCATGCTGCTGAAAGCTTTCATTTCCACAGGATTTTCGGAAGGGCTCTGTTTGGTGTATTCCTGTGTATCATCGCTATTCCAGGAGGTAATAATAAATGATCATAAAACTACTTTTGAGGACAGATTATGCGAAAGTGTTTCATTCTTATGTGGTAGAAGTAAATTAAATAGCAATGCACATTTACTACGTTTCATTTATATTGCTACAATGCCGATGCCTTCCCCTGCCAATCTCAATCTCACCCTCACAGCATTATGTAGACAAGATCTGTTGAAAGAAGCGCTACACCAACTGCTTACTACAAACAAACCACCTATAAACTCTTCTACATACTTTCTACTATTGCAGACCTGCATTTCCAAGAAAACCCTTTCAGAGGGTAAGAAAATCCACTCCCACATCAACGAGACGGGATTTAAGTTTGCCGCACACAAACTATTACAAAACACCATTACGCGGATTTATGGCAAGTGCGAATGTTTAGTAAATGCGCGTGCAAATGTTTGACTAAATGTGAGCGAGACCTCTTTTTTCCGGAATATCATAATTGCGACTTACGAAAGACATGGGTTTCCTCACGAGGCATTGGCCTTTGTTTCACCAAACGCATATGCAGACTGTATTAAACCAGACAGTTCACCTTTGCGAGAATAGTCTAGCACTGTGCCAAAATAAAAGCTGCGGAACAGGCATGGACATCCATCAGATCGGATGTTGTAGTCATGAAGTGCCTTACTGGTAGATATGTATGTAAAATGTGGAAGTATATACTTTTATTGTTGCACATTAATTCTAGGCGGTGGGCAAAGGTTGGGCTCTCTTGGCTGATTCATTCGCATATGATGGCTTTTTCTAAAGTAAGAAACCCAGTTTCATGCAGACTATAGTTTACCTTTGGCAAATATTTTATTTCTGTGGCTTTTTATTGGTGCTTGATTAATCCTTCATTGCCGGGCTTGTTTGTACCTGCCGCAGATATGCCCGGTTTTACTAAAGTTTTCTTTTCCTGTTAGCATTTGCCATGTGCTCTCTGCTGCAGGTATTCTGTTGTTCCTCCATGCTAAAGACAAGTGGCTCCCTGCATGCAACTGATTCAGAGGTTTCGAAATAGATTTCAATTGGAAAACGAATTCAAAATGAGGCCACATTTGGCACCATAATTTTTTCCCTCAAAAGCTTTGAGGATTTTTGGAAGGGCTCTGTTTGGTGTATTCCTGTGTATCATCGCTATTCCAGGAGGTAATAATAAATGATCATAAAACTACTTTTGAGGACAGAGTATGCGAGTGTTTCATTCTCACTGTGGTAGAAGTAAATTAAATAGCAATGCACATTTACTACGTTTCATTTATATTGCTACAATGCCGATGCCTTCCCCTGCCAATCTCAATCTCACCCTCACAACATTATGTAGACAAGATCTGTTGAAAGAAGCGCTACACATTCTGCTTACTACAAACAACCCACCTGTAAACTCTTCTACATACTTTCTACTATTGCAGACCTGCATTTCCAAGAAAACCCTTTCAGAGGGTAAGAAAATCCACTCCCACATCAACGAGACGGGATTTAAGTTTGCCGCACACAAACTATTACAAAACACCATTACGCGGATTTATGGCAAGTGCGAATGTTTAGTAAATGCGCGGCAAATGTTTGACCAAATGACTGAACGAGACCTCTTTTCCTGGAATATCATAATTGCAGCTTACGAAAGACATGGGTTTCCTCACGAGGCATTGGCACTGTTTCACCAAATGCAACAGACCTGTATTAAACCAGACAGTTCACCTTTGCCAGAATACTCCCAGCCTGTGCCAAAATAAAAGCTCTGGAACAGGGCATGGACATCCATCAAAGCGTAGTTGAAAGTGGTTTTCTGTCAGATGTTGTAGTCGCAAGTGCCCTGGTAGATATGTATGTAAAATGTGGAAGTATATACAAGGCACGCGAACTGTTTGACAAAATGCCCCAGAAAAATGTGTTCTCATGGATTGCAATGATTGCAGGATATGAACAAAATGGTGTTCTCGACAAGGCCTTACAACTTTTTCAACAAATGCCTCAAAGAGATGTTGTGTCATGGACTGTAATGATTTCAGGATATGCACAAAACGAATTTGTCGAAAAGGCTTTGGAAACTTTTAAACAAATGCAATTAGCATGTGTCGAGCCAAATTCCCATGGAAAGTTGTTCGTGCCCTGATATTTTGGAGTATTCACTGTTAAATCTTAGTCTCGTTTTGTTACAAGTAAGTGGCTTTACTCTATTTTTGCACTTGTTATTTTGTGCCATTATATTGGTAAATGAGGTCATTGTAGTAATGATCTCGTTTACCTCCGACATCGCTCTTGCATCTGTCATAGTAAGGGATAGCTCTGTTATTTCGTGGTTACTGTGCATCAATCTTTTGCTTGAAAAAGGTTCATGCTTTTACTGTATGGTTTCTGTTTCAATGTCTTTCATTTTTCACTGCCATAACTTTCCACTGCATTTGTGAAAGTTATGCTCTACAAGTAATATCAAATAAACTAAATTTTGCATAGCTGTAGCCTCTTTTCTTTATATAATTTGCTGGTGCACACTCAGAATATCTGTACCTGCTTCATTCTGATACAGGTTGTCTTTGATTTGATTTCTCCAATCCTTGGAAGCATGGAGAGTGTTGCAGGCTTGATTCTCATATGCCACAATGCATGAAGTTGGAATTGACTTTCTGTAATAGCTGCACTGCTAATAAAAACATTGAGTGGGAGCATACCTTCTTGTCTGGGTGATCTTTCTTCGTTAAATGTTATCTGACTTAATCGGAATCAGCTTAGTGGAAGCATACCATCTTCTACTGGAAATCACTCTTCTCTGAGAAATCTAGTTATTTCCAACAATCAATTGTCTGGCCAAATCCCATTTTCCTTGGGCAATCTCTCAGGGCTTGTGTGGGTGGATGTTTCCTTCAACCGACTAAGTGCGGCTCTTCCTTCTTCCTTGGCTGGGATGTCCTCTCTTATTGGACTCACTGCCGATGGAAATGCATTCAACGAGAGCATTCCTTCGTGGGCATTGCCATCTTCATTGCAGGATCTCTCTCTCACACTGAACTACAATCAAACAATTTCAGAAACATTGTTCAATAACCTTTCCAGCTTTAAAAAATTGCATGTATCTAATTATGCATTGAATATTAGTACAACTTGGATCCCTCCATTTCAGCTAGAACACTTAGATTTGACATCATGTAAAATTGATGGACCGATTCCACCGTCTCTCTCAAAATCATCTGACATGACCAATTTATCTAAACAAATCAAGCCATCTGATGGGTCTCTTGGATCTGTCCAGGAATGCATTGACTGGAGTCGTGCCATCAGTATTGTCTGATAATCTTGTAGTTCTCATGCTCAATAACAATTCACTAATTGGCCAATTCTGCACTTCTGATACTGAATTTAGCAGATAATAGTTTGGAGGACAGCATCCCCCTTTGGGCTATGCCCCTGGTTCTTAGTCATCCAGAATAATAAGCTAAGTGGGATTTTGTTGGTGCTTAACATTGAAAAATGTACTTGGAATATTGTGAAAAACATCGAACCTTCGTTTTCTTCTTCATTTATGTGCACGCTCAGAATATTTGTACCTGCTTCATTCCAATACAGGCTGTCTTTTAACCTTTTGAACTTGATCTTCAATTGGTACTTGAAAAGATGTCCTTTTACTTGATTTTACGAAAACAAAGCATTTAGAAAACTGTAAGCTGACTTAAGTTGTTAGTTCCTTTAGCAATATACTGTAGCCTTAATTGTTTACATATATATCAATTTCATTAAGAATGACATGCATGTACCTTTGATTTATGTATAATTGTATCGTGTACCTCCAAATTTTGCATTCTTTGAATTTATTCTCTTGTCAAAAAAATACTCCAATAACTACATGTTTTATTGTGACTAATACAACATGTCTCCCTTATATTGTGCAAAGCATGTTCTAGGACAATGGGCTATCTGCTTGGCAAAATGTCCTCCAGCGTACAAAAGCAGTCGTAGCATATGGGATTCAAACATGAAGCTCTTAGACTCACATCTTTGGCTCATGCATGCTTCATGTAAAGAAATTTAGAGACATCAGTTCTTATTTCTAATTTAATATGCAATGGACATGCAGTTACTTCAACTACCTGAAGAAGCGATCTATTGTGGACTGTTTCGAACCATGCAAACTCTAAAAGTTCATCCGACATAGACTTACATTTAGAAAAGCAAAAAAGAATCTGCTTATTGTACTCGCTTATTAGTATTAGTATTATTATTACATTTACAAATTTCTCCAGAATTTATGCTTTTCAAACTCTGTTTTTTAAATTATACACGTCAATAAACTCTTCAGCCAAGACAACAGATTCAATATAACTTCTAATTCATTGCCTCCCGTTTGCAATATAATGCACCGCAGCCCTTATTAGTTAAGAACCTTTAAAATTTAATAATTGTTAGATGTTTATGTATCATACAATTTTAATGCAAATATATGTTATCTACAAAATTGAAATATTTTAATAAAATCAAGTGTCTTATTTGAAACAATTTTAAGATTACAAAATAATCATTATATTTTAACAATTGTTATCTTATTTTAAGTATATTAGTTATGTTAATAGATTATTTATTAATTATTGGATTTATTTGTTACAATTTAATTATATCATTTAAAAACCTTGGTAAGTTCTATATATACGGGGTTTAAATTTTTATTTTGAAATTGAATGTTTCAAAAGTCATAATTTAAAGAAATTAAGAAATATATTCTTTATGAAATAAGAAATGTGGTTTTTGTAGTGCCCACTTCCTTTCGACACCTTTTGATTGTTGATTTCGATAATGTTTTGCACTTATGGATATATTATAGATTTTGATTTAGCATGTTACAAGATGTTAGAGATACTAGGCTGTTGATTGATTTCGTTTCATATATGATGCATGTGGACCATTAGACACATTTGATATTGATGTTGATCTACGGTTGACGTGGTTATTTATATATATTTCTGACATGCGATATACTTTCGTCGCCATGAGTAGACCTTGGATAATTGGTTAATGTTGTGATCATTTTGACATGGATGAAATGTGGAATGGAAATGTTGCTAGAAATTGTAAGTGATATCATATTTGCATAGATGATATTAATTCGTATATAGATGATTTTAGATTTATATCGCATATTTTGGCATGGATGTTTTAATGCGGCCACGAGGCCGAATGAGGTATTATTTGTTTTGTACATATATTATATTCACAAAAACATCGGAGGGATTGGAGACCAACCACATTAGAATTCTTGATGAATTCAACTAGGGTCACCATGGCAACATGTAATTGTGTGTGTGCGTATGAGTTTGGTTAGGGGAAAATTGTGACCAAGGGGTCATGTGTTGTCTTTTATTATTAGTTCCCTTTTTATTAATGTTAGTATGTGTTTCTTTTAGTAATGTAATTTACTTGTTTTATTATTTAGATTTTTGGATGTATGTTTACACCTTTATTATTAATGGGTTATAGTGTCTTAATTAAGCTAATTTAACTTGTCCTAAACTAAATAAAGATGTGACCAAAAAGGAGTTCATTTATTAGACTTGATTTATTCTTGGACATTGTGTTGTGTGTTTTATGCTTGAGTCTTGAGTGTAGTACACTCTACCCTTCATGGGAAACTCGAATTTGGCCTTAGAGGCCAAATTTGGAAGCTTGTGGGACAAGTCAAACTTGTCCCACACCTCTTAAATGTCTATGCCAACCCTACCTATGGGTTGGGGTGTCAAAAATTAAGCCCCATTAGGTGTTTTGTGAAGATAAAAAAGGTGAAATGTTTATTACACTTTCTTTCAAATATTTAATTTTTTCCTTTGGGGAGTGGGCTTAAATGGAGGTGTAAGTTTCTTGTCATTCCTTGACCACTTATTAATGGTGCATTGGAATATGAAGTTGACCAAGGTGATGTGGAGTGGAGAGGAAATGAGGTGGCATCCTACTTGCAGCCACGTCATCCTCCTCCCTCCTTTTTCTATTTATTCAAATCATTTTGCTTGTTCGGGGGTTACTTCATTATTTTGTGCTCTTGTATTTTGGGAGTTAGAGGACTTTTGGAGAGAGCTTGTGGATTGCTAGAGTCTTGTAGATACTTTCTTGGTTTTGAGGAGCTTGGAACTTAATTCTTGGAACAATCTATATTATGGAGAGGTAGGAGCTTCACCTTAGTTTAAATTATGTTTCTATTTTATGTTCATATGTTTGTGTTGTGTATTGTTTTCCTTTTAAATGTTTGTTGTGTATGGGTAGATTTCCTAAGTTTGAAGTAGGAAGAGACTATGGGGAGTTTTATTTTCGGGAGGTATAAGAGTTTTGTTTTCCTGAGGAGAGAGTTTGGGTTGGGTGCCCCACCTTGTATGAGGAATGCTTGCATTTCTTCTTGTTTCTTGTTATGAGGGAGGCATAAGAGATTGAGGGAGGCATAAGAGTATATGAGGGTATAAGGGGTACTTGAGGGAGACATAAGAGTTGGTAGGGGATTTTTGATATTTATTGGAGGCTTAAAGGTGGGCACCCATTCCCATTAGGAGGCATAAGTGGCCTCCCCATAGGTCTTGCTCTTTTGGATTTCTTGATAAGCCTTGTATTATTATTGTTTTGTTGTTCCTTTTGCTTGTGTTGTTGTTGTGTTTGAATGTGAATGGAATGGATGTGAAACTATTTTATCAAGTATTGTGGAAGCTTGTTATTTCCATGAGTTGAAATCATCTCCCATTATAATGTGGTTGGGGCTCGGGGGCCAATAGAGAGGATGACTTATCTTCTCCATTGGATGTCTAGGTTGGGTGGAGAGCATTGCCTCTCCCCGTATTTTGTTGTGAATCATTCAAATCTTGGAGGAGTTATCTTGATGGAGTTATGAAGCTTGGAGTTTTGTTGGAGACCTTGTGAAACTTTCTTTGTGTTATTCCCACTTAGAGTGGAAGAACTTGTAATAATGTATCCCATTCTTTTATTTATATGTTGTATTGTTTCCCAAATATATTGGAGAACATTTTTATTGATCTTGTGAAGAAACAAAGTGCATTTCATTGGTGGATATGGAAGTGTAGTATATATTGAAAAGAAAGAAGAAATATTTGTATTGTAGACTTAGTTTAAGAGATAGAAAAGAAATTAAATTCTCTTATTTGAAACCTTAGTTGTATTGTGAGAAACATAGTTCTTTGTGTTAAAATAAATGAACTATTTTTCAAGGGAAAAGAAAGTATACTTTCATTGTGTAGTTATTGTATTGTAAATGTGAGAGAAGGAAATGTAGAAGTTGTTAGAAGTTGAACTTGCTTGCATAGTAAACTTGAATGGAAAAATAAAGTTGTGTTAGCTATTTTGAATGTATGTACATTATAGTGAAATGAAAGAGAGAACAAGTTAGATTATATTGTATTTAGAAATGATGATTTTCTTTACATAGCAAGAAAAATGACAAAGTAATGAAATAGATTTAAATTCCCCTTGCTCTTGTAATGGAAAGAAGAATCTAGTTAAACAAATGGAATTATTCTTGTAAGTAGATGAGTTTTATTAGAGTTGAAAATACTTTAAAATGAGTAGATTTAACTAAGAAATGAATAAAAGAGCAATAAATCTCAAATCTGGAACTCTAAATGAACAAAAACAAACTCAGAATGCATTTTTACACCTTTTAGTAACTTTTTGGTTTTGTGAAAATCTTGGCATAAAGGTTTTGTTTTTTAGAAATAGGACCGCCGCCTTGTGCAGAGCAGCGGTCCCGTAACCACCACTCGGTAGGGTAGTGGTCGGGGTTTTCACCCGACTAGAGTTGCGTCTCACAACTATCGCTTAGTAGGGGCGGCAGTCCATGATTTGTCACCTAGGTAGGGCGGAGGTCTTAGGGACTGCTTGAGTCTCTCTGGGCAGCGGTTTTGTCACTTATGATAGAACTCTGCGGATCCGCTCCTGTGCGTGAAATTTATCTAGTTTGCACCAATTTCTAAGTTGTAAAATTTAACCTATGATTACCAGTAAGAAAAACAATGATTAATCCTATGGATTTGAACAATAAAACATGTAAATGGTGGACTAAAAGCATTATTTCATTTATAACTATGGGGGTAGGGTTTGCCCCAAATTTTAAAGACCCAAATACAAATGGTTTGTAATAAAACCAGATTGGGGAAAGAGATCCCTCCCAATCTTTGAATGAAATAGAATACATTAATAAAACTAAAACTAAACTAAGCCTAGACTAGATCTCCATGTAGAATCCTCCATGGTTCTTCCTCTTGTGCTTCCATGGCTTCCTCTTTTCCAACCTGGAATTTTTAACAAAAGGAAATAGACCTAATGAGAATAATAGGATAAGAAAATGTTTAATAGGAATTCATAAGGATTTTAGGGCTAAGTTTGGAATCCTATGATCTTGTGGCCAAGATTGTTTAGATCTAAGGGTGGAGGATTGACCCTACTTTTATTAGGTAGAAATGTATTTTAAATATTTAATTTAAAATCCTTAAGGGTATGTGTAGATGGGTGAGTGGGGCATTTAATTTCCTAGGGTGTAATGTCCTTATTAATCCTTAGTATGTTGTAGGAATTTAATAAAAGGACTTTTAAACTATTAGGATAATGAAACTAGAGTAATTAAGCATGAGGTTAACCATATTAAAGTTGAGCAATAATTAAAGAGAAGAAAATATTTAATTAAATAAATTAATCCTTGTTACCTTCCTATTGAATGATTGATTAATGGACCCTAGAGATAATTTTGAAAACATGTAACTTTTAACTAGACCTAGTTCTTCAATCGTAAAGCTGAGTTAAGTAGTGTAAGTTAAGTTAATGAACCCTAAAGGTTAAGTACCCTTGTAACCTTCGTGGTAACTTAAAATAAAATAGTCACAATTTCAAGTTAAGTGTTAGGTTGAAGCGTGTTCCTAGAATGCCATCTTTTGCGGGCATTACACTTGGTATTAGAGCTATGGGTTCAAAGCTTTAACACTTGGGCACACTTAGAAGACATGAAACATGAACATTTAACCTAGTGATAAAGTTGGTTCCTTTTAATCTAGAAAACCACAATGTCTGATAATTGTATAAATTAGAAAACATAGAAAACTAAAACAAGACCTAGAACAATGAACTAACTCTCACCTTGATTTGTGTAGGAGGCACGGATTAGACGAGGGGTATTTTCACATAGACCTAGATATACCACCGCCAGAGTAGGTTGTAGCGGCCATTCTACCTCAGATTTTACAGATGCTTCAGATGTCAATGCTGCTATATACAGAGAGACCTTGGGAGGACGATTTTTCAGACATGGCATCGAGCTATTAGTTGAGGCCCATGTATCCCCTCAACACAACAAGGAGTATAGGGTAGAGAATTTCCACGCGGAGTCGCCTAGGGCAGAGTCACCACAGAGAGTACATGGGGACAAGATCTTAGGACATAAGGACAGGTCTCGAGCCCTAGATAGAGGGAGGAGCATGCAGAGAGACCTAGGGGTTGTTAGACATCAGCTGCAAACCATATCAGGGAGATCTTGAAGCTATGACCATCTCACTATTCGGGTGATACATGAGGTTTTTAGGTAGAGACCTGGTTGGTGAGATTAAGCGGATGCTTCAAGATCTTCCCTTGTACTAGCAACATGAAAGCTCATGTTGTGATCCATATTTTGAGGGATGGAGCAGGAGTCTGGTGAAGGACCGAGGAGCGAAGCTCCATGTTCATTCGAGAAATGGTTACTTGGGAACTATTTGAGGATCGTTTTGAGGAGTATGTATTTACCCAAAAGGTTTATATAGCAAGCGTATAGATGAGTTTCATGACCTCCGTTAGGCATCAATGAATATAGTTGAGTATGAGAGTAGATTTTTGCACCTACTCCGGACGTCGAATATATGCGGGATGAGAAGGCACAAATTCACAAGTTCATGGGACTGAACTTGGATTTGGGTGGCATGGTGCACATTCACTGCCCAAAAGCATTAGCGAGAGGAGACACGGGGAAGACGCAGTAGACTAGAGATAGAGTTCCAAGCCACATCTAGTAGACGCGAGGATAATAGATTTAGGGGTTCGATTCTTCCTCCACGTGGTGGATAGAGTTTAGGACAAGATTCATTCAGGCCACCACGGTAGCCACCCGGGCAGCAATAGTAGACCCACCCACCTTACAGACCTCCTTAGATATTTGATGCACAGAGAGGGGAGTATGGGGCCTCCTCCTAGGGTCTCGTTAGGACACATGCAACACCGAGAGCTCGGTCGGTGGGAGCTCCTAGTAGAGACCTCAGCGATCTATATCAGATTGTTAGGGTCCATAGCTCAGACATCTAGAGTACCAGCTAGAGTTGCATCCCACTAGAGAGGACCAGGAAGCTATTATGGTTGTGGTGTTGCTAGAAATCATTGGAGAGATTACCCATAAAACCCTAGTAACAAGGGTAAGATGCAAATCTTAGAGCCTACTATTGGAGATATGGAACAGAGCCATTGGATCTACATAGTGGTAGAGAATTTCCGGGCTAAGCACGAGTCTTGTGAGAGAGATGACAGGTAGTATTGGTGGTATTTCTACCTCTATATTATTTGATTCTAGTTCTTCTGATTCTTTTATTGCACCATCCTTAGTAGAGAATTGTAGGCTGGTGGTAGTTAGGTAGGGTTGTATTTGGGACGTTGAGATGGATTCTGGAGCCAAAATTTCTATAGACTCCTTAGTTAAGGAGTGTATAATGGATTTGGGACCCTTCAACACTACCTCATATTTTCGAATCGTTCCATTAGGATCTTATGGTGTCATCTTGGGATGGGTGGTTATCTACACACAGAGCTAGAGTGGAATGTTACCATAAGACTATTGCTTTCCTAGATGATATAGGAGTAGAGTCGGTGATAGCGAGGGGTTAGGAGGCTCGCTTCCATTCACACCATCTCCGCTATGCAACTTTAAGTGTGTACAATGATGAGGTTGTCAAATGTATCTTTGTTAAGGTTAGTGAAAGATCTAAGGATGAGTCTAGTGGACCATCCCTTGATGACCATCCCATCTTGAGAGAGTTTTCTAATGTTTTTATAGGGGAGCTACCATGGTTACCTCCCCATGTGAGATAGATTTCCACATAGATTTGGTTCTAGATGCAGATCTTATCTCGCGAGCACCTTATTGGATGAATACTCCTAAGCTATGTGAGCTCAAGTTGCAGCTTGAGGGCCTTCTAGAGAAAGGCCTAATCCATCCTAGTGTATCCCCTTAGGGTGCATCGGTGATCTTTGTGAAGAAGAAGGATGGATCTCTACGGTTGTGTATTGATTACCGTTAGCTGAACAAAGTAACGATCAAGAATCATTACCCCCTTTCACATCTTGATGATTTATTTGATCAAATGAAGGGGGCTACTGTTTTCTCCAAGATAGATCTTAAGTTGGGTTATCATCAGCTCAGGATTACGAAGGTTGATATTCATAAGACCGCATTCTGTACGAGATATGGCCACTATGAGTTCACAGTGGTACCTTTTAGTTTGATGAATGCCCCTGTAGTATTTATGAGCTTGATGAATGGGGTGTTCAAGAATTTTTTGGATCACTTCGTGATCATTTTCCTTGATGACATTCTGATTTACTCACATATGCGTGAGGAGCATAAGGAGAACCTTTGCTAGGTTCTTTAGTGTTTTCATGAGCAACATCTTTACGGGAACTTCAAGAAGTATGCATTCTTTCAGAAAGAGGTGAAGTATTTGGGCCATATCATTTCTAGGGAAGGTATCACAGTTAATCCTTCCAATATTCAAGCTATCATGGATTGGCCAGCACCCACTAGTGTGACCGAGGTGCATAGCTTCATGAGTTTAGTAGGATATTACATGAGATTTGTCTAGGACTTTTCTTGGATTGTGCACCCCATCACTTCCCTTTAGAAAAAAGGGAAGAAGTTTGTTTAGTCAGACATATGTGAGCAGGCCTTCATTACACTGAAGGAATGCCTCACGATATTGCCTATTCTTGTAGTTCCAGATCCTTAGGGTGAGTTCTACATTTGTACAGATGCTTCTTTGGTAGGACTTGGTGGTGTGTTGATGCGGGAGGGCAGGGTAGTTTCTTTTGAGTCTCACAAACTCAAGGATTATGAGCTCAATTATCAAACTCATGATCTTGATCTTGCATCATTTGTGCACACATTAGTGTGGTGGAGAAATTTTCTTCTTCGGTAGAGATTTACACTCAGGATTGATCACTTGAGTCTTCGCCATCTCTTCACGCATCCCAATCTCAACGCTCGTTAGTGGTGTTGGATAGAGTATCTTTGTGAGTATGAAATGAAGATAAAGCATGTGAAGGGGAAGGGAACATGATTATAGACACCATGATTAGACAGAGACATGTGGATATGGCTACTTGATAGGTACAAATTTATAGAGCGAGGATTTTGTAGCAGCTTCCTCAAGACAGTTTCTACCTTGCAGCCAGAGTAGAGACTAAGTCTCAGAGACCCCTTGAGGAAATATTTGATGGATTTTCATTAGAGGTAGATGGTCTTCTCAAACACAGAGGTCAGATTTATGTTCCTAGAGATGGAGGCTTGAGGAAAGACATTTTGACAGAGGCTCATCATGCACCTTATTCAGCCCATCCGGGGTGAAGAAGATGCATGACACCTTGAGATAGTTGTACCATTAGAGAGGACTTCAGAAAGACATGGCTTTGTTGTGTCACACCTGCTTGCTTAGAGTTCGAGAAGGTGAATTTGGGCATCATTATCTAGTTAGCCTTATCTTTCCTCATGCCATACCGGAGTGGAAGTGGGACACCATTTCCATGGACTTCATTTTTGGGTTACCGACGTCAAGATACCACCACGACGCCATCATGGTCATGGTGGATAAATTGATGAAAGTGGATCATTTTTCTTTGATGAAGACCACCTATACGGCCTATGCGGTGGCACATGTATATCTTGATGAGATAGTCAGATTACATGGGATTCCGCAGAAGATAATTTGTGACCATGATCCTTTGTACATTTCCCATTTCTGGACCACCATGCAGCATGCTCTCGGGATGAGGATCAATTTTAGCATGGCATATCACCCACGATACAAATGGGACAGATTGAGTGAGTGAATTAGATCATGGAGGACATGCTTAGAATGTATGTGATGGATCACTAGTCAAGATGAGAGGAGTATCGTACTTGGTGGAGTTTACCTATAATAATAGTTTTCGAGTTCAATAGAAAGGCTCCTTTTCAGAAATTATATGGCAAAGAGTGCAATACACCTCTTATTTGGGACGGAGTTAGAGGACAAGGTTTATCTTGGGCCAATGTTATTGTAGGATATGGAAAAACATGTTACATTGATTAGACGAGAGATTGTAGGAGGCACATGACAGGCGGAAGAAGTATACGAGACCAATATAGGGTAGATCATAGTTTGAGGTGGGCACAAAGGCATTTCTTCATGTTTGACCACATAAGATCCCTATCTATTATGGAAAAGGTTCTAAGCTTGCTCCTAGGTTTGTGAGTCCCTTTGAGATCTTGGGCGCCTCAATCCCTAAGCCTATCATCTAACATTGCCACCTAGCTAATCTCGCATCCATGATGTGTTTCACATTTCTCTACTTTAGAGATATATTTATGATCCTTCTCACATGCTAGATTGGACCGCATTGCAAGTGTAGGATAAGGGGAAGGTGATGGTGGAGCCCATTCGCATTATAGAGTGCAAAACCATAGGCCTTTATGGCAGAGAGATATCGTATTGGAATAGATGATATTAATTTGTATATAGATGATTTTAAATTTGTATGGCATATTTGGCATGGATGTTTTAATGCAGCCATGAGGCCAAAGGAGGTATTCTTTGTTTTGTAGGTATATTATATTCACAACAACATCGGGGGGATTGGAGACCAACCACATTGGATTTCTTAATGAATTCAACTAGGGTCACCATCGCAACATGTAATTGTGTGTTTGTGTATGAGTTTGGTTAGGGAAATTGTGACCAAGGGGTCATGTGTTTTCTTTTATTATTAGTTCCCTTTTTATTAATGTTATTATTTTTTTCTTTTAGTAATATAATTTACTTGTTTTATTATTTAGATTTTTAGATGTATGTTTACACCTTTATTATTAATGGTTTGTAGTGTCTTAATTAAGCTAATTTAAATTATCCTAAACTAAATAAATATGTGACCAAAAAGGAGTCCATTTATTAGACTTGATTTACTCTTGGACTTTGTGTTGAGTGTTGTATGCTTGAGTTTTGAGTATAGTACACTCTACCCTTCATGGGAAACTTGAATTTGGCCTTAGAGGCCAAATTTGGAAGCTTGTGGGACAAGTCAAACTTTTCCCACACTTCTTAAATGTCTATGCCAAACCTACCTATGGGTTGGAGGTTAAAATTAGTCCCTATTAGGTGTTTTGGGAAGATAAAAAAGGTGAAATGTTTATTACACTTTCTTTCAAATATTTAATTTTGTCCTTTGGGGAGTGGGCTTAGATGGAGTTTGCATGTTTCTTGTCATTCCTTCAACCAATTATTAATGGTGCATTGGAATATGAGGTTAAACAAGGTGATGTGGAATGGAGAGGAAATGAGGTGGCATCTACTTGGTGCCACATCATCATCCTCCTCCCTCCTTTTTCTATTTATTCAAATAATTTTACTTGTTGAGGGTTACTTCATTATTTTGTGCTCTTGTATATTTGGGAGTTAGAGGACTTATGGAGAGAGCTTGTGGATTGCTAGAGTCTTGTGGATGCTTGCTTGGTTTTGAGGAGCTTGAACTTAATTCTTGGAACAATATATACTATGGAGAGGTAGGACCTTCACCTTAGTTTAAATTATGTTTCTATTTTGTGTTCATATGTTTGTGTTGTGTATTTCTTCTTGTTTCTTGTTATGAGGGAGGCATAAGAGTATATGGGGTATAAGGGGTACTTGAGGGAGGCATAAGAATTGGTAGGGGATTTGTGACATGCATTGGATGCTTAAAGGTGGGCACCAATTCCCAATGGGAGGCATAAGTGGCCACCCCATAGGTCTTGCTCTTTTTGGCTTTCTTGATAAGCCTTATATTATTATTGTTTAGTTGTTCCTTTTGCTTGAGTTGTTGTTGTGTTTGAATGTGAATGGAATGGATGTGAAACTATTTTTTCAAGTATTGTGGAAGCTTGTTGTTGCCATGAGTTGAAATCATCTCCCATTGTAATGTGGTTGGGTTTCGGGGGCCAATAGAGAGGATGGATTCTCCTCTCCATTAGATGTCTATATTGGGTGGAGAGTGTTGCCTCTCCCCCTATTTTGTTGTGAATCAAACAAATATTGGAGGAGCTATCTTAATGGAGTTGTGAAGCTTGGTGTTTTTTGGAGACCTTGTGAAATTTCTTTGTGTTATTCCCACTTAGAGTGGAAGAACTTGTAATAATGTATCCAATTCTTTTATTTATATGTTGTATTGTTTCCCAAATCAATTGGAGAACATTTTTATTGATCTTGTGAAGAAACAAAGTGAATTTCATTGGTGGCTATGGCGAGTGTAGTATATATTGAAAAGAAAGAAGAAATATTTGTATTGCAGACTTAGTTTAAGCGATAGAAAAGAAATTAAATTCTCTTATTTGAAACCTTAGTTGTATTGTGAGAAAAGTAGTTCTTTGTGTTAAAAGAAATGAACTATTTTTCAAGGGAAAAGAAAGTATACTTTCGTTGTGTAGTTATTGTATTGTAAATGTGAGAGAAGGAAATGTAGAAGTTGAACTTACTTGCATAGTAAAATTGAATGGAAAAATAAAATTATTTTAGCTATTTTGAATGTATGTACATTGTAGTGAAATGAAAGAGAGAACAAGTTAGATTATATTGTATTAGAAATGATTATTTTCTTTACATAGCAAGAAAAATGACAAAGCAATGAAATAGATTTAAATTCCCATTGATCTTGTAATGGATAGAAGAATTTAGTTTAACAAATGGATATATTCTTATAAGTAGATGAGTTTTATTAGAGTTGAAAATACTTTAAAATGAGTAGATTTAACTAAGAAAGATTAAAAGAGCAATAAATCTTAAATATGGAACTCTAAAGGAACAAAAACAAATTGAAAAATGCATTTTCACACCTTTTATTAACTTTTTGGTTTTTTGAAAATCTTGGCATAAAGGTTGTTTTCAGAAATAGGACTGTCACCCTTTGCGAGTGGCGGTCCCGTAATTGCTGCTCAAGCTAAGGAGGCGATCTCAAAATCGTCACTCAGTTGGGTGGCGGTCCATGGTTTGTCACCCAGATAGGGCAGCGGTCCTAGGACCGCTAGTCTACTGCAGGTGGTGATTTTGTCACTTATTACACAACTCCACGGATCCACGCTTTGTGTGAAATTTATCCGATTTGTACCAAATTATAAGTTGTAAAATTTAACCTATGATTACCAGCAAGCAAAATAATGATTAATCCTATGGATTTGAAAAATAAAACATGTAAATGGTGGACTAAAAGCATTCTTTCATTTATAACTATGGGGGTAAGCTTTGCCCCAAATTTGAAAGACTCAAATACAAATGGTTTGTAATTATGCTAGATTGGGGAAAGAGATCCCTCCCAATCTTTGAATGAAATAGAATACATTAATAAAACTAAAACTAAAACTAAGCTAAGCCTATACTAGATCTCCATGTAGAATCCTCCATGGTTCTTCCTCTTGTGCTTCCATGGCTTCCTCTTCTCCAACCTGAAATTTTTAACAAAAGGAAATAGACCTAATAAGAAGAATAAGATAAGAAAAGGTTTAATAAGTGTTGATGTCAAAACGCAGCACCCCTGGGACTCTGCAACACGATGGGTTGAGAATCTCAGTGCGATTGCACAACATGGAGCTTTTCCCAAGTGTGGGACCTTGCGAAATCGGAAAAGCTCTCCGGATGAAGGCCGGCTCCTATTCCTCTGTTCAGATGCATGAATAAAATGCAGAGGGCTTACCAAAAACCTAATCTAACTTGCCAAGGAGACAGGGTAGAGAATGCATAAAAATAAAACCTAAACTACGGAGGTGATGCACCGAGGAATGAAGAACATATGTTTTGCCAATAAACACAAACCATAGAAATGCAATGCAATATCATGCACGGATAAACATATTCGCAGTGAAAGATCAGGAGGATGCAAAATGAAACACATAGAGGGTTGAGAAACATCCACAGTCATGCATTTATTTGCTCCGAAGGTTTGATACAATACACTGCAAAAATGCCAATAGGCAAAGGTTGCATTACAGGCCCAAATGGGAGGTTTGAGCTCCACAACTCCACCTGCCAAAGAGAAGAAGGGAGGGGCCAAAACAAGAATGTCCAACCCTTTACAAAGAGCCTCTCTTGACCATTTATATGAGGAAAAATGAGGGAGAAGAGAATGATTCGAATTCTGCCCCAACCACCTCCAAGACTGCACCTAACTCCTCATCATGGCGGTAGGTGAGATCCCAACAACCTCAAAATATGGCGAACTGTATTTTTGCATTTTTAAGAACTTTTTCCCACCCAATTAAAGATATCTAGTCGTAGTTGGGTAGAGGATGCCGAGAGCTTTCCGAAAAGTCCAACCTTGTGTGAATCCGAGCTCCCTGTGAAAAGTTATGGCGATCTGAATATTTCCCGCGTCAGGGTCTGTTTCCAGTCGGGTTCGGGGTTCTCCTCTGCATCTGCATCGGGTTTGGGAGGTGGCTCGACATGTGTTTGATGCTTGTGTTTTCCCGAAACCCGCTTCCACCGGTATTTCCAAGATTTCCTTTGTTTCGGGGTGGAAAATGGACCTGCATGCGCATCGGGTTCGGAGGGTTGCTCGACATGTTTTCGCCCCGTGCTTCCCCACCGTGTTTTTCTGACTCGAAACCCGATTTCCTTGGAAGTGTTTTCGGGTTTGCGGAACCCTCGAGCATCGGGACATCCTTTGCGATCTGCATGCTTCATGTTTCGTGTTTCCCGAAACCCGAAACCCGATTTCCTTTGATGTCGGGTTTTCCAACCCTCCGACATGCCTTTTTGCCGTGTTTCTCCGCCATGTTCCTCCGCCTTGCGAGACCCGATTTTCCTTTCTGTCGGGTTTTCCAACCCTTGCGACATGTCCTTGCGCCATGCTTCTCCCCCTCCGAAACCCGATTTGCTTGCGTTTATCTATATTTACAGGGGGGTAAATATATACAACAATTTGGCGACTCACGGGGTTACCTGCCTGCTAGGTAGAAGATCAGTGGCCTTTTAGTGATCCATTGGGCATGGAGTCATAAGCAATAACCTAAAACCAACCTGAAATTTGAAAACTCCCCTCTGAGCCACTTGAAACCCATTGAACTGGGAGTTTTCCCACCAAAATACCACCGAAATGAACTGTGCCAGAGAAAAACCAGCAACACCAAAAACTATGTACAGAACTGAAAATCATACGTGCTCCAAATGGAACATGCAGAGTGTGCACAAGCACTTCTTCTACTGAAAGCAAACCTACCTACTCTACTCTAACTGGAAGCAAAGGAAAGCTAAACAAACCCTGCAATTGGTTGTGAGAAATAGCTTCCCTTTCTCAGAAGTGGCAGCCATGCAATTGATTTGGAGCTGATCATGGCTGTTAGGATGAGTGGAAAATCAACAAGAAGCTGGTCTTCCACCCAAATCATCAAGGTATCAACTGAAGGAAAATTCAATACCTCTTTTAGTTGTTCTGCATTTGGATTGAAGAGGTATGGCAGCTGATCCTTGGTACTTTGTAGCTCATCCTCATGCCTAGAAGCAAGCATGACTGGTTTTGACTTCTCCCTTAGCTCCAATGAAGCCAAGTACCTGATTGGGCATGGCATGGTCCTTTGAGTATGCCCATTGCTCTGCTTTTCAACTCCAAAAATGGAGTCTTCTTGTAGACCCTCCTGAATGGATGGTGTGGAAGAAATGGTGAAACTCTTCCGTCCTTTCTCTTCCTCCATGGCTGATTGTGAAAGATTAAAATCTTCCAATCTTGGTTCCAAAGAGCTGCTATAAGATGCAGGCTGCTGTAAATGAATGCTCTCCTTCATGACAGCAGACTCAAGTGTTTGGAATGGGGATGATGGAAAAGAGAATGGTAGAAACTCAACCGGTTCTTCTCCATCAAAACAATCCTCCAAATCTGACAGATAAACTACTTCGTTGTTGTCCTGCTGCAAATGCTCAACTTCCTCCATGGTGTCTTCTTGATCTGTAACTTGACCACCATGGTTTCTTTCACTCTCCGACATCGAGTTTGAGAGATCAAACTCCTTTTCGGCACTAGAACTCGGGAGAGGTGAAGTAGAAAGAAGAACTGAAGGTTCTCCCATAGCCTGATTTGTGCTCAAAGCCCTTGGATCTGCACCTTTTTCCTCCACAGCTAGAATGTGCTCCCCTTCTTTTGGATTTGGAGCAGCTTCTCCTTCCTCCAATGTTTGAAGACAATCTTGCTCTTGATTGAACTCTTCCTCTAGCATGAAGTTTGTCAAGTCAAACTCCTCGATCTGCTGCTCTAGAGGACAAGTTGGGGCTGCAAGATCTCCTTCAGAGCTTTCTTCCTCCATGGCTGATTGTGCAACTTGAATTAGATCAGCATTTCCTTCAAATAGAGTGTCAACATGGACACTACATTCTGAGCAAGCTGATTGCTGATTTGTTTCTTCGTTTTGCTCTTCTTCTGCTGCAACAAAATCAGTCCTGACCACCATTTGTTCTCCAACCTTAGCCTCTTCTGTAGGCTTTACCAGCAAAGGGATCTTTTCAATTCCAAATTTAAGAGCCAAACTTACTAAGCTCTTAATCATTTCTTCTTTTCTTGGCTCTTCCTCTTGCTGTCCTTGATGACTGATTTTTGCAATTTCTTCTTCCCCACATGGAATTGGGAATGCAAGAGGAGGGATGGGTTGTAACTCAACTGATTTTACAATTTTTGTGGTGGTGGAGGAGGTGAAACCTCTTGTTTCTTTGGAGTGGAAGGTATTTCATTTAGCTCTTGTGGAGGGGATGACTGTTTGGAAGGGAAAAGGAAAGAAGAATTGAGATGGGGTGGAAGACTAGGGGATGGAGGGATGGATTTCACACTTGGGGCAACGTATGCTGGGCTTAAAACTTGGTATCGTAATGATATAGATTGAGAAGGAGGAAAAGAAAGAGTATGAGATGGTGTGCCCATCCATTGACAAGGTTGTTGAATACTTCTCTCATATACCTCTATTCCTTCAATCCACCTTGTAAGCGATGGCAGTGTTGCAATCATGAAGTCCAGCTTCTCTTGAGGGCTGTAATGCCTTGGAAAAGGTCCCACCCATGGACAGGGTGCTCCACAACCGATTCCAAATGCTTTCATTTGTGCTTGAGCCCTGGACTGCACCATGTTTACCTCCATCTTTTGGATTTTTTCCAGCAGATCAACATCTTGCATCTGATGGTCCTCATTATATGCATACTCTTGCTCTTGGAAAGCTCCATAGCCAAACTGATTTTGGCATTGCTGCTCGTATGGGTATGTATGCTGATCTTGAACTTGTTCAAAATGCTGATTTGGAGGATTTGTAAAACGTGTTGGAGGTGTGATATACTGCTGTTGTTGGAAATGTGAATTCCATGATGGAAATGAAGTCATGGTTGCACAACTTCATGGAATGGAAAAGAATGAAAGAGATGGAAGGAAAGATGGATGGAAATGAATGGAAACGGGTCTGCAACTCAGAGAAATGGGTTGCTGATCAGATGGAGTCACCAGATGTGTTTTGAATATGCCTCTAAAAGGCTGGATTTTGCCAAGTTACACACCAAACCTGGCAATATTGAAAATCGGAATAAAAATTTGAAGGACCCGGAGGATGTAGTCTTCAATTCGGAACTCATGTCATGTTGTGCAGCTGCGGATCCCGAAAGGTACAGGTGGAACTCAGGTCATGCAATGCAACTCACAAAACCTGAAACTGCCATGTGTCGGAACTTGGAACATGTCCGACACCCCGGAAAACCCGAAAAGACTACTGTCGGGAATAGGACCATGCAATGCATCCCCCAAAACCTGAAATGACTGTTGGGTCTGCTTTGATGTTCTCGGACCCCGAAAACCGAAATCCAAAAACACATGAAATTTTGAAAATCAAAATCTCAAAAAACTAAAGATACCCTTTTGAAGATTACCCTCAGATCTACCAACTGTTGAAATTTTGACCTGTTTTGAGCAAGATAAACCCTTGAAAATTGATTTCGGAGTTCGGCCTGGACGGAGCAAAATCTGAAATTTTAAAACTTGCATTTCTCAGTCTGAATTTCGTGAAAACTCCTTCAAATTTTTATGGAATGACCTCTTGGTCCCACCGGGCGTGCCAAAACTATTGGTGTCAAAACGCAGCACCCCTGGGACTCTGCAACATGATGGGTTGAGAATCTCAGTGTGATTGCACAACATGGAGCTTTTCCCAAGTGTGGGACCTTGCGAAATCAGAAAAGCTCTCCGGATGAAGGCCGGCTCCTATTCCTCTGTTCAGACACGAATAAAACGCAGAGTGCTTACCAAAAACCTAATCTAACTTGCCAAGGAGACAGGGTAGAGAATGCATAAAAATAAAACCTAAACTACGGAGGTGATGCACCGAGGAATGAAGAACATATGTTTTGCCAATAAACACAAACCATAGAAATGCAATGCAATATCATGCACGGATAAACATATTCGCAGTGAAAGATCAGGAGGATGCAAAATGAAACACATAGAGGGTTGAGAAACATCCACAGTCATGCATTTATTTTCTCCGAAGGTTTGATACAATACACTGCAAAAATGCCAATAGGCAAAGGTTGCATTACAGTTCCAAATGGGAGGTTTGAGCTCCACAACTCCACCTGCCAAAGAGAAGAAGGGAGGGGCCAAAACAAGAATGTCCAACCCTTTACAAAGAGCCTCTCTTGACCATTTATATGAGGAAAAATGAGGGAGAAGAGAATGATTCGAATTCTGCCCCAACCACCTCCAAGACTGCACCTAACTCCTCATCATGGCGGTAGGTGAGATCCCCAACAACCTCAAAATATGGCGAACTGTATTTTTGCATTTTTAAGAACTTGTTCCCACCCAATTAAAGATATCCAGTCATAGTTGGGTAGAGGACACCGAGAGCTTTCCGAAAAGTCCAACCTTGTGTGAATCCGAGCTCCCTGTGAAAAGTTATGGCGATCTGAATATTTCTGCGTGTCGAGTCTGTTTCGAGTCGGGTTTGGGGTTCTCCTTTGCATCTGCATCGGGTTTGGGAGGTGGCTCGACATGTGTTTGATGTTTGTGTTTTCCTGAAACCCACTTCCGCCGGTATTTTCAAGATTTCCTTTGTTTTGGGGGTCGAAAAATAGACCTGCATGCGAATCGGGTTCGGAGGGTTGCTCGACATGTTTTCACCCCGTGCTTCCCCGCCGTGTTTTTCCGACTCCGAAACCCGATTTCCTTGGAAGTGTTTTTGGGTTTGCGGAACCCTCGAGCATCGGGACATCCTTTGCGATCTGCATGCTTCATGTTTCGTGTTTCCCGAAACCCGAAACCCGATTTCCTTTGATGTCGGGTTTTCCAACCCCTCCGACATGCCTTTTCGCCGTGTTTTTCGCCATGTTCCTCCGCCTTGCGAGACCCAATTTTCCTTGCTGTCGGGTTTTCCAACCCTTGTGACATGTCCTTGTGCCATGCTTCTCCCCTTTGAAACCTGATTTGCTTGCGTTTATCTATATTTACCCGGGGGGGTAAATATATACAACAATAAGAATTCATAAGGATTTATGGCTAAGTTTGGAACCCTAGGATCTAGTGGCCAAGATTGTTTTGATCTAAGGGTGGAGGATTGACCCTACTTTTATTAGGTAGAAATGTATTTTAAATGTTTAATTTAAAATCCCTAAAGGTATGTGTAGATGGGTGAGTGGGGCCATTTAATTGCCTAGGGGTGTAATGTCCTTATTAATCCTTAGTATGTTGTAGGAATTTAATAAAAGGACTTTTAAACTATTAGGATAATGAAACTAGAGTAATTAAGCATGAGGTTAACCATATTAAAGTTGAGAAATAATTAAAGAGAAGAAAATATTTAATTAAATAATTTAATCCTTGTTATCTTCTTATTGAATGATTGACTAATGGACCCTAAAGATAATTTTGGAAACATGTAACTTTTAACTAGACCTGGTTCTTTAATCGTAAAGCTGAGTTAAGTAGTGTAAGTTAAGTTAATGAACCCTAAAGGTTAAGTACAATTGTAACCTTTGTGGTAACTTAAAAAAATTAGCTAGCGATTTCGGGTTATGTTAGGTTAAAGCGTGTTCCTAAAAAGTCATATATTTGCGGATGTTATAGTTTTTATCAATCATAGGAACATTATTTTGTATGTGTTTATATATCTTTACCTTATTCACATTGGGAACATGTGCGGACATTTGTCCAACTCGAGAATTTAGCATTGCATGTGCCTTCTTTGATACCAAGAGCTAGGATTTGCAAATGGGATATTTCCTATTAATGCTCTCCTAACATGTCCAAATTTAGACATTAGATTGTGTTTTCAATTTTTTTAAAGCAAAGTAATGAGGGAACTCCAATGTATGTTAAACATATGCATCTTGTGATAATGCAGTTTTTCAAAGAGAAATATCAAATATGAATGTTTGATATATCTATAGAGAAACCATGACATCGTATTTTGTATATGCTTGGCATAATGTTTTCATATATGTAAAAGGAATGATAGCTAGATCGTACAAGCCAAGAACACAAATGCTAATCAAACACCACGATAAATAAGATGAAATAAATTCACGAGAATAACTTTACATAAAACCTTTGCAAACAAATGAGCAACAATATCATATATTATTATGGAACTCAATGCAATACAATGAGAATGTGCCTTGCTTAAATAGGCAAGGAATAAAATCTAAGAACAGTAAAAGTCATAGATTAAGTAATAAATCAAGGAAATATCTAGTCATCAAAGAACTAGTCAAGACCATAGATTTAGGAGAGAACTAGACATCAAGGATCTAGTCAATACCATAGATCAAGGAATGAACTATACCTAACAACTAGATAATATCTCCTAATATCTAAATAAGATAAAAGAATTATCCACACACATAAGTGGGTGATGATAAATACAATAAAGGTAAATAAAGTACCTAGGTCAACATGAGCTAAGGTAAATACCTACTATAACACCCCCTCAAGTGAAGCTAGGGGCCAAAATAGAAGTGGCATGTCCATAGTATGATTCTGGTAACTAGACACGATGAGGTACTTATATACAATAACTAGGAAAAAAGGGACACCATGAAGTTACCCAAAACCACAAAGTAAAGAGAGTAAAAACCCACTCTAAGGCAGTAAAAGAGAATAAAAAAATCCCGCTCTCACGAAATGCTCAATCAAAAAAATAAAAAACAAGCGATATCTTTGGGATTCACTAGAATAGCTCCATACAAGGAGACTGTCAACAAAGTGATGTCAAAAGGGGAAAAAACATGAAACATAATTTGATGAACTGTTGCAAATAGGTGTGCCATGATCCAAGAACAATAACCAAAGAAACAAGGCAAGGACACAAAATCAAGAGTGTCACAATCCAATAAAATCCAACGTAATAAGGCAAGGAAAAAAATACGAAGAAGCAGGATCAACACCACACCCTCCCATACTGCTGAATGGGTGGAGTGACGCTACAAATTTGTATGATTTGTCAAAAAAACTACTCGAACACTGACAAACTAACACTGGAATGCACCAGAATAGATCCCCCACAAGAGATCATCAACAACATGCTAAAAGTGTCGAAAAAAAGATACAAAATCTCTCAACAAACAAGAGAGATACACTACACTGCTAAATAATGATAACCGAGATCATACCAATCTAAGAACACAGATGCTAATCAAACACCACGATCAATAAGATGAAAGAAATTCACCAGAATAACTTTACATAAAACTCTCTGCAAACAAATGAGCAACAATATCATATATTATTATGGAATTCAATGCAAGTATAATGAGAATGTGCCTTGCTTAAATAGGCAAGAAATAACAATCTAAGAACCCGGTCAAGGTCATAGATCAAGCAATAAATCAAGGAAATAACTAGTCATCAAAGAAACTAGTCAAGACCATAGATTTAGGAGAGAACTAGACATCAAGGATCCAATCAATACCATAGATCAAGGAAATAACTATTCAATACCATAGATCAAGCAAAGAACTATACCTAACAAGTAGATAATATCTCCTAATGTCTAAATAAGATAAAGAAATATCCATACACATAATTGGGCGAGAATAAATACAATAAAGGTAAATAAAGTACCTAGGTGAACATGAGCTAAGGTAAATACCTAGTCTAACAATATGTTCTCATAAAATATAATTCCATCATATTACTTTTCATTTTGATGAGCATATGACATGTTATTTTATTAATATTTGTATGTTGTGTTTTTTAAAGCAACGATTAACATGTATATGTGTATTGCACGTTTTTGTATAGGTCACATGCATTTTTTTCACCGAAGGCCATGAATATAATTGATTTTTGAATACGCAATTGATTTTTCTTCATTTGATCATCTTGTACTATTTCTCCATGGTGTAAAATTGATGTGTGAATTTCCTTTATGAAAAGTTATTATTTGTGAGAGGAAAATTGTTGAATTTTTACAACTTATGGATAAAAATGAGCTATATAATCACATCGATGGTGACTTATTTTATTAGAGGGAATTGATTTTTTTTTTTAATTTGCAGAAGTGAACTTCATATATCTTATCATAGTCTTGAATACAAGTGTTAATTTTGAGAAAAAAAAAAGTTATGGCTTTTAGTATGGTTATGTTCATTAACAAATAATCGAGTTGTGATCATTAGTGAGAAATTATTTACATTCAATGAAATATACATAAACATTATTATCAAATTTGACTGCAAATGTGTTTAGTGTTATAAAAGATATAATGTGATATGTGGTTCTAGATTATTTATCATTAAATTTATTTTTATAAAAGTATATGATTTTTTTGCAATTGATGTTAAAAATCATTTGATGAATACTTCATATTTGTTTGAAAAAAACATGACAAAATTAATTTGAGTATATTATTTATGTTTATGGATTATGTATAAGTGTGAAAGTTATATTTATGTAATCCCGATTTAAAGATATAATATAATGTCTACATATATATTATGTTTTGAAAACATAATCGAAGACTCTTGTTATAGATAAATGTGTATGATTATGCGCATATATTTTGATGGAGTTAATTACATTTTCATATATTTGGACTATTCATTTAAGTAATATAGTATTTACATAAGATTTAGATTTTTAATAATCAAAATGATTTATATAATCACATCGATGGTGACTTATTGTCTATAGGGAATTGATATATTATTTGTTGTTTGTAAATGTGAAGGTTATATATATCTTATCACAATATTGAATACAAGTGCTAATTTTAAGATTTTAAAAAACGTTTTTGGTTTAAGTATGTTTATGTTCATTAACTAATAATCGAGTTGTGATTCTTTGAGGGAAATTATTTACGTTCAATGAAATGTACAAGAAGATTATTATAAAATTTGAATTGAAATGTGTTTAGTGTTATAAAATATATAATGTGATATGTGGTTGTAGATTGTTTATTATTGAATTTGTTTTTATCATAGAAGTATATGAAAAATTCTATAATTTATCGATGTTGAAAACAAATTTGACCTTTTTTCCTTTCTATTAAACCGTTTTGCTATTTCAACTTTCCGATGGGAAACCCTAACAGCTCCTCATAAATAAATCATGATGGCCATGTGTATGGAAGCATCCATGGAAAATTAGTGGCATAGGGAGATGAAGGTTCTGTGGGTGGCCATGGAAAACCAGTGTCGTAGGAAGTAAACCACTCACATGTTTTGGAATAAATTCCATTCGAACGAATCGGGAATCCTTAGGTGCAAAAAAATAGAAAATCGAGGGCGGTGAAAACAAAAAGGAGGAGGCAAGGAAAATGAGGATCCAATCTCTTGGATTGGTATGGCCTTTGCAGGAAACCACAACCACCTTCAACAAAACTATGATAAAGATTCTCCACCTAGACACAAAACATGGATCCTCTGTTGGGGAAGGAAAAGACGACCTAGATCCTATGGAACCCAATAATTATAATGGGTGCATCAATTAGGGAAATAGAGGATCAAAGCTAATCGGTCCAAATCCTATGCTATAATGGTATCTAAAAAGAAGGAGAATGCCATAAATGTTGAAAGACTATTAAAACCATCAAAAAATACTATCGTGTTGAAGATAGAAGAGGATCTACTATAAAAGGTCCTCAAGGAGGAGGAAAATTTACCCCATCTTGGACTCATTTGTAGATTTCACAAGTTTTGTCCTAAGATCTCTCAACTCCACGATTGGATTTCACAAATATGGAGGAAAAGATTAAGGGTAAGATTGAACTTTACCCCTATGTTAAAGCTTATTTTATTGTTGTTTTTAAAACCCCTAAGGACAAGGATTTAATATTTGACCAATATTGGGTTTGGGGAGAACATGGAATCATGTTCAAGCCATGGTATTCATCTTTTGACCCCCTAAAAGACTCCTTTGATACCTACCCTATCTGGATCTGATTTCTAGGACTTCCATTGTAGATCTGGAATAGATCCTGCCTTATTGCTATAGGAGATACCCTAGGATCTTCTATGAAATTTGATAATAAGACATCTTATCAAAAACATACTTATGTTATAATTTTGGTTGATATTGACACCTCTTAATCCCTCGTAGTAGAAATTCATCTACAAATAGGTGACATGAAGTGGGCACAGAGGATTGACTATGAAGGTTTAACATTTAGATGCCTAAGATGCTTTCAAATAAGGCATCTTTATATGAAAGTGAACATTCCAAATGTAAGGAAAAACTGCGTGGTGTAAGGAATCTTTACTAGATCATTTGACGGTTAGCCCCCATTTAGAACCGGTTGTGGATTCATTAAACACCTCAAAGGTAGATGCTCACCTGTTTCTTCTAGAATACTATAGGCTTCTTCTACCCTAGAGGTTGATGAAATATCTATGAAGGATTTTTCTACATTGCCCCCATGGGTGACACTCCTATCAAAAATCTGAAGTTGTTCTTCCAATCTTCATAGAAGCTAGTAACACAAACTGGATGTTGGTGGAACAAAGGAAGAAAGGACATAAAAATTAAAATCCAACACTTGTTTGAGTCATGGAATGAGCCATGTCCTTTTTTGTATTTATTTCTACATCTAGGTCATGTGGGACTACTATTTTTGGATTGCATCTATGTTGTGAGTAGGTTATAGACCTCTTTGTGTTAATGTATTTATGTTGTTTGGCTGCTTTGGGTTTTTGCTCTATTTTAGAATGAATGTTTTCTCTTTTGTTGGGATTTCATGTTAAATCTTGATTTTGATCTTTTTTAGTTTTGGTAAAATTATAAAATTTGGCTTTTGAGCCTTTTCTATACAAGGGTATAGTCCACTGCAAAAAAACTATTTACCAACAATAAAAAAGAAAACAAATTTGATGAATATTTTATATTTGTTAGAAAAACCGATGAGAAAACTTAATTTAAGTATATTAATTATGTTTATGGATTATGTATAATCTGTGAGAGTTATATTTATGTAATCCCAATTAACTTCATTTAAAGATCTAATGTAATGTGTGCGTATAAATTATGCTTTGAAAACGTAATTGACAATTACTTTTACAAATAAATGTAAATGATTAGTCACATATGTTTTGATGGAGTTAATTATATTTTCATATATCTGTATTATTCTTTTAAGTAATATAGAATTTTTCATGAATTCATAATTATTGTATTGTATTGGATTAGGTGTTAAATTGTTTTCATTTTATGAAGCTTTGAATCGAGGAATTAAATAATGGGAATGTTGTGGAAAATGATCTTCATCTTGTTTTTCTAAAACCGTGTCCTCTCAATACTCAACTTTATCTATATATATCACATTTATTTTCTATCATAATGAAGACACAAAGCCAATCAATGTTGACAGGGTCTTCATCAATTTTGCATAAGTTGTAGAGATAGATATAAAGCCATCAAGGTCGAAGATAACCCACGAAGAGATAGAGCTAAGTGCGAAGAATAAAAGATAGCCACGAATAAAGAACGATTCCATGTATAAAAGGATAAAACCATCCTAATCCATAATAAACTAAGTAAAGCCGTCATATATGGAGAAAGCCACCAAACAACCGGGAAAAGCTGCGAAGACAACGTAAAGCCACAAAATGAAGATAGATTAAATAGAAGCCGAAAGAGGCACGATTCAAAAGAAGTGTCTTTTAGAATCAATTGTATTTTGTGTATTTATTGTAAATAATGTATTGTATATGGGAGCATCACAAGAAATATATGTGTGAGTGTCATGTTGAGATATTTTGCACGAGAGATATAATATGCGAGATAGAATGAGAATAATGTATGATGTAGTTATTAATTATAAATAAATAAAGATTGGATTTTGGGATGAAATGTGTTACTTACTTTCATTTACATTTATGTTCTTAGATTAGATGTGATGTATTTCTTGAGTACATCCTTAAATAAGGTCAAATATTCCTAAGCCTCACAAGTTTTTGGGGTATTAGGTGAACAATCAAACTTTCTAATATCTCCCAAGACTCCTATATGAGCGTTACGTATCCATAACATTCAACACGAGGAAGATTTTTGTAGGAAACAATTTTTGTCCATGTTGCTCACCATAGAAGGAAAAATCTAAGTTATAATGAAATAAAGGAGGACATATCAAAATTTTTTAAAGTCAATGATATAAGGACTATTTTTCTTTCTAATTTGAAGACAAAAACATTCTTGGGGATTTGGCCTGATTTATGACATTGTGGATGATGCAATATGGTTTGAACCCGAAAAAAACTAATAAAAATGGAATCGACATTCGAAATATGAAACATAAAAAGGATTAGATGAATAGGAAATGAAAATAAGAGGGGTTAAGAAATTTGGGTGCTCGAAATGAAGAGATGAGAGTTGGAGATGTTGTTCTTAAAAATTTAGCGTTTTGTATTACATTGTACTTATTGTTCAATTGTATTAAAATATATTCCTATGTTTATATCGTATTTTTATATAGGTTTATTTTTATACAACTTCATGTCCCATTCTATTAAATATTCATTATTAGCTTAAATGGAAAAGAAAATAAGTGGGATTAAGAATTTTGGTGCTTGAAATGAACAGATGAGAGTTGGAGATATTGTGATTAAAAAATTAGCATTTTGTATTGCATTGTACTCATTGTTCAAATGTGTTAAAATGTATTCTTATGTGTATATATTGTTTACATGGGGTTTAGAAACCTAATTGTTTTGTTTTGAAAATGTAATTGACTAGTACTTTTATTGATAAACGTATAAAATTATTCACATATGTTTTGATGGAGTTAATTATATTTTCATATATTTGTACTATTCTTTTAAGTAATATAGTATTTGTCATGAATTAATAATTATTGTATTGTATTGTATTGGATTAGGTGTTACATGCTTGTTATTTTATGAAGATTTAAATTGAAGACTTTAATTTCATTGAAACAATATTAATTGGAGGAATTCACATTTTTGGGTATATTTATTTGGCTTTTTAAAATGTACTTTACTCTATTGTTCTTATTTAATGAAAAATTAGTTTTTGTTGTTGTTTTGATTTTTTATAAATGTAAATTTTCAAACTTATTTGTGTTGTTAGAATAATATAGCTTGGTCAATAAATTGAATCTTTTCCTTTTTTGTCTTTTTGATAAATGTATCTATTTATTTTGTTACAAATTGTTGTAAAAATGTGTTTTCCATATTATTTTCATTTTTTCTATTATTTTACTTAGTTTATATTGTATTTTATTGAATTTCATATAGCCATTAATACTTGTGTGTAATTTAGGATATTGATTAGTAGGAGAGAATGGATCTAAACATTTGGAAGAATACATTTCATTGATATTTTTGATTATATTATTTCCAAGTTGTCACTTCAGAATCTTGTCGATTCTATTTATTGTGTAGGATAATGAATGCAATGTTATACAACTTAGATTTTGTGGATACATGTAGAACCATTAACAATCACCATGGAGGATTTTTGTTTTATCGACCCTTGAATTTAGTGGATACAATCAATCCTTTGTATTTCACATGCACAAAGGTGAATCTGTATATTTACATGTTTGTTGGAGTGAAATAATTGACATTAGGTTGGAGTGTGTTGTCGGGTTGATGCTTTGTATATTTTCTATAACTACGAATCAAAGCACACATTGGTATGTAATTATAAATCCTTTCACTAGAATAACTGTGAAAATGGGTGAAGTTTGTATTGGTGAAAAGAATGGATGGCTTAGATTGTGCCGGGTTTGTGGGGTAAAGGTATGATTGGGTTGTCTTCCAATTTGATGCACCCACTAGAGATATTAGTGAGAATGGAGTTATTAATACATCATTGTATATATGCAGTAACCTTTGTCATTTTTGGAGTATGATTATAGGACTGACACATTGAGTACATAAAACATTTGGTATTTCTATATGAAAGAACATATTAGTTGAGTTTAGATCCTGATGTGAGTAGTGAGTTTTTACACGGTGGTGATATTTTGACTTATTTGATTGTCTTCCTTGATTTTTGCATAAGCTGTGGAAGGTGGGTCTTCATCTAACCCCATTTTTTGTTTATTTAGTGTGCCTTGTTGTTTACAACAATCGGGCATCGTGCATTGTCAATTATGGAAGAAAGATGTTGTCAAAATTAAGAACCGACATGAGTTGCAATGATCCAGATCTTAGATCGGAAAATGTTTTTGGTCTTATACAGAGTGGGTTTACATGGAAGTTGAAAGTGGCATCTACATAGAAGTTGAAAGTGGGATCTTGCAACATCGGTTTCTTAGATACAATTGTGTCTCTTGATGAAATGTATTAATGTTGCACAAATATGCACATATACCTATCATTTATTGAAAATTAAGCACCTTACTCTCATGTTATAGGCCACATGTGCATACTTGAATATAATTTTTGGAAATAATTTTTACGATGCACTTTTTAGTCATTTAAGTGAAGACATACATGGTTTTCTATTTCAGGGTTAGTTGAGAGCAGTGAAAATCTTGAAGACATACCAAGATTTGTAGGGAACATGATAGAATAACTCTTTTTTTACAAACATTAATAGTTGTTTTTAGGCGGTGACATTTTTGTTACTTTTAAGTGTTTTACATTTTTATTATGGTGATAGTTGTGGTTTCTTAAACATGCATATTTATAAATTTTCTATACCTCATTTGTGTATTTTGATAAGTATATGTCTTTGTGAGATTTTGAATTTGTTTTTGTAGATGTGTTGAAGATATGATAGATCTTTTAATTTTCTCTATGGTGGATGATATGTAATTTTTTTATATGTTTGATGTGAATATTAACATGGACCTATTTAATTTAATAGGTTTGATATTATATTCATTTGTATGCATCGTCTGAAATGTACTTGCGAATCCCTACAAAAATTACTTATGAACACATTTTTCCACGAGTTCCTTTTCTTGTGTTGACCTACCTTCATATTATCTGCAAATAATGGAATGAGATGCTATCACCATCAAGTGCATTCATTAACATATGTCATATTCATCATGAAACATTTGGATTCTTCTTGGTTGAAAAGTGGCACTCATTCTTGGACTAGATATTTGTTCTATTTTTAAACGATCGAGGAAAAGTTAGTCACTTGTATTCTCAACTCATCAAGACTCGTATAGAAAAGAACTAATTTATTTGATAGGCTTGTTCCTACTTTTAAGCTGCTAAGAATTTCCATACAAAATTTTAGGATTAATATATTCTTAATCCTTTTCGGTATAAGGTAAAAAATATAGAAACAATATAAGTTGGAATACATGGTTGGTTTGTGTTGTGGGGAGATGCTTCAATTAGAAATTATAGATGAGTTATACTTAAAGATTTTGATGCGCTATCCAGTGGAACATATTACATGAAAAGTAGTTTCAATGATACCTGGTGCAAAACAAAATCCCTTGACGTGTTCCTATGCCTCATGCAATGTAATATGTAATTATGGTAAGACGTATTGGTTGCATACCAATTTTTATAATCACGATAGTTTAATTTATACATTGTTTGTGTTTGGCGTGTTTCATAATAAATGAAATGTATATAACCACCATTTCATTAAATTTGGACTCATTTTAGTCTAAGAAAATTTTCAAGAAGCTCATTATCGGTTTCTTCACATCTAAATTTGGTATTCAAAATGTTATTATTGGTTTTCAAAATTGCTATTATTGCGCTTCAAAATTGTTATTATTGGTTTCGAATTTTTAGTTAATTGAATTATGAGGTATAATGGGGGCCACCCATTCTCCCTATTAATTTTAATTCATATTGGAAAAACATTTCATTAAATTTGGACTAATTTTATTCTAATAATTTTTCAAGAAGCTCATTATTGGTTTCTTTATATCTAAATTTGTGTTTACATTGTAAATTTTTTTACATTGCATGAGAATGAGAGGCCACACATTCTACCTCTTCATGGTTATTTTGAGCTCAAATGAATAACATAATGTCATCTAGTTTAACAATTTAAAATTTCACAATATATTTGGTTTATAATTAGTGATTAATCTTTGAGGGAAATTTGTTTTCCAACCATTATGCCTATTATTATTATTATTTTTAATAAAATAGGAGGCCATCTAGTTCACTTAAGTATTAGTTCATTTAAATGATTATTAGGGGGAATTATGGCTCAACATATGTAAGTTCCATTATATATTTCTTGATAAGAACAAAATTGAGTGAAAAAAACACTTCTAAATTACTTGTTTCTAGTTTGTTAGTTGGATTCTCTTTGTAGACACCCCTAGATTACTCACTGTTCCCAATGCTATCTTAATACACCTTGTTATTCACCCATTTTGATTAATTGATTAAATCAATTAATTCATACACATTGAACCCTTTGGATTAATTAAATTAATCTGTAATACCCTTTGTTCCCCCTTGTGCTAAGTTAATTACCATTTATTAATTAAATGATTAATTAATTAAGTGTCTCGATCAACTACCACTTAGTTAACAACCACTTGGACTCTACTTCCTCATCCTAATTAACTACACTTTTAGAGTCCTAGAAAGGTGGGAACAATTAAATTGCACGTACAACCACCTTTCTGAATGCAACTTATGTAATTAATTCATTTATTGTGGCTAAATGCCCTAGAATTGTCACAACCTCTTCCAATGTTATTTTTAGCATGTGCATTCAACAATATTCAACCAACTTCCAACCAATTTTGCCTCTATAAAATGTAGGCTTGTCTTATCCCAAATCCTCCTAAATTGTTTGCAAGTAAACTCTGTCAATTTACATTCTGAAGCTTTCCAACTGCTCGTAGCAATTGCATCCCAAGTTTGGAGAACATTCAAGAGCACCCACATCCATTTACAAGGTTCAAAAAGAAATTTTTACAACCTTACTAAGGTTTTCATTGAAGGATTACAAGGAGGTTTGCAAAATTGTTTGTGTATCTTTCATTATTGTGATTTTTCATTGTTTACATTTTGGCACAAGTGGTGAGACTCACACCCCATTTTCTTTAGTTTTTAGTTTCATTCCTTATTCGTGTATTTTATTTGTTTCATAAAACATATTTTGTTTGTGTGTAAGTTTTCCAAGTTCATTGGGGGTTTCTTATTGTTTGCAAGTTCTTTCCATTTGTAGGTGTTTTGAATATTTTTCAAATTGTTGTTGTAGGATTTACATTAAGGGTTAATTTTGTTTGCTCTCTTATGATTTATACAATTTCCTCTCTTGGTTCATATAATTTCTAATCTTGGTTTACCCATTTCTACTCTTTGTTTATTTTACGCACATTTTGCACCATCTGTAAAATCAAAGAAAAAAATCATATTTTATTATTAGAAACTTAAAAAAATACATAGATTTCTTACAAATTAAAAATTATTTCTCTACACATCAATTAGATTTTATTTCAAAAAAATTAAATCAAAATTACCTAAATCTACCCCTTTCCCCCTCCCCCTTTCCCCTAGCTTGGCAACTCGGTTGAGTTCCCCTACTCACTCCCTATTTTACTCCACTCAGACACCCCCTTCTTGCACAAACCCCTCCGATTTTCCCCGAGCTATTTCACCTGTCCCCGCCCAAGCGTCTAATCTTGAGCCCTAGGTTCATCCACCTTGATCCTTGACTCGCCCTCCCATAGCTCCCCATCCCATGAGAACCCCCTGAATCCCAACCGAGCCCACCATGTGCACTCACCAACAAGCCTTACCTTGTCTGGACTCACCCAAATTGAGCCTTGCCATGTCCATTTACCCCCACCGACTCTACCCCATCTAACTCCCGGGGACCCCTCAACCGCTACTCGGACTCCTACTCGAGCCCTACGACAAGTCGAGCCTCCCCACATTTAACTTCCCAACCACCTGAAGGACTTCCGCCCTTGCGAGATCTCCCTCTCTTTGACTCTCCCGATGAGCCATATCCTAGCACTTGCACACCCATTCTCATAGCATAACCGACCACAAAATCCTCCTCTCCACACCACGAGTCATCCACCTTGTGAAATAAACTGAAATCACATTACTAAGCCCGCGTATGTTTAAGGTTTTTAGGGTTCTAGTTTTTATATCCATTTTTTTGGCTATTTTAAAACTATAACTACTACAGTTTTAAGTTTCCCATATCGTTTTAACCTTAGGATTTTAGTATTAACTAGTTTTTTTCTGAGTTAATTATTAACTTAATTTATGTATTTATTAGTTGACTAAGTTTTTAGTATTAATTAATTTAATTTTTTAATTATTAGTTAATTAGCTTCTCTACTTAAATTTTATTAGGTCTCTTTTGAATATTTTTAGTTTAATTTAATTCATTATTTCTTAATTTAATTTGACCTTTGTAATTAAGTTGACGTTTTTGTCATTTTTCCTACGTAAGTCTAATTGTGCATCCTGTTTGCGCAGGACTAGTTGGGTGTTTTCAAATCAATTTGTAATTTTACTTTTTGTCCACTTTTCTTTGTTTCATACCACTTTTACAGCTTCCTAACTTAGTGTTATTTGATGTTTTCGGTCAATTTTTCTTTCTTTTTTATCCATTTTGCATCCATATAATCATTTTGAAAACTATACTAACATTTTTCGTGTGTTTTGCATGTTTTTCATATTGTCATTTTTTTATGACACTAATCACGAAAGCGATCATGCGTATGCTCTTCCTCGTAGTTTCTAAGTGATTTTGGAATTAGAAACGTGGTCGATTCTATTTTTTTGGGGGAATTAATGTTTTTTAATCAAAGACGACCCACATGTATGTTATTTCCTTGTGATTTTTAAATGACCTTTGAAATTAGAAATGTGGGTTTGCTTTTGTTTCCTTGTCATCTACCTACCTTAGGAAAACATTATAATCTTTTTTTGTAGGACCTTCTCTCACAACGATTTGAGAACACTTTAAAAACTACTAGCTGCAGCTACCTTTGCTCATGTGCTTCAAACTACTAATTCTTATATGGAAGAAATTGTGGATAAACAAGATAAAATTAACATTTTCTACACATTGTATTTGTAGATTTGGATAAGGAAAAAAACCCATTTGCATAACTATGGGAAGTTCCTTGGCATAAGCCATAAAATTTTTTTGAGGATTACCACATGAACCCCAAAGTAGTTAGCACATTAAGGGAACTGGCTGAAAAAACGAGCACCTTTTATCCCAACTAACTAGTAAAGCCTTGTGAGTTAGGGTAAAAATATCGAGTAATGGCGGCCCCATTGTAATTCATTCCGAGAAAGATCTTTTATCAACGTCTCAAAAGGGGTAAAGTAAATCATTAGCTAGCTTGATAGCATTGCGCTCACTCGAATATCTTTGTTGACACCTAGTTGAGAAAGCCACTTAGGAAGCCAAAAATTATCTAAGACAATCCAAGGTAGATGCCACAAAAAATCAAATAAAAAAAATCTTTTAGTATTTTATTATTTTTATTCTTTCTTTTCGTAGTAGTTTTCCACACTCACTTTTCCCCAAACACTCCTTGTTTGGGATCCATATTTCACGTTCCTATCTTCTCATAGTTTTCAAACACTCCTTATTTTAATTCTCTCTTTATGTTCGTATATTTTTTTCATTTCCAAACACTCCTTGTTTAGATTTTACTTTCATCCTCATTTCATTTTTCCAAGTACACTTTACTTGGATTATTTTTCACCTCCTTTTCAATATCCCAAATACTCCTTATTTGGGTTCATCTTATGTTGTGTTCGCTATCTATGAATTTATCCTTAATTAGAATTGACATTAACTTCTTTTTCTCATCATATTTTCTCTTCATCGTCATTCATTCACTATCTTTTATTTTACTCTCAAAATTCCCCTTTTAAGAGATTTTTCTCTTTTTCATTATTTCAATCTTTTCATCCTCATTATGCTCTCCATTTGATCTTATTTCATTCATTTGGAGTTCTCATTTACTTGATTGGAGTCTTCCTTTTTCACGATCATCAAATTCTTCCATATTTCATACTCACCTCATTTTGAGTTTGTCTCCCATTTCCTGTGACACTTAAACATTTAGATTACATTTCCCAAAGTTTAAGTTTCCATCTACTTTTCAACATCAAGTCTTGAGTTGTGGATATCCACACCCTCACTCATGAACTTTCATCTTATGACTCACATCTTAACAAAGTGTTATATTCCCCCTTTTCACAAATAAATTCCATCACATCTTATCTTCATCCTCTAATTGTGTCCTTTATTTTGACATCATCATTGTTAAAATATATACGTTTTCTTTCTTCACGTCTCTCTAACTTGAAAAAATATTTGTTACGTTTTAGACACTTTATCATATCTCCTTTTCCTAATGTTTAAGTTTTCGATATTTAAGTCTTATCCTTTCATTATCCTCTTCCTTCTTAACTATTTCTTGTTAAGGGTTGAGCACATCACATATGATTTGAATCTTTTTTCATACCCTCTTCCCATCTAGCATTCACTTTTCTAGTGGTAGAGTACATTTGAAATCAATCTATTCTTGCTCCTCCATTCTAGCATTCACATTGTTAGAGGTTGAGCACATTTGATCTTTTGTCACTATAACCCTCCTCCCATCTAGCATTCACTTTGTTAGAGGATGAGAAATTTTACCACATTGAACCACTCTTCCATCTTGGCATTCACTTTGTCGAGGGTTGAGTTTATAAATCAATTTCATATGCTTCCATCTTGACATTCAATTTGTTAAGGGACAAGTTATTTCCAAACTTAATCACACACCTCTCTTCCATCATAGCATTCAATTTTCTGTGGGTGTAGTTATCTTTTGCATCTCTTTTTTTTTCTCTCCTCTTTTAAAAATGGTGGGAACACAACATAAAGATTATAGTGGTTTTGGAAGAAATGAACTAATTCAAAATCCTTTTGGAAATTTTGATAGTGACAATGACCAAAACTACGAGGATGATCGGAATGACATCTCTTCTAAAGAAAAATACCACATCAAAAATATCTTATGCATTAATGAAGACCAATTTTTCTTTGTCTTCTTGAGATGGGGAGAAATTACCCCTCGATTTTGATGAGGATGTTCTATAAACATTCTTGAGCAAACCACCACCCAAGAAGGGTGAAACTTTCATTTCAAAAAACAATGAAGAATGGTTAGGCCCTAGTCACATGAAAAAAATATGATCGAAAAAAATCCACTCGAACATCAAAAATATGATGAACCAAACAAAGACAAATTTGACGCAAGGAATAAATAAAAATCAAGCTGATTTGGTCACCGATCCCACTAAAGCCCTCATGAATCAAATTAATGAGATGGCTAAGAAACTTTCTATCCTAAATTCTAAGGTTTCTAATTAATCCTATAACAATGAGGCACCAAAGAAAACTAGTAATTCTTCATTTAAGAGCCAAACCACGCTCACTAAATATTACAACAACTCTACGAGTGATGGTTCCTTATCAATCTTACATTATAAATCACCATTAATGGAAAATGATGAAGGAAACAATATTGAGTATGCAACATCACCACAAACAACTTAATTTTGAAGAATTGTGTCCTTACATATTTGATAAGGACATCTTACACATACCCTTTCCTAAATATTTTGAGATGCCAAAATTTAACAAATACAATGGCAAGAATGATTCTAGAGAACACATCAAAGAATTCTATATGGCTTTCCAAGAGGTGTTCTATAGTGATATATTATTAATGCATCTATTTCCACGAAGTCTAGGTGGACAAGCCTTGGACTAGTTTCTACACCTCCCCAAGGGTTCTATACAAACTTTCATGGACCTCTTAGACAAATTTGTTAAACATTTCTCATTCAACCTAGACTCTGAAATTACAAAGATGGATTTTTGTAATTCCAAACAACAAATAAATGAAACCTTTGCACAATTCCTACAAATATGGTGTGGGATAGATAGTTTCTTCCCATGCTCCATTCCCAAGAAAAACCTTGTGAGAATATTTGTACCTAACCTCAACAATGAGCTATCCTTTCACATGCAAATGCATTTCCTTAATACATTTGAATAAGTTATTGAGAAAGGATCGCATATTTAAAAATCCTTTGTTGTAAAGGTTTGATCAAACCTCGTTCAAAGGATAATGGGAAACATAGTAACCATTCTAATAGCTCTCACCAAGTAAAATAAAAACATGCTAACCAAAATTGTAATATGGTACTAGTTGCAAAGAAGACCCCCAAAATCTGTATATATACCGATTTCCATCACATTAATAAGGCATGTCCCAAGGATGACTTCACTTTTCCCAATATTGACATGATTTTCGATTATAATGTGGGTCATGAGATGTTATCTCTTATGGATGGATTTTTTGGGTATAACCAAATTAAAATTTCTGAAGAAGGCCAACATAAGACAACTTTAAAAACCCCATGGGGGACATTTTGTCACAAGGTCATGCCTTTTGGACTTAAAAACATTGACACGACTTATCAACGTGCCACAAATGTTCTTTTCCATGACCTTATATATGCCATAATGGAGGATTATGTCAATGATATTCTTGCTAAATCAATGACTAGAGTGGATCATCTTGTAGTTCTTAGGTGTATATTTGAGCGATTAAGGGAATACAAGGATCACCTTAATCTAAAATGTGTCTTTGGTGTCACTTAGAGATTTTTTTAGTATTCATTATCTCACGAAGAGTAATTGAAGTAGACCTACCAAGGTCAAAGATATAATATATATTCCGCCTCCTCGAACCATCAAAAACTAAGAGGCATATAAGGAAAAATAAAGTCTATCCATCTCTTCATCTATCAATTGGAAGATAAGTGACATCACTTTAACGAGTTACTTAAGAAGGATGTCAATTCAACGGGACACGAGACTATTAAGACTCCTTTACAAAATTTAAAGAATATTTGTCTTCTCCATGGGTTCTCATGCGGCCTATATAGGATAATCCTATGTTGTTTCAAACTTCTGCAATAGAACATTGCATTGGGGAATTATTAGCGCAACTTGAATGATAAGGGTCATTAACAAGGTGTGTATTATTGTTATTGCCAAATCACTGCACCCTCCAAATGGCGAGGAATGTGAACATGACATTTAGTGTGATTGAGAGACTTGGTATCACCACTTAAGTTATGGGACTTGGGCTCAAGGTGAACCTCGGAGATGGCCGGCTTCCTCTTCCTAAACTAAGTCTTGTACTAATCCTAGTGTAATAAAAATGGCTATCTAGTCCTATGCTAATGCTTTCATGGGGTTTTGGGAAAGAAATTTGTAGAAGCGAAACTATACTAGGGATGGTGATGCACCAAATAATGGGTTTTTCCGGACTCGGGAAGGGTTAATTTGAAGAGGTGTGTGTGCCACAAATCAGCTTCACCTCTGCAACTTAGAGAGGGTACATAATACCACAAATTAAGAAACATGTGTTCCCTTTGTTAAACTTGATCGGAGACAGATCAACATATCGTTTCAAGTAAAGTAGGATGAACTTAAGAAGGGTGAGCGAACACCGAAATAAAATGCATGCAATACTCCACCACTCGATAAGCACAAAACTCCAAGAATCTATAATAGAAGTTACATGAACTTGCATAGTGTACCTACAAGCATGAGAAAAGGAACAAGGAAGTATATAAGGATGAAAGGACTGAGATTAGTCATAAAACACACACTTTTATTACTTTAATAACATGCACAATGCATCATACATTCAGAAGAGGAAATGGTTTCCATTGCAGTCTTGAAGAGGAGGCTTGAAATTTCTCTCAACATGCGAGGACCACTTGCGAGAAGAGAGAGGACCCTTGAAAGATTTCTCTTGCCTAAGATGTATAACTTTCCAACCTATGTGACCCTATTGGAACCCTTTAGAATGAGCATCCAACTTACATTTATAGAAGAATATGTTAGAGAGAAGAGGAAAGTTCGTAATTACATTCCTAAATTGAAAGTACATGATGGTTCATTTATTGGTTGGTTGAACCGATTTGAGAAGCTTCCATCATGTGCCATTAATGCCGGTTGACCTAATCTTCTCAATTAATTAAAATAATCTTTAAATAAAAATTTAAATAATAATATTAAATATTAATTTAATTAAAATTAAATGGTGGGACCCCATGTTGACGGTTTGTGTTGAAGGGGCGAATCATTAGGAGAAATCCAAAAAATGAGTCCAACTCGGTGGTTGGTTCACCAAGCCATCTCACCAGAGTTTATCACGAGCTCCATCATCCTCCATGACTACAAGTTCCCTTTCTTCATTTAACTATTCTTCACAAGCCTTGTTTGATTTGCATCAAGTTATCCCTCATTTGAGCACCAAATTTGAGCTCACTCACCGCTTCGATCTTGGTGTAACTTTGCATTGAGGTCACCACCGAGCTTAACACTTATAACCGATGAGCTCCCGGACTCGGCACCCTACCAAAGTCAAAGAAATTTTTGTTGAGCTTCAACTCTGCTTGAATCCTGTGTTGATAAAGGTGAGCTCCATTCTACATCGAGCTTCCCACTGTAGCCACACTCTCAATTGCTGATCTCTATGGTTTGTTTCTGAGCCACTTGTTAGGCTTTTCAACACCATTAATATTTTTCATGAGCCATCATGTGATCATTTTGAGTTCTTCACATCTTTTAGAATTGCCACCGATTTTCCTCGGTTCACCATCTTTGTCTTATGAACCTCGGTATGGACTCGGCGAACAAGGTTCAACTTGGTGAGTTGAGCTCATATCTGAGATCTCCACATGACTATGAAATGATGTCACCGAGCTTAAGTCTTTAGGTTCCAATGGACTCGTCTCCCTGAAACCAATTTACTTAATCTTGAGAACCACGTGATATTGGATTCATGTTTCACGTTTATGCGTGACTTATATTTTGTGTTACTACTTAGGATGACTAAGATCCTTCCTCGAGTTGGCTCATTCTATGATCCACCGCATGTGCTGTACCAAAATCGCAAGCCCAATTCCGGCTCATAGTTACCACATAGCCCCATCAAGTTGATGGGGTATATTTGTGAGTTCCATTCACTTTGACTTGGTGAGCTTATTTGCATCATCATGTCGACTTTGATTCAAGATCAAAATAGAGAAGATTTTGCCATCGTCGAGTTCACATGTTGAGTTATGAATCGATTTTTCTCCCTATTGCCACCATTGAGCTCCACACGTCCATTTTACTCTTACTAAAACCATTGATAATAGGTAACCTTCCTTTGTTTAGCCAGCTCTGGATCCACCACTCACTTAAATTTGATGAGATCCTCGGTGACCACACCCGGACTATGTCTCCCATGGTTGAGCTCACTACTTTCTCCATGTCGTGATGAACCAATCGCCAAGGTTCCACCTCGCATTGTCTTATAGAAATGAGATTCTCATTAAGTCACAATAGATATCCCCAATGATTTCAAGTCATGTTGAGCTATACCGAGCTTTCCTTTGATCCATCAAAATCTATCTTTGAGATAACATCGAAAGTCTCCACACTCGACCAAGCATGACTACCCTCAACTCCATTGATGATCTTGTTCTAGCGTGTTCACCTTGTATGCTATGGATTGAATCGGGGTCATTTGAACCGACTATGCCATTTCATGAGACCTGACATTAGCTCCCCGAAAGTGGTGGTTCCCTTATGATTGGTTTACACCCGATAGTCCCGTTAACCCGGTGGATAACTTGGTAACTTTCCTGAATCTCAGCCATGGACTCAAGAAACATTTTGGTTTGTGGATTTTCCCTTGGTTCACCACATGATTATCCACACTTGGTGATGCTTCTCTAATCCCATGAAGTGGAAGGCTTACGTTGGTTTGTCACTATGTTTTCCCACTCGGTGACACTTACCTAAAACCCCATATGGAATTGCTTTGGATTGGAATGCCATCTAGTTATGGCCGTAGCCTTCTAAATTCCCTGAATTAGATTTTCCCATGCTATGTTCCACACGTGGCAAGAAAATTTCATGGGTCATGCCAACCCGAGCTGTGACCTTAATGAACCATCACAACAACTCACTCTTGAACTCATTATGGGCTCACATTTTCCTCATGTTGGTCGTCAAAAAAGGACTTCACGAAGAGCAACAGTCAGGGGACAAGAAGTCCCTCCTCTTTAATGGGAGAGGTTCCCTTATTCAGAAATGAACCTATTTACACATACACAAAACATGATTTTCTTGTGGAACTTGGATATTATGAAAGTGTTTTCTATAAGGATCATCAATTACAAAAGGACTGAGGAATGAGAATGTGAAAATGAGTAGAAAGGCACCATTCAGAATTATAGATGACAGAGTAATTCTTTATGTATGCGAAGGTACAGTGAATTGAAACAAGATCATTTGTATCATATTAGTAAGATGAAATTTGAAAGACACAAAGTTCTGTAAATAACATCTACAAGAATACAAAGCTTCTTAACATAATATAGACAAATGATCTTAGCAAGATTAAATGAATAGCTTTAGGGATAAAAGGAAATCAGATAGACAAAGAATGAAAAGTCCTTCTGTATTGATTTCTTTATGATTTATTTACACTTTCAGAAAATAAGCCAAGTTCTCCCCTTCAAAATGGCGAGGAGAGGCCATTATATAGTTTACAAATCAGTTACTCTCAGTAACTACTTCTTTTAACTAATGATTAGTTAAAGGGTTGCCAATCACAATACCCCAACTAATTATTACAATAAATTCGAGAGAAAGAATGGGAAGAGAAGAGAAGAATTAGGAGAAGAAGACAGGTGCTTATGACTGGGAGGGACCCACTGACTTTAAAATCCACTGTCTGAATCTCTTCAACACCTCGGCTATGTCTCTGCCACGAGGGACTGACATGTTGGCTGTAGACTGGGTCCAAAATCCGAGGCACTTCTCCATTTCCTTATCAAACTCGACATGAGTATGATAATCCTTATTTTCTTCTTGATGGTAGATTGAAGAGAGCAGATCTCCTTCATTTTTCTTTGGAAATGGAGCTTTCCTTGAACAGTTACCTTTGACAAAAGCTCGGCCGAGCTTTGATTTCTTGTAAGGAGAGAGGCACACGGGCGTATCATCCGAAGATGACAATGTATATCTTTGAAAGCAAATACAACTAGTGTTTTGAAAGCCTCACCCTTCTGCCAGTTATTCTTCAATTCTCCCAAAGCCTCCTCCAGGACTTTGATCTTCCATTCCATGCTGTAGACCTAGGACTTTGACAAATTATCCTTTACATCATCAAAAACCTTACTCGCCAATAAAATGTTTTCATCTGCTTGTCCCATGAGGCGGAGGTCTACTATGCAACTACTCCAAAGTTTAAGCTCTTTATCTATGATCCCAATAGTGGAGGAGAGATTCTATTGCAAGTTGTTCACCTTTCCGTGGAGTTTGAAAGCTTCATCGATGAAGTTCAATCCTGCAACAAGCATATCTTCCACCATGGCCTCCATAGCTCTGCCATAGACGAAATACTTGTGCATATCTTTGATACTCTGTACCTCATCTTGGCTCAAAATCACAGGTGGTGGAAGAGTAGTCAATGGGGTAGGGTCCAAAACTTTGTCCTTGGACAAAAGAGATTTGATGAAACCTGTAAGAATCTGGGCTTGTTCTTCCAACTATTCTATGGTTTGCTGCCCTTTCTCTACCCCTCAATGACTGCGGTATTTGTTTCTGAAGGTTATGGATCTCACCTTCGGGGGTAAACTCTCATATGGGAATTCTTGAGAGTTCAGTCGGATACTGCAAATCTTGCTCTGGTTTATCTACCGTAGGCTTAGCTATCTCCAGGAATTGCTGGCCCTGAGCATCAGATACTATCCTGGAGGTAATCCTAGCTTTCTTGGCGCGAGAAGGAGGAGTAGTGCCTAACAAGGCTGCCACATCATCAAAATTTGGTCCTGAGCTCTGGGAGGAAGACTTTCTCTTCCTACTGTCGATGAGAGGCTGCACCCATGCAAAAGAGGAGGAAGAAGTAGGTGGGGCAAGAGGACCAAGAGACAGAGAACTCATGGTGCCCAAGGTTTGTACTGCTGTTGTCTCGAGTTGAGACATGAGTGGGGCGCTTGAGATAACTGGTGCAGAGGAATCAATAGTACTTGGAAGTTCAGTGCTCTGGGCCTCTTTGTCCTTATCTATTGGGGCTTCAGGGGCACTTGTAGGAGATGGTACTTCACTCTCTTCACTTTCACTAAGAACAATAATGTTCTCTGGTCCCGAAGGAAATTCTGCATGCTTTCTCAGGGGATCTTCTTCCACAGGCTCCTTCTTAACTTCTTTGAATTTCTTCTGATATACCTGGGTGGATGAGGAAGGAGTAGAGGCTGCAGGTCCTTGAGTTGACGAGGTAGGAGGGGTTTGCACAGGTGTTTCTGATCTGGGAGTTGATGCTTCCCTCCTGGGTGTTGAAGCATCCTTGGAGGAGGATTCCCCTGAGTGCCTCCTAAGCTCTCGGACTTTTCTATCAAACCAGATCTTAGTCCTGACTAAGACTGGAGCCAGGATCTCAGCCAAATCATCTTTCTCCTTTTAAACCAATCCAAGTCCTCCAAGGGAGTGTGCTTGACCACATTATCATACTCATATGAGTATAGATCAGAGTTTTCATCCTTGAGTCCTTCAGGAACTTGGTACAAGCCGAGTTCTTGGATTAATTGCAGAGAAAACCTGTCGTAATGCCTCCTTCTGGCTTCAAAATCATCAGTACAGTCAACCAATAGTCTTCTATGTCTGCCCTATGATGATAGGTTATCTTGATATTCTACTCAATAAAATTTTTAAGTTGAAGCAAGTTCTGGGCTTGAAGAAATGGACGGTAATGGGAGCCAGGGCTCTTTCTATATTTTGTGCGTCCAGGGCTATTTTGCAAGTGTAGTTTCCCAAAGAGATGGGGAAGTGTAAACCATTAATTTTCTTGTCTCTGTCTCTATATATGCAATTTTTCCAATTGTTTGCATACTTCTATCAATTCCATCTTGTCATTCACGAGAACATAGGAAGCTTGAGAGGAGTTCTCTCATAGCCTTGTAAGCCTTATATAGGAAAATTTTCTAAATTGGATGAAATAGGCACCATGTAATGTGCTATCGGGCTCATAGCTTCATTAGAAAAATCTCTCAGTGTCACCCTTCGAAGTCTAACCATGTACATGGTGAAAGCATCATTCACCCTTCGGAAGTTGTGATTGCTGGTCTCTAGGGTGAAGCTGGGCGTGTAGGCATACATGGGGTCATCCTTGTGAGCATCGATGTACGAAAAGCCAAACCATTGCCTTGATGCTGCCAAAGTATACATCAGGTATGAAGTCATGTAAAATTTCTTTGTTTGATGTACATTGAGGCGACTACTACTGCTAGGTTCATACCGATGATCTCTGCCTAATTAATATTCTGAGTTCCCTCGCACACCATATTGATGAGCGGGCACATCCAGAAATGGAACTCATTAGTAGAGGGTAAGCCCATAACCCGAGCTAGTAGGATTATGAAATCCAACAATTCTTCATTAAAGTATGCATGGAAAAGAGTCTTGGATAGAGGAGATGCCCCCTTCTTAGGGTTTTTTAGCCGAGGACTTCGCCACCCGCGCCTTATAGTTATCACTTTGTATTGGTCGAAGAGGGCTGATCCTGGTTTGAGAGATTACTATGGAATTATCTATTTCTGGAATTCTTAGGGTAGTGCCAATGGTGACAGCATCAAGTTTGGTGATGAGCTCCCCATGCACGTTGGCCAATTCACTCAAGTCGGGATTGAAATGAGCACTACGGGAGAACCTGTATGTCTGCGCATTGCATTGAGATAGGGAAGCCACCAGCAAAAGCCAAACCCTTTGTCATGAATCATCTGCACCATAGGTGAAGGGTTCGTGTTTTCATCCTTTCCCAAAATCCCCAAAATCGAGGTGGCGAACTTCACTAGTCTCGATATCGGGAGCATAGACTCGAGTGGTGAAATTTGTTCGCCTTACGGAATTTGATCTTCATGTTGATAGTAACTCGAGAGAAAATCTTGAAAGCTAGACTTGGGATGGAATGCTTGGCTCAGAGGAAATGGATACATGCGTAGGAAATTAGATTGCAAGGGTTCGAGCAATTTGATAGATAGCATGAAAGCAAAGTGTGCAAAACGCATAGGGGGCCGCTTGTTATAGCCGTTTAGAGAGAGAAGGCAATAAATGTGCATTAAATACATATCTACCAATTTGAAAAGCAAGATATTCGGGTAGAGCGGGAAAAATTAGCACGAATGGCACTTGGTTCATTTGGGACACGAGGATCGGGGAAAGCGCATAGAAAGTCACGCGGTTCGTCCGATTCATTGGCTAAGCAGGGGAAAATATGTACAAATGAACCAAGGACACGAGGGACGCGAAAATGTGAAGTACGCGGTTTGGTTGATTCGGGCGTGAAGTGGGGAAAAGATGCTCAAATTCTTTTGGGACATGCTTGGGACAAAAATATGTGGAGTCGTGACTCAAGCATAGGGGCCGGGAACAAAGATTTGAAAAGGACTAACTTGGGACATTTGGGATGGGAAAAAAAGTTCCGATGGGCCCGAAAAGGACACGACTTACTCGATTGGGTAAATCGGCCGATCGGGGAACAAAGAGCCCGTATGAACTTGGGACATGCGGGACAAAAATGTCTGATAGGCCCGAAAAACACACAAAATGACCCAAAAATGTAGATTTTTCCAATTTCTCGACTTTTCACATTACCAGGATAACAGAGAAGACACTTATCCTCAAAATTTCAAAATTTTCAACTTCTTAAAAGCAGGGGAATTTTGAGTGGACAATGATTGGCTCTTCGCATAAAATCAAAGAATGAGACAAGGCAAGAATTTAGACAAACTCGGGGAAGTAGACCAGTACCTTATCCATTGGGCCACAGAGACAAAAAGCAAACCAATACAGAGGACAACACACCAAAACAAAGGGAAAGAAAAACAAAACTCTGTATGAATATACAAAATATTTCCTAATCACCTATGACTTTAACAATTTTAGGTACTACCCACTATAAGGAAGTGGGAGAGAAGAACCATCCATATAATCAAGGTAAAAAGAATTCTTACCAGTGAAGTGCACGATCTTAAAAGGTCCGAGCAAAGGGAATCAAACTTGCCATGGTGCCACGAGGTTCATGCCTTTTATCCCATAGTAAAATAATGTCTCCAACTTGGAAATCTCTGAACCTAGCTTTCTTATCAAACAGGACCTTTACTTTCTGCTGGTGAGCAGATATCCTATCAGCAACTTCCAATCTGTCCTCATTCAATTTGTGAAGGTACATAATTCTCTTATCCAAAGCATCATTGAAACTGGTATCTTCAATGGCCTTCATTAGATGCAAGGCTGGCAGCTCCACTGTTACTGGCAATTGAGCTTCTACTCCATATACTACCTGAAAAGGAGACATTCCAATGGCTCTCTTAGGTGTGATCCTATCTACCCAAAGAGCATCATAGAGTTTCTTGTGCCAGTTTCGTTGGGACTCATTGACTAATTTCCTTATTATGGTCACTAGATTTTTATTAGTGGATTCTGCTTGTCCATTTCCCTAAGGATAGTAATCTGAGGAGTGAGCCAAGGAGATGCCATATCCATAGCAAAAATCCATTATCTCGGTTGAAGAAAAATTTGAAGCATTATCTGTTACAATCTTGTTTGGCACACCATACCTTACCAAGATGTTTTCTTTGATGAAACTGCATACCACTTCAGAAGTAGTACTCTTTACTGGAATGGCTTCTACCCATTTGGTGAAATAATTTGTGGCAGTTAATACATGAGTATGGCCAGCACTAGAAGAGGGATTAAGTGTTCCAATGAAGTCCAAACCCCATTGCTGAAAAGGTTCTTCAATTACAACTGGCTTAAGAGGTAAAGAGGCCAATTTGGGTCTACCCACAAAAGTCTAACAAGCCTCACATTTATCAACCCACTTTGATGCATCTCTGAACAAGGTAGGCCAGTAATATCCTCCACAAAGTATCTTATGAGCAGTGACAGTTGATGAGTAATGCCTTCCACATGCCTTGATCATGAAAAGCTGAGAGTAGCTTTTACTGCTGTTCCTTTTCCACAAATTTAAAAACCTTCCATCTAACCCACGTTTAAACAAGGCGTTTTCCCACAACACATATTGCACTGACCTTAGTTTAACAGCCCTCTTTTCTTTGGCAGTCAAATGAGAGGGGCATTCCCCATAGGTGAGAAAATGAGTGATATCAGCATACCATTCATCAACTGAGCTAAGAAACAGAACGGTAGGAAGACCAACTTTATCCTCCAGTAACTCATGTCTAGCTCCTTCAGCGATGAGTTCACACAGGCCTTTTCCACGGATGAGCTTGGTTGGTTTGATGTCAATATCATATTCTTGGACCTTGGCCACCCAGTTCCCTCTCTTGGATCCAAATTCCTGCTGTGTGAGAATTGACTTAACAGTTGTATCTGGTACCAACACCGTGGAGTGAGAGTTAAGAATGTAAAAATGAAACTGCTTAACAACTTTAACCACTACAAAAGCATGTTTTTCCATCATGGTGTATTTTAACTCATGATCTTTCAGAATATAGCTCATAAATGCAATTGGGATTTCGTGCTCATTAGAATCTTCCTGAGTCAAAACAGCAGCCAAGGTGTTATCTGTGGCATAGCAATAGATAATAAAATCTTTGCTGAAATCTGGACATGCTAAAACAGGAGTTTTAGCAATGGCTCTTTTAATGCCTTCAAAGGATTCTTTCCCTTCAGGAGACCAACCAAACGTTTGTTTGCCTTTCATCATTTGGGAAATATTCAAAGTTAACTCTGCAAAATCAGGGATGAACCTTCTCAAAAAGTTGATCTTACCAAAGAAAGAATGCACGCCTTTTTTGCTGGTTGGAAGAGGAATTTGCTGAATAGCTTGAACTCACTCAGGATCAATTTTAATACCATCTTTGGAGACAATGTGCCCTAATAATTTCCCCTCTGTGACACAAAAGATAGATTTTTAGGATTCAAAGAGATCCCATGTTCTCTACATCTTAGCAGAACTGTCTCCAGGTGCTGAAAATGATCCGCCCTTGTTTTAGAATACACAGTCAAGTCATCAAGGTATACAACAATACACTTCCCTTTCAAACTTCCAAAGGCTAGATCCATAGCTCTCTGAAAAGTGGCACCAGCATTAATGAGCCCAAAAGGCATCCTTTTGTAAGCAAAGGTACCCCAAGGGGTAGTGAAAGTCGTTTTGTGTTGATCTGCAGTATTAACTTCTACCTGATTATATCCTGAGAATCCATCAAGCATAGACAACATTTCAGATCCTGTTACTACTTGCAAGACCTGATCCATCATAGGTAAAGGATAATTATCTTTCAAGGAAGCTTGATTCAGATTCCTGAAGTCAACACAGATACGAATCTCACCATTTTTCTTTCTAACAGGTACAATATTGGTAATCCATGTTGAATGATGGATAGGAAAAATGATTTTGGCTTTCAACAACTTCTGTATTTCTTGAAAAATGGTGTCAGCTATTTTAGGATTGTATTGCCTCTGCTTTTGTTTAAAAGGCTTAATTCCAGGTTTGAGAGGAATAAAATGCTGCATCTCCTTTGGTTGGAAAGCTTTTAAATCTTCATAGGAGTAGGCAAGAACATCCTTATACTTCTTTAAAAGATCAATTACCTTCTTCCTCTCATCTGGTGTGCAACATTTTCCAATGTTCATGAGCTTAGGGTTAGTAGAACTCCCAATATTAATTTTTTCATATTCAGCTGATTGTTGAGGTCCAGTAGAAGCTCTAGACTTTACATACCTGTCGTGTTTATCAAACAGTTCCTCTAAACTCACCAATCCCTTTGGAATCTTGTTTCCTTTGAGTTTGATACATCCATCCTGATCCGTTTCTTCTTCTTGGGTGGCTTCTTTGTCAAAGGGCACACTTTCACAAGGCAAATTGTTGCTTCCTTCAAAGTACAATTGTTTAAAATTATCCTTGAGTTCTAAGAAAGAAAGCAAGTGTTGATCATTATTGAAAACTTGCCAGTTACTTGTATTATCAGGTACACTAGGTCAATGGATCATCTCAATGGTGAACTTATCTTGGGAAAATTCAGGATGAGGTATGAGTAGTGACCCTGAGACTGCTAGTGAATCAGCCCTAGTATTCTTCTCCCTAGGTATTGCTTCGATGGAGAAAGCATCAAGAAATTCAATGGAATCCCAAACCTGATTCCTGTAATGTTTCAACCTTCCATTTTTTACCTAGAAGAGGTTTCTAACTTGCTTGAAAATTAGTTCCGCATCCCCACGAGCTAGAAGATTCTTCACACCCTATTCTTTTGCCACCTGGAGTCCAAGAATAAGAGCTTCATACTCCGCTGTATTATTGGTATTTTAAAATTGCAACTTGAATGAGAAAGGATGAAGGCTTCCTTTAGGCGACACCAATATGACACTAGCTCTGAACCAACTGAGGAACAACTTCCATCAAACTCTAATATCCAAACACCATTAGGATCTTTAGGTGAGACTTTGGGAAGTTGGATTTCCTTAGGAGACATAATCATGTAGTTGCCATGGCCCATATCCTCATAGAGTATTTGTGCTTTGGGATCATCGGTTTTTTGTGTAATATACTTGAGGCGATTCTTAGGCAAAGAACTTCTTCATTTTCCCATTAACAGGTATGAGGGCATGTGACCAATCCATTTGAATTTCTCCACCCACATCCTTACAGAAGTTTCTGCTTAGCAACATCCCATATGAAGGAGGAATATCTGCTACTAATATAGTAGCCAAAACTTTCTTCTCAGGCAAAGCAACAAAAGCCACATGTGCATCTTAATTCTTGCGACCGAGGGCACTTCCTTACTCTCCATAGAATAACAAGATCAATAAGTGTGTGTGAGAGTCAAGCCTAAGGCATGAGCTACTTTAGCAGGCATCACATTGTCTGATGCTCTTGAGTCTATGATGTAATTACTGAGCCTATGGCCAGCTATAAGAAGTGTCACATAGAATGGTTTGATTTTGTCATTGGGTGAGGTGTGGCGGTGGCTATCAGATTAGGTTGTGGTGTAGAAGGAGTGGGTAAAAGGCCTTTAGAGGTATTTTTAGAATGGGAATTGACAAAGTGAATCATTTTAGCAAAAGCCTTAGGATGGGTTTGATAATATTCAGCCTACGAGATTTGAAATGAGCACCGCATGAGAGCACCAGACCTGTATCTGGGCATTTGCTTTGAGATAGGAAGCCACCAGCGAAAGCCAAACCGCTTTGTCATGAATCATCTCGCACCATAGGTGAAGGGTTCATGTCTATCATCCTGCCCAAAAATCCCCAAAATTGAGATGGCGAACTTCAATGTCCCACGATATCGAGAACGACTGTAGTGACTCAAGTGGTGAAATTTGTTCATGCCCATCCCGGAATTTGATCTTCATGTTGATAGTAACTCTTAGAGAGCAAAGCTTGCAAGCTAGACTTGGGATGAAATGCGAGAGGAAATGGATACACACGCGGGAAATTAGATTGCAAGGGTTCGAGCAATAGATAGCATGAAATTAGTGTACAAAATGCATAGGGGGTTGCTCGTTATATAGCCATTTAGGAGAGAGAAAGGCAATAAATGTGCATTAAATACATATCTACCAATTTGAAAAGCAAGATATTCGGGTAGAGCGGGAAAAATTAGCACGAATGGCACTTGGTTCATTTGGGACATGAGGGATCGTGAAAGCGTGAAGTACTCTGATTCGGCCGAATCAGGGGCGAAGCGAGGAAAAGACACACAAGTGAACCAAGGACACGAGGGATGTAAAAGCGTGAAGTATGCGGTTCGGCCGATTCGGGAGAAGCGGGGAAAAGATGCTCAAATGCTTTTGGGACATGCGGGACAAAAATACGTGGAGTACGTGACTCGGCCGAACCAGCTGAAAAGGGAACAAAAGTCCAGACTAACTTGGGACATTTGGGACAAAAAGTTCCGATGGGCCCGAAAAGGACTGACTTCAGGTAAATCGCCCAATGGGGAACAGAGAGCCCGTATGAACTGGGACACATTTGGACAAATTTCGACGAGCCCGAAAAACACACAAAATGACCCAAAAATGTAGATTTTTCCAATTTCTTCGACTTTTCACATTACCAGGATAACTAGAGAAGACACTTAACCTCAAAATTTCAAAATTTTCAAATTCTTAAAAGCAAGGGAATTTTGAGTGGACAACAGTGGCTCCTTCTACATAAAATCAAAGAATGAGACAAGGCAAGAATTTAGACAAACTCGGGAAGTAGACCAGTACCTTATCCATTGGGCCATGGAGACAAAAAGCAAACCAATATAGAGGACAACACACCAAAACAAAGGGAAAGAAAAATAAAATGCATGCTGAAATATACACAGGATTTCCCGATCACCTATGACTTGAACAATTTCAGTCTTGCCCACTATAAGGAAGTGGGAGAGAAGAGCCATCCATATAATCAAGGTAAAAAGAATTCTTACCAGCGAAGTGCCTGATCTTGAAAGGTCCGAGCCAAAGGGAATCAAACTTGCCATGGTTGCCACGAGGTTCATGATTTTATCCCATAGTAAAACGATGTCTCCAACTTGGAAATCTACGAACTCGCCTTTCTTATCAAACATGACCTTTACTTTCTACTGGTGAGTAGATATCCTATCAGCAACTTCCAATCTATCCTCATTCAATTTGTGAAGGTACATAATTCTCTTATCCAAAGCATCATTGAAACTGGTATCTTCAATGGCCTTCATTAGATGCAAGGTGGCACCTCCTTTATTCATTGGAAATTGAGCTTCTACTCCATATACTACCTGAAAAGGAGACATTCCAATGGCTCTCTTAGGTGTGATCCTATCTGCCCAAAGAGCATCATAGAGTTTCTTGTGCCAGTTTCATTGGGATTCATTGACTAATTTCCTTATTATGGTCACTAGATTTTTATTAGTGGATTCTGCTTGTCCATTTCCCTGAGGATAGTAATCTGAGGAGTGAGCCAAGGAGATGCCATATCCATAGCAAAAATCCATTATCTCGGTTGAAGAAAAATTTGAAGCATTATCTATTACAATCTTGTTTGGCACACCATACCTTACCAAGATGTTTTCTTGATGAAAGCGCATACCACTTCAGAAGTAGTACTCTTTATTGGAATGGCTTCTACCCATTTGGTGAAATAATGTGGCAGTTAATAAATGAGTATGGCCAGCACTAGAAGAGGGATTAAGTGTTCCAATGAAGTCCAAACCCCATTGTTGAAAAGGTTCTTCAATTACAAGCGGCTTAAGAGGTAAAGAGGCCAATTTAGGTCTACCCACGAAAGTCGACAAACATTTATCAACCCACTTTGATGCATCTCGAACAAGGTAGGCTAGTAATATCCTCCATGAAGTATCTTATGAGCAAGTGATAGTTGATGAGTAATTCCCTCCACATGCCTGATCATGAAAAACTAAGAGTAGCTTTTTCTGCTATTCCTTGTCCACACATTTCAAAAACCTTCCATCTAACCCATGTTTAAACAAGTTGTTTTCCCACAACACATATTGCAGTTGACCTTAGTTTAACAACCCTCTTTTCTTTAGTGAGTCAAATGAGAGGGCATTCCCATAGGTGAGAAAATGAGTGATATCAGCATACCATTCGTCAACTGAGCTAAGAAATAGAATGGTAGGAAGACCAACTTTATCCTCCAGTAACTCATGTCTAGCTCCTTCAGCGATGAGTTCACACAGGCCTTTTCCACGGACGAGCTTGGTTAGTTTGATGTCAATATCATATTCTTGGACCTTGGCCACCCAGTTCCCTCTCTTGGATCCAAATTCTGCTTTGTGTGAGAAATGACTTAACGGTTGTATACGGTACCAACACCGTGGAGTGAGAGTTAAGAATGTAAAAACGAAACTGCTTAATGCTTTAACCACTGCAAAAGCATGTTTTTCCATCATGGTGTATTTTAACTCATGATATTTCAAAATATAGCTCATAAATGCAATTGGGAGTTCGTGCTCATTAGAATCTTCCTGAGTCAAAACAACAGCCAAGGTGTTATCTGTGGCGTAGCAATAGATAATAAAATCTTTGCTGAAATCTGGACATGCTAAAACAGGAGTTTTAGCAATGGCTCTTTTAATGCCTTCAAAGGCTTCTTTCCCTGCAAGAGACCAACCAAACATTTGTTTTCCTTTCATCATTTGGGAAATATTCAAAGTTAACTCTCCAAAATCAGGGATGAACCTTCTCAAAAAGTTGATCTTACCAAAGAAAGAATGCACGCCTTTTTTGCTGGTTGGAAGAGGAATTTGCTGAATAGCTTGAACTCACTCAGGATCAATTTTAATACCATCTTTGGAGATAATGTGCCCTAATAATTTCCCCTCTATGACACAAAAGACATATTTTTTAGGATTCAAAGAGATCCCATGTTCTCTACATCTTATCGAAGCTGTCTCAGTGCTTGAAAATGATCACCCTTGTTTTAGAATACACAGTCAAGTCATCAAGGTATACAACAATACACTTCCCTTTCAAACTTCCAAAGGCTAGATCCATAGCTCTCTGAAAAGTGGCACCAGCATTAATGAGCCCAAAAGGCATCCTTTTGTAAGCAAAGGTACCCCAAGGGGTAGTGAAAGCCGTTTTGTGTTGATCTGCAGTATTAACTTCTACCTGGTTATATCCTGAGAATCCATCAAGCATAGACAACATCTCAGATCCTGTTACTGCTTGCAAGACCTGATCCATCATAGGTAAAGGATAATTATCTTTCAAGGAAGCTTGATTCAGATTCCTGAAGTCAACACAGATACGAATCTCACCATTTTTCTTTCTAACAGGTACAATATTGGCAATCCATGTTGAATGATGGATAGGAAAAATGATTTTGGCTTTCAACAACTTCTGTATTTCTTGAAAAATGGTGTCAGCTATTTTAGGATTGTATTGCCTTTGCTTCTGTTTAAAAGGCTTAATTCCAGGTTTGAGAGGAATAAAATGCTGCATCTCCTTTGGTTGGAAAGCTTTTAAATCTTCATAGGAGTAGGCAAGAACATCCTTATACTTCTTTAAAAGATCAATTACCTTCTTCCTCTCATCTGGTGTGCAACATTTTCCAATGTTCACAAGCTTAGGGTCAGTAGAACTCCCAATATTAATTTTTTCATATTCCAATGATTGTTGAGGTCTAGTAGAAGCTCTAGACTTTACATACCTGTCGTGTTTATCAAATAGTTCCTCTAAACTCACCAATCCCTTTGGAATCTTGTTTCCTTTGAGTTTGATACATCCATCTTGATCCGTTTCCTCTTCTTGGGTGACTTCTTTGTCAAAGGGCACACTTTCACAAGGCAAATTGTTGCTTCCTTCAAAGTACAATTGTTCAAAATTATCCTTGAGTTCTAAGAAAGAAAGCAAGTGTTGATCATTATTGAAAACTTGCCAGTTACTTGTATTATCAGGTACACTAGGTCGATGGATCATCTCAATGGTGAACTTATCTTGAGAAAAGTCAGGATGAGGTATGAGCAGTGACCCTGAGACTGCTAGTGAATCAGCCCTAGTATTCTTCTCCCTAGGTATTGCTTCAATGGAGAAAGCATCAAGAAATTCAATGGAATCCCAAACTGATTCCTGTAATGTTTCAACCTTCCATTTTTTACCTGGAAGAGGTTTCTAACTTGCTTGACAATTAGTTCCGCATCCCCACGAGCTAGAAGATTCTTCACACCCTGTTCTTTTGCCACCTGGAGTCCAAGAATGAGAGCTTCATACTCTGCTGTATTATTGGTATTTTCAAATTGCAACTTGAATGAGAAAGGATGAAGGCTTCCTTCGGGCGACACCAATATGACACCAGCTCCAGAACCAGCTGAGGAACAACTTCCATCAAACTCTAATATCCAAACACCATTAGGATCTTTAGGTGAGACTTTGGGAAGTTGGATTTCTTTAGGAGACATAATCATGTAGTTGCCATGCCCCATATCCTCATAGAGTATTTGTGCTTTGGGATCATCAGTTTTTTGTACAATATACTCAGACTGCTTCTCAGGCAGCAGCTTCTTCATTTTCCCATTAACTTGGGTATGAGAGCATGTGACCAATCCATTTGAATTTCTTCACCCACATCCTTACAGAAGTTCCTACTTAGCAACATCCCGTATGAAGGAGGAATATCTGCTACTAAGATAGTAGCCAAAACTTTCTTCTCAGGCAAAGTAGCAAAAGCCACTTGTGCATCTTTAATTCTTCCGACCAAGGGCACTTCCTTACTCTCCATAGAATAACAAGATCCATAAGTGCATGTGAGAGTCAAGCCTAAGGCATGAGCTACTTTAGCAGGCATCACATTGTCTGATGCTCTTGAGTCTATGACGTAATTACTGAGCCTATGGCCAGCTATAAGAAGTGTCACATAGAATGGTTTGATTTTTTCACTGGGTGAGGTGACAGCGGCTATCAGATTAGGTTGTGGTGTAGAAGAAGGAGTGGGTAAAAGGCCTTTAGAGGTAGTTTTAGAATGGGAATTGACAAAGTGAATCATTTTAGCAAAAGCCTTAGGATGGGTTTGATAATATTCAACCTCTGAGATTTGAACCTTAGTCTTTTTTAGGTGATCAATAATATCAAAAGACCCAGAAGTGGATGGGTTATCATCACTTGAAAACTTAGGTTTATCAATTTTAGGGAAAAAGAAGTAACTTTAGTAGCGAGTGTGTGAGGACTCACCTTTGGTGTAGATGAAATGGGAATAGGAGATCCTCTTTTTGTAATTACGGGGATAGTTGTTGGTTGCTCTTTAGATTTCTTGGTGGGATGCATCACTTTCTCCCTCGATTTTTCTGCTCTCTCGAGTCATGATAGCGTATGATTAGCTATTCATGTCCGCTATTACTTTTCATAATCATCCTTTTCATCAATGCCTTCGGTGGTGAAGAAATTAACTCGAGATCCCTCAAGTTCATCTCGCTTCATCATCAACCTCTTCAACAAATTCCTCGTAATCTTCATTAACCTCCTCATCCTCTCGGTTCCTCAACTTCACAGAGTTGCATTGATAGGAACTTTAATAGGAGGTCCTTCAAGTGCTAGCCTTGTTTGAGAAGCGGGGAAAATGATTTACGGGCTAAAAATTCCTCCTTGGAACGTCTGCATAGGGAGCTTGCTTGAGCCAATTGTTTCTTAATGGTGATGAGATCATTTGTAAGTTTTTAACCAATGGATCAATATTAGGTCCAGGAGAGGAAGAGGAGGAAGAAGTAGCCTTAGATTTAGAAGGGTCTCTCCTTAATTTCCCGACATGATTAAATCATCTTCAACACTAACAACAAGAGTTTGATCCTCGGCCTAATGTTACGAGATTAGCCCTTCTCGGTGCATAACTAACTTGGGCGATTGGGCATTTAGGAAAAAACATTTTTGAATTTGATCTACGGAGTCAAGTATTTGGCAAATTTTTTTAATCAACTTTGTTGAATTGGGCGACAAATTCTCTCATGGGCTCTAGTGAATCCTTCTTTATTTGAGAGATTTGGGCTATCAAGGCATGCACGTCTCTTCGCCGAGTTTGAAATGGTTTTAAACCTAGTTGTCATTGTGTCCCAGCTAGTGATAGCACCGGCCGAAGGTGATAGAACTAATCAGCAACATTATCTTCTAAAGTCTCAACAAAAATCCTTACGGAGACATCTTCATGTTTAACTCCCGAACTCGCATGCGCACTATGAAGGCTGATGTGTTCATCAAGATGTACTTTGCCATCGCCTTTAAATTTAGGGAAGTTCTTTGGTTACCTCTAGGTAACTCATGCAAAGGCTGAGGAAGGGCAAGAGGCCCAACACGATGACCCTAGGGCAATGGTACCGCCATCCTTGGAAAAACGGCTTGAAGAGGAACTGCTGACACCAGCAAGAATCAAAGCTCAAAGATTAGGGCTGATTTGCTCGAAGGAATACCACTGTAGGGTTTCTATCTTGAGCGGGTGGAGCACTTATTAAACAAGTCTTTATATTTCTTCTTGTTGAAGGGAAAGGAAAACCCTTTGTTCCAAAAGTGGCGAGAATCTTCAATACCAAGGGCCCTTCTCCCTCGAGTAAAATGTGGAGTCGCCAGATCAAAAGATGATCAATAAATAAACTGGAATATGATTCCCAGCGGAGTCGCCAAAAATTGTTGGTCATCAAAAAGGACTTCACGAAGAGCAACAGTCAGGGGACAAGAAGTACCTCCTCTTTAATGGGAGAGGTTCCCTTATTACGAAACGAACCTATTTACACATACACAAAACATGATTTTCTTGTGGAACTTGGATATTTTGAAAATGTTTTCTATAAAGATCATCAATTACAAAAGGACTGAGGAATGAGAATGTGAAAACGAGCAGAAAGGCACCATTCAAAATTATAGATGACAGAGTAATTCTTTATGTATGCGAAGGTACAGTGAATTGAAACAAGATCATTTGTATCATATTAGTAAGATGAAATTTGAAAGACACAAAGTTCTATAAATAACATCTGTAAGAATACAAAGCTTCTTAACATAATACAGACAAATGATCTTAGCAAGATTAAATGAATAGCTTTAGGGATAAAAGGAAATCAGATAGACAAAGAATGAAAAGTCCTTCTGTATTGATTTCTTTATGATTTATTTACACTTTCAGAAAATAAGCCAAGTTCTTCCCCCTTCAAAATGGCGAGGAGAGGTCATTATATAGTTTACAAATCAGTTACTCTCGGTAACTACTTCTTTTAACTAATGATTAGTTAAAGGGTTGCCAATCGCAATACCCCAACTAATTATTACAATAAATTCGAGAGAAAGAATGGGAAGAGAAGAGAAGAATTAGGAGAAGAAGATAGGTGCTTATGACTGGGAGGGACCCACTGACTTTAAAATCCGTTATCTGAATCTCTTCAATGCCTCGGCTATGTCTCGCCGCGAGGTAGCGTGTTGGCTGTAGACTGGGTCCAAAATCCGAGGCACTTCTCCATTTCCTTATCAAACTCGACATGAGTATGATAATCCTTATTTTCTTCTTCAATGGCAGATTGAAGAGAGCAGATCTCCTTCATTTTTTCTTTGGAAATGGAGCTTTCCTTGAACAGATTACCTTTGACAAAAGCTCTGAACTGAGCTTTGATTTCTTGTAAGGAGAGAGGCACACCAGAAGTCTCATCCTGAAGATGACAATGTATATCTTTGAAAGCAGATACAACTAGTGTTTTGAAAGCCTCACCCTTCTGCCAGTTATTCTTCAATTCTCCCAAAGCCTCCTCCAGGACTTTGATCTTCCATTCCATGTTGTAGACCCAGGACTTTGACAAATTATCCTTTGCATCATCAAAAACCTTACTCGCCAATAAAATATTTTCATCTGCTTGTCCCATGAGGCGGAGGTCTACTATGCAACTGCTCCAAAGTTTAAGCTCTTTATCTATGATCCCAATAGTGGAGGAGAGATTCTGTTGCAAGTTGTTCACCTTTCCATGGAGTTTGAAAGCTTCATCGATGAAGTTCAATCCTGCAACAAGCATATCTTCCACCATGGCCTCCATAGCTCTGCCATAGATGGAATACTTGTGCATATCTTTGATACTCTGTACCTCATCTTGGCTCAAAATCACAGGTGGTGGAAGAGTAGTCAATGGGGTAGGGTCCAAAACTTTGTCCTTGGACAAAAGAGATTTGATGAAACCTGTAAGAATTTGGGCTTGTTCTTCCAACTGTTCTATGGTTTGCTGCCCTTTCTCTACCCTCCCAATGACTCTGGTGACTGTTTCCTGAAGGTTATGGATCTCACCTTCAGGGGTAGACTCTCCCATGGGAATTCTTGAGAGTTCCAGGTCAGATGCCTACAAATCCTGCTCTGGTTTATCTACCGTAGGCTTAGCTATCTCCAGGAATTGCTGGCCCTGAGCATCAGATACTATCCTGGAGGTAATCCTAGCTTTCTTGGCACGAGAAGGAGGAGTAGTGCCTAACAAGGCTGCCACAACATCAAAATTTGGTCCTGAGCTCTGGGAGGAAGACTTTCTCTTCCTACTGTCGACGAGAGGTTGCACCCATGCAAAAGAGGAGGAGGAAGAAGTAGGTGGGGCAAGAGGACCAAGAGACAGAGAACTCATGGCGCCAAAGGTTTGTACTACTGTTGTCTCAAGTTGAGACATGAGTGGGGCACTTGAGATAACTGGTGCAGAGGAATCAATAGTACTTGGAAGTTCAGTGCTTTGGGCCTCTTTGTCCTTATCTATTGGGGCTTCAGGGGCACTTGTAGGAGATGGTACTTCACTCTCTTCACTTTCACTGAGAACAATAATGTTCTCTAGTCCCGAAGGCAATTCTGCATGCTTTCTCAGGGGATCTTCTTCCACAGGCTCCTTCTTAACTTCTTTGAATTTCTTCTGATATACCTGGGTGGATGAGGAAGGAGTAGAGGCTGTAGGTCCTTGAGTTGACGAGGCAGGAGGGGTTTACATGTGTTTCTGATATGGGAGTTGATGCTTCCCTCCTGGGTGTTGAAGCATCCTTGGAGGAGGATTCCCCTGAGTGCCTCCTAAGCTCTCGGACTTTCTATCAAACCAGATCTTAGTCCTGACTAAGACTGGAGCCAGGATCTCAGCCAAATCATCTTTCTCCTTTTAAACCAATCCAAGTCCTCCAAGGGAGTGTGCTTGACCACATTATCATACTCATATGAGTATAGATCAGAGTTGTCATCCTTGAGTCCTTCAGGAACTTGGTACAAGCCGAGTTCTTGGATTAATTGTAGAGAAAACCTGCCGTAATGCCTCCTTCTGGCTTCAAAATCATCAGCACAGTCAGCCCAATAGTCTTCTCGTATCTGCCCTATGATGATAGGTTATCTTGATATTCTTCTCAATAAACTTTTTTAAGTCGAAGCAAGTTCTGGGCTTGAAGAAATGGACAGTAATGGGAGCCAGGGCTCTTTCTATATTCTGTGCGTCTAGGGCTGTTTTGCAAGTGTAGTTTCCCAAAGAGATGGGGAAGTGCAAACCAGTAATTTTCTTGTCTCTGCAGGTTCTATGCAATTTGTCCAATTGCCTGCATACTTCTATCAAGGCCATCTTGTCATTGCAGAACATAGGAAGCTTGAGAGGAGTGCTCTCGTAGCCTACAAGCCTTATATAGGAAAATTTTCTAAATTGGATGAAATAGGCACCGTAATGTGCTATCAGGCTCATAGCTTCATCAGAAAATATCCTCACCGTGTCACCCTCTAGAATTCTGACCATGTACATGGTGAAAGCATCATTCACCCTTCAGAAATTGCGATTGCTGGTCTCTAGGGTGAACTGCGGGCAGTAGGCATACACGGGGTCATCCTTATGAGCATCGATGTATGAAAAGCCAAACCATTGCCTTGATGCTGCCAAAGTATACATTCGGTATGAAGTCATGTAAAATTTCTTTGTTTGTTGTACATTAGACAGCTGCTCTGCTAGGTTCATACTGATGATCTCTACCCAATTAATATTCTGAGTTCCCTCGCACACCATATTGATGAGCGGGCACATCCAGAAATGGAACTCATTAGTAGAGGGTAAGCCCATAACCCGAGCCAGTAGGATTATGAAATCCAACAATTCTTCATTAAAGTTGCATGGAAAAGAGTCTTGGATAGAAGAGATGGCCCCTTCTTAGGGTTTTTTAGCAAGGACTTCGTCACTCGCGCCTTATAGTTATCACTGTCTTGGTCGAAGAGGGCCTGAGCCTAGTTTCGAGAGATAACTATGGAATTTTCCATTTCTAGAATTCTTAGGGCAGTGCCAATGGTGATAGTGTCAAGTTTGGTGATGAGCTCCCCATGCACGTTGGCCAATTCACTCGAGTCGGGGCTGAAATGAGCACCACAGGAGAGCACTGTATCTGCGCATTGCACTGAGATAGGGAAGCCACCAGCGAAAGCCAAACCACTGTCATGAATCATCTGTGCCATAGGTGAAGGGTTCGCATCTGTCATCCTTGCCCAAAAATCCCCAAAATCAAGGTGGTGAACTTCACTGTCCCCGATATCGGGAACGACAGACTCGAGTGGTGAAATTTGTTCCTGCCCCTGGAATTTGATCTTCATGTTGATAGTAACTCAGAGAGCAAAGCTTGCAAGCTAGACTTGGGATGGAATGCAGAGGAAATGGATACGCATGCAGGAAATTAGATTGCAAGGGTTCGAGCAATAGATAGCATGAAAGCAGTGTGTAAAACGCATAGGGGGGCCGCTCGTTATATAGCCGTTTAGAGAGAGAAAGGTAATAAATGTGCATTAAATACATATCTACCAATTTGAAAAGAAAGATATTCGGGTAGAGCGGGAAAAATTAGCACGAATGGCACTTGGTTCATTTGGGACACGAGGGACGCGAAAGTGCGAAGTACGCGGTTCGGACGAGTCGGGCGAAGCAGGGAAAAGACGCACAAATGAACCAAGGAAACGAGGGATGCGAAAGCGTGAAGTACGTGGTTCGGCCGATTCAGGCGAAGCGGGAAAAGACGCTCAAATGCTTTTGGGACATGCGGGAAAAAATACGTAGAGTACGTGACTCGGCCGAACCGGCCGAAAAGGGAATAGAGAGCCCGTATGAACCTGGGACATGCGGGACAAAAATGTCCTACAAGCCCGAAAAACACACAAAATGACCCAAAAACTAGATTTTTCCAATTTCTCGACTTTTCACATTACCAGGATAACAGAGAAGACACTTAACCTCAAAATTTCAAAATTTTCAAGTTCTTAAAAGTAGGGAATTTTGAGTGGACAACACCTCTGTGTATCCCTTGAGTTAGAATTATCATATTCTTCCTCCGAGTTCATGAGGACTGAGCCCATGTTGAGCCACTTTATTCTTTCAACGAGCTATGAACTCTCTTCTCGACCACCTAAGTTCCACTTATAGTTTGACATGTTTGTTGGTACGAATTCTGATCGAGCCACCACCAAGTTGACAACAAAGATGACATTGAGTTCCTTTACTATTGTGGATGAGACTTGCGAGCCCGCCCTTAAGGCTTACCTCTACCGAGAAATTCCTAGATCTATGCACCGAGTTGACGACCAAGCTCACACTAAGTTATCAACTAGGAAACTCCTTCATGCTTTCCTATGTGCCATTGATGTCTTAACTGTTATGGGTTGATATTGAGCTCCACTCCTTGAATTGAGCTCCATTTTGACTTAATTCCTTCCCAACTTGGACGGTTCGCCAAGTAGCTCACCGAGCTACTCGGTGAGTAAAATGTTTTCTCAATGGCCCTTGTATTATTTTGTAAAATCTTCCCAAGTTTGGAAAATTTCCCATATTTTCTTGACTCAAACGAATCTTTTCAATATTGGGCTTGGTTGTCCCGTCAGTTGAGCTCAATGATAACGAACGAGTTCTCAACCGAGATAACACCAAGTTATAACCAAGTTGAGCTCAATTTGACCTCGTTCAATGTTAGGTGGGCTCACTTATGCAAATTATTAATTATTTTAATCATGTTATCTCGGTGATGACTGACGACATTGGGCCCTTGGGACCAATGTTGTAACTTGATCATAATAGGACCTTGTTTTTGAATTTTTCATTGTGTACAAAATTAGATAACATTTTTGGCAACCTCTAGGGGATGATTTGCTGCCAAGCATTATTCCAGTAGTCTTAATTCATCCATTGGGTATGGAGTCAATATTGGAATCCTGAAAGTTATTTGGTCTTCTATGATATGTACCTGAATCTCCTTGAGCATAGACGATCTTGAACCTCCTTGGAATGTTAAGCATGAAGCATACTGAAACTATTAACTACTTGATATCTATGGAGTAATGCATAATTTTGAATGAAGAAGATTATGAAACTCTTATGGAAACTTTAAATCTTCCTTTTCCTTTAACACCACCAATGATGAAACAATGTGCAAGAACAACACAAAAACACAGCAAAAGGAAATCAAAATAAAACAACACACAAAAAAGTGCATAAGAAATTGGAGGAAAATACCTAACTAAGTTGTACAGGGGTAGAAGGATTCTCAAAAACAATCTTTGAGATGTATCCCATTCACATGAATGGGTAGTTCTTCTCCATTGAGCATGGATAGATGAAATGAATTCACCTCTTTGCAACTCATGATGATTTATGGCCCACTCTAGAGAGTGTCAAATTTGGTGTGCTTTCCTGGCTTGGCTCTATCTACATCCCATTTGAGGACTAGATCTCCCTCTTGAAAATGCCTGTCAAATTCCCTCTTGTCAAAATATTTCTTAACCTAAGCCTAATATTTCTCCAAATTCTTCATAGCCTTATTTTTTACTTCCTCTAACTCCATGAGTTTATCAAACCTTACTATCAGAGGATCACTCTCCATAACTTCAGTTGATGAGCTAACTCTAAAAAAGATAACTCTAAGGAGAGCGGAAGTTTTTCCTCTCTTCCATATATAAGCATAAAAGGAGAATTCCCTATGGCCCTTTGAAGTGTGATCTAATTTTCCCATAAGGTGGTCTTAAGCTGTGTATGCCAAGTCCTCTTGTTAGTTTCCATCATGCACTTAATAATCCTTATGAGGTTTTTGTTACTAGACTCAGCCAATCCGTTTCCTTGCGGATAGTAATTGGACGAAGTCTTGAGGTAGACCCCATTTTTAACAGCCCATTCACTCAACTTCATACCAAGAAAATCCATCATGTTATCTGAAATGACTGTAAAAGGAACACCGAACCTTGTCATTATACCTTCCAAAAAATCTAGAACTACCTTTTCATTTCTCTCTTTCAATTCTACCACCTCTGTCCATCAAGTAAAATAGTCTATTGCAGTAAGGACCCATTTATGTCTATCACTAGATGGAGGATTAATCATTCAATGAAGTCAAACCCCCATTGAACAAAGGGTTGATCCACTTGAATTGGATGTAGTGGAAGATCTACCAACTTCTGTTTGCCTATGAAAAAGGAAAACTCTTTACATCTCCTTAACTAGAGATGGGCATCTTTGAACAAATATAAACAATAGTAACCGGCTCACATGATCTTGGTAGTAGTTTTTCATGCAGAGTAATGTCCTCCATATAGGCCATTATGAAACTCTTCTAGTATCTTACTCACCTGTTCCGGTCTTACACACCGAAGGAGGACACCATTCAAATCCTTTTGAAAGAGAATGTTATCTACCAAAACATATGGAATAGATTGAAGATAGAAATTTCATCTTTGGTTTTTATCCATGTTCATAGGATATACTCCTGAGAAGAGGAAATTATTTATTTTGGATAACCATTCAACTTGATCATCACTCTCATCAGTGTTTAGGAGCATCGTATCCTCATCACCTTTTGATTCCATGTCTACGGTAAGTTGTTGACATAAACCTTTACCTCTAAAAAGTTTGGTAACCTTGATATGTACATCATAATCCATCACCTTCATGATCCATCCAGCGCACTTCTCGTTCATCTCTTTGTTCAAAGCAAAAACTCCTTAATGCCTAGATGAGACACCATCAAATGAATTCTGTTGTTGGACAACATGTGCTTGAATTTCTTCAAAGCTCGAATAACTATAAAGACCTATTTTTCAATGAATGAGTATTTGAGCTCTTACTCTTTGAGGGATTGACTAAAGAAAGTAATATGACTTTGCTCTACCAAATCATCAATTTGTTAGGTGAGGATCCCTAAAATGCTCTCTTGACCTACAAAAGAATAAATAATAAAGTATTTATCAAACCTAGGGTTCACTAGCATGGGAGCTTGAGAAATTACTGTTTTGATGGCTTCTAAGCTCTCATATCCTTCCTTTGTCCATGAGAATGGCATGTTATTCTTGAATATGGTTGTCAAATGGTTTATCCAATTTCACAAGTTGAGGGATGAATCTTCGAATGAAGTTTATGGTTAACTGAGAAAAATCTAGAGACCATTCTTATGACTTTCAAGTGATAAGGACATAATCGATCGAATCTTGGCTGAACTAATTGATAGTCCTTCCATTGAAACAACATTCCCCAAAAAATTTCCCTTGTGTACTACAAAAATACACTTCTTGGGATTAAGTGAAACTCCAAATTACCCACACCTTCGGAAAAACTTCCTTAGATGCGTGATGTGATCATCTCGCATGCATAGAATATGTAGTTATGTCATCTAGGTAAACCAAGATGATATCGTTGATTAGTCCTTTAAACACCATCTCTATGGTCCTTTGTAAAGTAGCCTGACGATGTTGGACAATCTGAATGCCATTTTGTTGTAGGCATATGTACCCCACTTGGTAGTGAAATTCATTTTGAATTTGTCGATTATTGGACTAGGATTTGATTGTAACCTAATATCTATCGAGAAAAGAAAATATTTGAGCTCGCCATTGTTTGAAGGATCTACTCCATTAATGGAAGAGGGTAATCATCTTTCAATGATGAATGATTCAAATCCACTGAAATCTACGCACAATGAATCTCTGTTCTTCTTCCTTATGGGCACCTTGGATTGGCTACACATAAGGAATTCTTGAGGGGAAATTATGTAGCCCTCGATGAGTTTGGTTTGTTCCTTTCTCATTAGTGGCTCAATTTTGGGGTTAATCGGCCTCTTTTTCTGGGAAACTAGCTTGGCATTAGGATCCATTTTGATGGTATGTTGTGTTAGACCTGGATCAAAAAACAAAGGTATTTATAGCTCCACTAAAATATGTCATGATACTCTTGAAAAAGTTTGATGAAAGCTTCTTTCTCTTCAGAAGTACACACTTTTCCAATCTTCAAAAATTTCTCATGCGCTACCTCGACTTCCTCAAAGTCTTCTTCTTTGACCACCATGTTATAGCTTTGTCTTTTTGCTTGATCATCTGAATTGAAAATGGATTCAAAGTGAATAGTCCTTTTGGTAGTTTGTTGCTTTTCAATTGTATAATTTGATCACCATATGACTATTATAACTTATCCGATTTCTTGCAACAAAATCTTCCTCTTCTTGTAGGAAAAGGACAATTTTTGTGTCACTATCAAACACTTTCCAACTACTCACATTATCAAGGACTGTAGGTCGAACCACCATTTTGAAAAATTGCTTCCATTATTTCATAACATCAATAGGTATGTCATATTGTGAGCCAATTGTAGCAAGCCTTTCAAACATCTTGATTTCGATTTCTAGGAACCTGCATGGATTCCAAAAGCTTTGAAATATTCAATCAAATACTAGATTCAAATATTATATGATATTAAAAACCATTCTTGGATGCACTTGTGTGAAATCAATTTGATGGACAACTAACTCGTTGTCTCCAAAAATAGTAAGGGATTTGATCCCCTTCTTTTGGGCTAGCTAAATTCCTTGCACAAGGGCCTTGTATTCAGAAACATTGTTAGTGCAACTAAATTACAGCCAGAAAGATGAGAATAACTTATCTCCCTATGGATAAATTAACATAACACCAACACCAGATCCATTCTTACTTCTCGAGCCATCAAAGAAAAATTGCCACAGTCCTTCTGAATCACTTGGTGTTTTGACAAGTTGTGGTATGATTGTATCTTCTTCATGAATGCAGTATGTACCCAATCCTATTTCTTCCAAAAGTAGAAAACCAACTTCTTCTTCTGCTAATACATAAGCATAGGGATTGTATTGATGATCTCCACTTACTTCATCTAGCACAGTATCAGGGACTTCTTCTACGAGAGTGGTCAGTTCATGATCAACATCTTCTTCTTCTAGATATTCGATGGTGTAATTCCCAATTATAGGACTAGCAAAGTGTAAGGTTTTACATGATTGTATTAGATTGGTTCTTCCCTTATAGTCACTTTGGTTCTGTATCGAGTCTTGAGAATCATATGTGACCAATTGGATGATAGATAACCGCCCATCTTGGCAGTGAAATCTCGTGATAGGTAGATGGTGAAGAGAGGAGGAAGATCAATGACTGATATGTCTTAGGTGAATGAAAAACTTGGGCATGCATGGATGGTAAGTTGAAGTCATTTTATAACTCCAATAGTATTAATAGTTGTGCCATCTAGCTAAAAAAATCCTCTCACAATTGGTGCATATTGTATGCCTAGTACATCTGTAATTTGTTTGGGCATGACTGAACTACTGGCACCATAATCGATCATGAAATTATGCACCAGGTGGTTGCAATGATTAGGGAAATATAGAATGGTGGCATTTTTTTGTTTAGGAATACTTTTCCCTTCTGGTTGACACAAACTCATAGTAGTTGTTGCTCCATGACTTGATGATCCACCGGTTGTACCAAAACTATTCAGAGCCTCTCGCAACAAGTTTCTTTGAGAAGGAATTGAGAGTGTGTCCCACATAGTAATGATCAGGTTGGTTTTCTTCATCTGTTCCACTATAATGAAGGGAATTGCTCTAATTTTTTAACACTTATTTGAGTGTCGGGATCCTCCTTTGGAAAATGCTTGTTGGGTACCGTGATGCCTGATGAACTTTATTTTCTTGCGGCTTGGCTAACAGGTATTTCGAAGGTTTCTTTCCCACATATTTATCAATCACCACTTATTTCTAAGGCTATGAAGTGGATGTTTGATCATCTTTGGAAATTTGAGGTTCCATTGCTCTCTTCTTGAAATGAATGTTTACCACTACGATGAGGGATCTGTATTCAACACGTAAAAATATTCTACTTGCTAGTTTAGCAAAGTTGTTTCTTCAGGTGCCTATGGTTGATCTATTGTTTCTTGCGTAGATGTGTTATTTGTTTGCTTAGAATGGGTAGATACTCTTTGAACCATAAGGGCCTTACCAAGAACTCCATTGGGACAAAGATTTTGATTGTGGGGTTGAGAAAAGGGTAGCACCATTCGTAATATTGAACTAGATTATTCTTGATAGATATAATGGCTCTAGATGAACTAGCAGCAAGAGGGTTCCGAAAGTTCAAAGCTCTAACATTTGCAGATGGATTTGTAGCTTGATTTTGCGGCTAATTGTTCCCTTGAAAAGGAGGGCATTTATCCTAATACTGTTGATTTTGTGGCTGCTATGGATGATTTTATTGAAAAATTTTCCTCTTGAGTGCAACAATCTCATTTCCAAATGTTTGCAGTAGTGACATGAATTTAAATAGATCATTTAATGAGGTAGGGGCAGGCTGAGCTAGTTGATTAAAGGCTACTGGAATAGGAGCAATGATAGGCTGATTTTTTGTAAGATAGGAGACAACAATATTGGCAGTTTTGAGCTATCTTTCCTGCCTAAATCAAGGAATTTTCTGATCTTATGGCAACATCATACGCATCAAGTAATGTAGCCCCTCCCATGGATTGGATCATAACTACTACATCTCTATTCAAGGCTCACAAATAATATAAGAATGTGTTATCTGCAGAAGGATTTACAAGTGCCAAAATCCTATTCCAAGTCCTATGGAATCAAAAGTTGAAGTCACTCATGTATTCTTGGGGAGCTCTCTTCATGGTAGTGAGCTGTTCCAAAAGTTAAATATTATCACTCTTGTCTTCAAACTATTTAAAGATATTTTCTCCTAATTCGTCCCAAGTGGTTTTACTACCAATACTTAACCCTCGTAACCATTGAAGTGATTTTCCCTTAAAAGAGGTAGCAAGAAGTCTAACCGCAATGTTGTCCTCCGTGACATTATGTACAACAAAAATGCTGGATACATCAAGAATATGTTCCACTAGAGTAACATGAGTTTCCCCTGTGTAAAAGGGTAAAATTTTGAGTTTCGGAATAGGTATGGGGTCACGTTGAGCCAATAGAAGAGGACTGCTTGAATTTAAATGGGGAAAAGCTTGGTTTCATGCCATAGTAGCAATAGGTTGATTGTTCCTTGGTGAAGTGAACATTCCATATGGAGGATTTGAATGACCCCTCTACGAGGTAGACTGTAACTAGTGATGTTGAAATGCCTCTTCATCTTCTCTTTGGAGGAGACAAGGAAAGTTCAACATGCTTGTCATTTTCTTGCTTTGAAGAATCTCTTTTCTGACTTCTTTGCATAAGTTAACACACTAAGATTTGGAATCTAAAGATATAGAGTCACCAAGTACTTTGAATTGTGTAAGTGAGAAGAGAATTACCAAGTCTTTGTCCCACTAGGCGTGTCTAAAACTGATGTCACCAAATCATTGCACCCTCCGAATGGCCAAAATGTGAACAAGACATTCAGTGTGATTGGGAGACATGGGATCACCTCTCAAGCTATGGGACTTGGGCTCGAGGTGAACCTTTGGAGAATTCCAGCTTCCTCTTCCTAAGCTAAGTACTATACTACTCCTAATGTAATAAAAATGGCTATTTAGTCTTATGCTAACGCTTTCATGCAGTTTTAGAGAAAGAGATTTGTAGAAATGAAACTATACTAGGACGGTGATGCACCAAATAAAGGGTGTTCCCAAACTCGTGAAGGGTTAATTTGAAGAGGGTGTGTGCATCATAGATAAAATTCAACTACTAACACTTATAGAGGGTAAAAATACCCAGAGACTAAGAAACATGCATTCCCTTTGTTAAAATTGATCAGACATAGCAATATATAAGTTTCCTAGTAAAGAAGGATGAACTTAAGAAGGGTGAACGGACACCAAAACTCAACTTAATGCAATAATCCACCACTAGATAAGCACAAAAACTTCAAGAGCCTCGCAATAGAAATGTGAACTTGCACAAAGTGTACCTGCAAGCATGAGAAAAGGCACAAGGAAGTATAGAAGGATGAAAGGATAAAGATTAGTCACAAAACACACACTTTTATTACTTCAATAATGTGCACAATGCATCATACATTCAGAAGAGGAAATGGTTTCCATTATAGTCTTGAAGAGGAGGCTTGAAAGTTCTCTCAACACATAAGGACAACTTGTAAAAGAGAGGGGACCCTCGAAAAATTGCACTTGCCTAAGATGTATAACTTTCCAACCTATCGACCCTATTGGAACCCTTTGGAATGAGCCCCCAACTTACATTTATAGAAGAATATATGAGAGAGAAGAGGAAAGGTCATAATTACATTCCTAAATTTAAGGTACAAGATGGTTTGTTTATTGATTGGTTGAACCAATTTAAGAAGCTTCCATCATTTACCATTAATGCCCGATTGACCTAATCTTTTCAATTAATTAAAATAATATTTAAATAATAATAATAAATATTATTATTAAAATATTTAAATAAAAATATTAATTTAATTAAAATTAAATGGTGGGACCCCCTCGACCGGTTTGTGTTAAAGGTGGGAATTATGAGGAAAAAGCCAAAAATGAGTCCAACTCGGTGGTTGGCTCGTTGAGCCAACTCACTTGAGTTGTCACAAGCTCCATCTTCCTCCGGTGGACTATGATTTCCCATTCCACATCAAGCTATACTTGACGAGCCCTGTTTGATATGAATCGAGCTATCCCTCATTTGAGCACAAAATATGAGTTCACTCACCGCATCAATCTCGATCTATAACTTTGCATTGAGGTCGCCACCAAGATCACAACCTATAACCAACAAGCTCCTAGATTGAGCACCCTACCGAAGTCACCAAGCTCTGTGTTGAGCTTCGAATATCTCGAGTTCCTCACACCAAGCTCCATTCTCGCATCGAGCTACCACCTACATCCACACTCTCGATTTTTGATCTCTATGGTTTGTTTCGAGCCGCTCTTTGGGCTTATCGACACCATTCAGATTTTCCGCAATCCATCATGTGATCATTCTAAGTTCATCGCATCTTTTGGACTTGCCAAAGAGTTTCCTTGGTTCCCCATCTCTATCTTCATGAACCTCGGTATGGAATTGATGGAAAAATTTTCAACTCGGTGAGTTGAGCTCATATACGCTCCATCCATGCAGAGCTTCTATAAGCTATTTTATTTTTGTTCATGATGTCAAGATCTTCTCATTTTCATTGTTAGGTGGGTTAGCCATGACTTGTTATGAATAGATCACCTCATACCCATGAACCATCTAGGCCATCTCTATCTATGAGATCTCTTCCAAGCATTGATAGTTTCCTCTATGAAAAACTTACGTCAATGTATCCTTCGCTCCCATGCTAAGACGTTGTTAATTTAAATGAAACATAGTAGATGTGGGCCATTGCCACCTTCCACAAGTCGGCTCCTTTATGGATCCATTGAGCTCTCTAAATGACTATGAGCTGATGTTGCCGAGCTCCAATCTTCATGGTTCTAATGGAATCATCTCCCAAAACTGGTTTACTTCATCTTCGAAGAAACCTCCGAGCTAGGCTTCATGTTACACATTTCTATGTGACTTACCTTTTACGCGACTACTCAAGTTGATTGAGCTCATTCCTTGAATTGTCTCCTTCCGTGATCCACCACGGTCTATGCCTCGAATCTCAAGCCCAATCTTTGGCCGATACGTACCACATAGCCCCCACAAAACCGATGGGATATATTCCTCAGTTCTATTCCCTTTAACTCGGTGAGCTTATTTGTGTCATCATGTCTACCGTGATTTCAAGCTCAAAGCATGACGAGCTCTTGCCATTGTCAAGTTCACATGTTTAGTTCCAAATCGAGTTTGCTCCCTGGTGCTGCCATTGAGCTCCACATGTCCTGTTTTATTCCTATCGAAACCATTGAGAATGAGCAAGATTCCTCTATTTGGCTGGCTCTAACTCCATCACTCACTTAAATTCGATGAGATCCTTCAATGACCACACCCAGCTATGTCTCCCATGGATGAGCTCGCCACTTTCTCCATATTGACTGGCAAACCACTTGCAAAGGTTCTGCCTCACATTGTCTTACAAAAATGAGATCATCATTATGTCACAATAGATCTCCCCAATGATGTCAAGCCGCATTGATCTCTACCGCACTTCCCACCGATCCATCAAAATCTATGCTGAGATAACATTTGAATGTCTCCAAAATCGACCAATGTGAGTACCCTAAACTCCATTGATGAGCTTGTTCGAGAGTGCTCACCTTGCATGTTGTGGATTCAATCCCAGTCATTTGAACCAACTATTCAATTTCATGAGCCCGAAATTAGCTCACTTGAAAGTAGTGGTTCACCCATGACTCACTTACACCGCTAATCTGTTTCTACTAACCCGATGGAAAACTTAGCAACTTGTCGAATCTTGGCCATAGACTCGGGTAACATGTTTGTTTGCAAGGATTTTTCCCTTGGTTCATCAAGCAATTATCCCCACTTGGTGATGCTTCTCCCGGTCCCTATGAATTTGAAGGCTCATGTTGGTTTGTCACTATGATTTTCCCCACTCGGCGATGCTTACTTGAATCCCCCATATGGAATTCTTGGATTGGAATGCCATTTTTTTATGGCCACAACCTTGAAATTCCCGAATTGGATTTTAACTCATTATGTTCCCATGCGGCAAGAAAATTTCACGGGTCGTGCCAACCCCGAGATGTGAACTCACCTTGAACCATCACAAAACTTGGTCTTGAACTCATTGTGGTATTACATTTTCCTCTAGTATCCCTTGAATTAGAATTTTCATATTCCTTCTCTTCGCTCATGAGCACCAACCCCAAGTCAGAGACACTTTATTCTTTCAACGACCTATGAAATCTCTTCTCGACCACCTAAGTTCCACTTATAATTTGACATGTTTGTTGGTGTGAGCTTCGATCCGAGCTATAACCAAGTTCACAACAAATATGACATCGAGTTCCTTTACTATTGTGCATGAGACTCGCTAAGCCCATCCTTAAGGCTTAGCTCGACCGAGATATTCCTAGAGCTATGCACCAAGTTGATGACCAAGCTCACACAAAGCTATCAACCAGGAAAATCCCATCGAGCTTGCTTTGTTTTCCATTGATGTCTTAACTGTTATGGGTCGATATTGAGCTCAACTCCTTGAATTGAGCTCCATTTTGACTTAATGCTTTGCCGACTTGGCCAACTCGCCGAGTAGCTCACCGAGGTACTCGATGAGTAAAATGTTTTCTTGATGGCCCTTGGCTTATTTTGTAAAATCTTCCCATGTTTGGAAAATTTCCCATATTTTCTTGACTCAACTGAATCTTTTCAATATTGGGCTTGGCCGACCCATCGAGTTGAGCTCCAATGATAATGGTCGAGTTCTCAACCGAGCTAACACCGAGTTGTCACCAAGATAAGCTCAATCTAACCTTGTTTAATGCTAGGTAAGCTCTCCTATGCAAATTATTAATTATTTTAATCATTTTATCTCCATGATGACCTGACATTAGGCCCTTGGGACCTATGTCATAAATTCATCATAATAAGACCTTGTTGTCCAATTTTTCCTGTGTGCAAAATTGGATAACATTTTTGGTGACCTCTAGGAGATGAATGCCTACTAAGCATGATTCTAGTAGCCTTAATTCATCCATTGGTTATGGAGTCAATATTGGAATCCTGAAAATGATTTGATCTTCTGTGATATATCCCTGAATCACCTTGAGAATAACCGATCTTAGACATCCTTCAAATGATAAGCATGAAGCATACTTGAAAATTTTAATCGCTTGGCATCTAAGGAGAACTATAGAATTTTGAATGAGGTAGATCATTAAAATCTTATGGAAACTTTAAATCTTCCTTCTCCTTTAACACCGACAATGATGAAACAATGTGCAAGAACAACACAAAAACACAACAACAAAGAAATCAAAATAACAACAACACATAACAATGTGCATAAGCACTTAGAGGAAAGCACCTAACTAAACTCTACAGGGGTGGAACAATTCTCAAAAACAAGATTTGAGATGTATCCCATTCACATGAATGGGAAGTTCTTCTCCATTGATCATGTATAGATGAAATGAATTTGCCTCTTTGCAACTCGTGATGATGTATGGCCGGCTCAGAGAGCATCAAATTTTGCTGCTTTCTGCTTGGCCCTATCTTCATCCCATTTGAGGACTAGATCTCCCTCTTGAAAATGCCTATCGGACATCTTCTTGTCAAAATATTTCTTAACCTGAGCCTGATGTTACTCCAAATTTTTCATATCCTTGTTCGTACTTCCTCTAACTCCATGAGTTCTGCGAACCTTACTATCATAGGATCACTCTCTATAACTTCAATTTGATGAGCTAACTCCAAAGAAGGTAACTCCAAGGAGAGTGGAAGTTTTGCGTCTCTTCCATATACAAGCACGAAATGAGAATTCCCTATGGCCCTTTTAGGTGTGATCCGATCTTCCCATAAGGTGGTATTAAGCTGTTTATGCCAAGTCCTCTTGTTAGTTTCCATTGTGCGCTTAATAATACTTATGAGGTTTTTGTTACTAGACTCAGCCAATCTATTTCCTTGCGGATAGTAATTGGACAAAGTCTTGAGGTAGACCCCATTTTTAAAAACCCATTCACTAAAATTCATACCAAGAAAAACCACTACATTTTCTGAAATGACTGTAAAAGGAACACCGAACCTTGTCATTATACCTTCCAAACAATCCGAACTTCCTTTTCATTGCTCTCTTTCAATACCACTACCTTTGTCCACCGAGTAAAATAACTGCTGGAGTAAGGACCTATTAATTTCTATCACTAGATGGAGGATTAATCATTCCAATGAAGTCAAACCCCATTGAACAAAGGATTGATCCACTTGAATTGGATGCAATGGAAGAGATATGAACTTCTATTTTCCTGTGAAAAAGGAACACTCTTTACATCTCCTTACCCGAGAGATGGGCGTCTTTGAACAAATCGACTAATAGTAATTGACTCGCATGATCTTTGTAGCAGTTTTTCATGTAAAGTAATGTCCTCTGGATAGGCCATTATCCATGTTCCTAGTATCTTACTCACCTATTTTGGTCTTATGCATGAAGGAGGACACCATTCAAATCCTTTCGAAATAGAACGTTATCTACCAAAACATATAGAATAGATTGAATATGGAAAGTTCATCTTTGGTTTTTATCCATGTTCATAGGATATACTTCGAGAAGATGAAATTATTCATTTTGGATAACCAAATCAACTTTATCATCACTCTCATCGTTGTCAGGAGCATCCTATCCTCATCACCTTTTGATTCCATGTCTACAAACAAGTTGTTAACACAAAGCTTTACCTCTAGCAAGTTTGGTAACCTTGATATGTACATCATAATTTGTCACCTTCATGATCCATCCAACGTGCTTCTCATTCATCTCTTTGTTCAACAAAAACTCCTTGACACCTGGGACGAGACACCATCGACGCATTTTTTTATTGAACAACATGTGCTTGAATTTATTCAAAGCTTGAATAACCGCAAATACCTATTTTTCAACGAATGAGTATTTGAACTCATAGTCTTTGAGAGATTAATCGAAGAAATAAATTGGCTGCTCCAGCAGATCATCATTTTGCTGGGTGACGATCCTGAAATGCTCTCTTGACCTAAGAAAACATAAATAATAAATTATTTATCAAACCTTGGGTTCACTAGCATGGGAGCTTGAGAAATTTATGTTTTTATGGCTTCTAAGCTCTCTCGTCATTCCTTTGTCCATGACAAAGGTATGTTTTTCTTCAAAGCATAGTCATCGGTTGGTTTAGCTAATGTCAAAAATTGAGGGATGAATCTCCGCACAAATTTTATGGTTCCAAAAAAACTATGGAGACCCTTCTTATGACTTATGAGAGATAAAGACATAATTGAACGAATCTGGTTGAATCGATTGACAATCCTTCCGCTAAAACAACATGCCCCAACAAATTTCCCTTGTGTATTGAAAAATACACTTCTTGGGATTATGTGAAAGCCCAAATTCCCTACGCCTGCATAAAACCTTCCTTAGATGCGCGATGTGATCATCTGCACATTTAGAATACACAGTTATGTCATCTAGGTAAACCAAGATGATATCATTGATTAGTCCTTTAAATGCCATGTTCATGGCTCTTTAGAAAGAAGCCGGTGTTGGACAATCCAAACGACATTTTATTGTAGGTATACATGCCCCACTTGGTATTGAAAGGCATTTTGAATTGGTCGATTCTTGGACTAGGATTTGATTATAAACCGAATATCCATTGAGAAAAAAAAATATTTGAGCTCCTGCCACTATTTGAAGGATCTGCTCCATTGATGGAAAAGGGTAATGGTATTTCAATGACACACAATTAAAATCCTTGAAATCTATGCACAACTAAATCTCTCCATTCTTCTTCATTACAGACACCATATTGACTACCTATAAGGAATTATTGATGGGAAAAATTATGCAGGTCTCGATGAGTTTTGTTAGCTCCTTTCTCATAAGTGGATCAATTTTGGGATTAATCGGCCTTTGTTTCTAGCAAACTAGCTTGGCATTAGGATCCATTTTGATGGTATGTTGTGCTAGTCTTAGATCATAACCACGCAGGTCTTTATATCTCCACGCAAATATGTTGTGATACTTTTGAAAAAGTTTGATGAAAGCTTCTTTTTCTTTGGAAGTACACACTTTGCCAATCTTCAGAAATTTCTCATGCGCTACCTCGACTTCCTCAAAGTCTTATTCTTTGACCACCATGTTAGAGATTTGTCTTTTGGCTTGATCATATGAATTGAAAATGGATTCCAGAGTGACTAATCCTTTTTGTAGTTTGTTGGTTTTCAATTGTATAATTTGATCTCCATATGACTCTTGCAACTTATCCCGATTTCTTGCAATAAACGCTACCTCTTCCTATAGGAAAAGGACAATTCATTTGTCATTATCGAACACTTGCCAACTACTCACATTATCAGGGACTGTAGGTCAAACCACCATTTTGACAAATTTCTTCCCTCATTTCATGACATCAACAGTATGTCGTATTGCAACCCATTTGTAGCAATCCTATCGCATTTTGATTCGATTTCTAGGAACTACATGGATTCCAAAAGGTTCAAAATATTCAATCAAATCTAGACTCAAATAGTGTACGATCTTAAAATACCATTCTTGGATGCACTATGTGATATAACTTGATGTAAAACTAACTCATTGTCTCCAAACATAGTAAGGGATTTGATCCCCTTCTTTTGGGTTAGTTGAATTCCTTGCACAAGGGCCTCGTATTCAGCATCATTGTTAGTGCAACTGAATTACAACTAGAAAGATGAGATGTAGTTATCTCCCTCTAGAGAAATTAACATAATACCAACACAAGACCCATTCTTACTTCTCAAGCCATCGAAGAACAATTTCTAGAGTCCTTCCAAATTTCTTGGTGTTTTGACAAGTTACGGTATGATTGTATCTTCTTCGTGAATGCAGTATGTACCCAATCTTGTTTCTTCCAAAAGTGGTAAAAAAATTCTTCTTATGCCAATACATCAAGTATAGGGATCATACCGAGGATCTCTAATTACTTCATCTAGCACATAGTATCGGGAATTCTTCAACGAGAGTGGTTAATTCATGATCAACATCTTCTTCTTCCAGATCTTTGATGGTGTGATTCCCATTTATAGGACTAGCAAAGTGTAAGGTTATACATAATTATAACAGATTGGTTTTTCACTTATAGTCACTTTGGTTCTCAGACGAGTCCCGAGAATCATATGTGACCAATCGACTAATAGATAACCACCCATCTTGGTAGTGAAATCTCATGATAGGAAGATGGCGAAGAGAGGAGGAAGATCAATGACTGATATGTCTTTGGTGAATGAAAAATTGGGCATGCATGGATGGTAAGTTAAATTCCTTTGATAACTTCAACAGTCTTAATAGCGGTGCCATCTAGGTGAACAAATCCTCTCGCAATTGGTTCATATTGTATACCTAGTACATCTCCGCAATTTGTTTGGGCATGACTAAACCACGGCACTAGAATCAATCATGAAATTGTGCACCAAGTGGTTGCCAATGATTAGGAAATATAGAATTTGGAAGTTTGTTTTCTTTAGGAATACTTTTCCCTTCTGGTTGACACAAAATCATAGTAGTTGTTGCTCCATGACTTCATGATCTCGCCTATTGTACCAAAATTGTTCGAGCTTCTCATAACAAGTTTCTTTGAGAAGGAATTGAGAGTGCATCCCATATCATAATGCTCATGTTGGTTTTATTAATTGTTACACTAAGCTGAAGGGAATTTATGATACTTTATTGACACTTCTTTGAGCGTTGGGATCCTCCTTTGGAAAATTCTTGTTGGGTACCATAATGCTTGATGAACTTGATTTTCTTTTGGCTTCGATAACATGTATTTCAGGAGGTTTCTTTCCCACATCTTTATAAACCACCACTTGTGTCTAAGGCTATTAAGTGGATGTTTAATTAGCTTTCGAAGTTTGAGGTTCTATTTATCTCTTCTTGGAATGAGTGTTTACCACTACTGATGATGGATTTGTATTCAACTTGTAAAAATCTTCTGCTTTCTAGTTTAGCAAAGTGGTTTCTTTAGGTGCCTACGGTTGATCTCGTTGTTTCTTATGGAGATGTGTTCTCTATTTTATCGGAAGGGGTAGATATTATTTTAACCATAAGGCCCTCACCAAGAACTCCATTGGGACAAAGATTTTGACTATGGGGTTGAGAACAAGGGTAACACCATTCATAGTCTTGAACTAGATTATTTTGAATAGGTACGATGGTTATAGATGAACTAACATCAAGAGGGTTCTAAAAGTTCAAAGGTCCGATAGTCACAAAGTTGATTTGTAGCTTGAATTTATGGCTGATCATTCCCTTGAAAAGGAGGGAGGTTAGCTTGATACTGTTGATTTTGTGGCTGATATGGACGATTGAATTGAATTGTTTTCCTCTTGAGTGCAAAAATCTCATTTCCAAACATCTGCGCAGCAGCAAAGTGACTTGACTTTAAATAGATCATTTGAAGAGGTAGGGGGTAGATCGAATTTGGTTGATTAGAGGCTATGGGAATAAGAGAAATGATAGGCTGATTGTTCGTAAGATCCGGAGACAACGACATTGGCGGTCATGGAGCTATCTTTCCATCTTGAATCAAGGAATTTTCTACTCTTATGACAACGTCATAAGCATCGTGTAATGTAGCCCCTCCCATACACTGGATCATAATCTGCTACATCACTATTTAAGGCTCACAAATAATACAAGAATGCATTATGTGTGGAAGGCTTTATAAGTGCTGAAATCCTATTCCAAGTCCCGTGGAATGGAAGTTGAATTCACTCATGTATTCTTGGGGAGCCCTTTCATGGTAACAATCTATTCCAAAAGTGAAAGATTATCACTCTTGTATTCAAACTGTTACAGATATTTTTGCCTAATTCATCTCAAGTGGTTATACTACCAAAACTTAACACTTGAAACCATTGAAGTGCTTTTCCCTTAAAAGAGGTAGCAAGAAGTCTAACTGCAACGTTGTCCTCCGTGACATTATGTACGACACAAATCCTAGCTACATCAAGAATATGTTCCACTAGGGTAATGTGAGTTTCCCTTGTGTAAAAGGGTAAAATTTTGAGTGCCACAATAGGTATAGGGTCACGTTGAGCCAACAGAAATGGACTGCTTGCATTGAAAGGGGGAAAATATTGGTTTCATTCCATATCAACAAGAGGTTGATTGTTCCTTGGTGGAACGAACCTTCCGTATGGAGGAGTTGAATGACCCCTATGATGTAGAGATGCAACTAATGATGTTGAAATGCCTCTTCATCTTCTCTTTAGAGGAGACAAGGAAAGTTCAATATGCTTATAATTTCCTTACTTTGAAGAAGCTCTTGTCTTAATTCTTTGCATAAGTTAACACACTAATATTTGGAATCCAAAGATATAGAGTCACCAAGCAATTTAAATTGTGTAAGTGAGAAGAGAAGTGCCAAGTTTTTGTCCCACGGGCATGCCTAAACCGTTGTCGCCAAATCACTCACCCTCCGAATGGCAAGAATGTGAACAATACGCTTAGTGTGATTGGGACACATGGGATCACCTCTCAAGCCGTGGGACTTGGGCTCGAGGTGAACCTATGGATAATGTTGGCTTCCTCTTCCTAAGCTAAGTAATGTACTACTCATCATGTAATAAAAATGGCTATCTAGTCTTATGTTAACGCTTTCATGGGGTTTTAGAGAAAGAGATTTATAGAAATGAAACTATACTAGGGACGGTGATGCACCAAATAAAGGGTGTTTCAGACTCGAGAAGGTTTAATTTGAAGAGGGTGTGTGCACCACAAATCAAATTCACTTACCGCAACTTAGAGAGGATAAAAATACCACAGACTAAAAACATGTGTTCCCTTTGTTAAACTCTATTAGATAGAGTAATATATAAGTTTCCTAGTGAAGAAGGATGAACTTAAGAAGGGTGAATAGACACCACAACTCAACTACATGCAATAATCCACCACTCGATAAGCACATAACTCCAAGAACCTATAATAGAAACTTGAACTTGCACAGTGTACCTGCAAGCATGAGAAAAGGCACAAGGAAGGAAAGAAGGATGAAAGGACCAAGATTAGTCATAAAACACACAATTTTATTACTTTAATAACGTGCACAATTCATCATACATTCAAAAGAGGAAATGGTTTCCATTATAGTCTTGAAGAGGATGATTGAAAGTTCTCTTAACACACAAGGACCACTTTCAGAAGAGAGAGGACCCTTGAAAAATTACACTTTCCTAAGATGTATAACTTTCCAACCTATCTAGCCCTATTGGAACCCTTCAGAATGACCCTCCAACTTAGATTTATAGAAGAATATGTGAGAGATAAGAGGTAATGTCATAATTACATTCCTAAATTGAAGGTACATGATGGTTCATTTATTCGATTAGTTGAAGCAATTTGAGAAGCTTCCATCAAGTGCCATTAATGCCCGGTTGACTTGGTCTTATCAATTAATTAAAAGAATATTTAAATAATAATAATTATTATTATTATGAAAATATTTAAATAAAAAATTAATTTAATTAAAATTAAATTGTGGGACCCCCAGTGACCGGTTTATGTCTAAGGGGGAATTATAAGGAAAAAAGCTAAAAATGAGTCCAACTTAGTGGTTGGCTTACCGAGCCAACTCATCGACTTGGTCATGATCTCCATCGTCCTCAACCGACTATGAGTTCCCATTCCGCATCAAGCTATTCTTCACGAGACCTATTTGACATGCATCGAGTTATCCCTCATTTGAGCACCCTATCAAAGTCACCAAGCTCTGTTTTGAGCTTGAATCTCCAAGTTCCTCTGGCCAAGATCCATTCCACATCCAAATACCACTGCGCATCCACACTCCTGATTGCTGATCTCTATGGTTTGTTTCTAAGCCACTTGTTGGGCTTGTCGACACCATTCAAATTTTCTACGAGCCATCATGTGATCATTCTAAGTTCTTTGCATCTTTTGGACTTGCAAATGAGTTTTCTTGGTTCCCCATCTCTGTCTTCATGAACCTCGGTATGGACTCACCAAACAAGGTTCAACTTAGCGAATTGAGCTCATATACGCTTCATCCATGCAAAGCTTCTATAAGCCATTTTCTTTTTGTTCATGATGTTGAGCTCTTCTCATTTTCATTATTAGGTGGGTTAGCCATGAATTTTTATGAATAACTCACCGCATACCAATGAACCATCTAGGCCATCTCTATTTGTAAGCTCACTTCTAAGCACCGATAGTTTCTCTCTATGACAAACCCGCATCGATGTATCCTTCATTCCCATGCTAAGACATTGTTAATTTCATTGATGCACATCGATTTAGGCCGTCACTGCCTTCCATGATTCAGATCCTTCACATGACTATGAGTGATGTCACCAAGCTTCAGCCTACATGGTTCTAATGGACTTGTCTCCCAAAACCAGTTTACTTTATCTTCGAGAACCCCGCGAGATGGGCTTCATCTTTCATGTTTCTCCGTGACTTAAATTTTGTGCCACTACTTTGGATAATTGAGCTCCTTCCTCGAGTTGGCTCCTTCCATGATCCACCGCGGTTTGTTCCCAAATCTCAATCCTAATGCCGGCTCATACTTACCACATAGCCCCCACCGAGATGATGGGATATATTCGAGTTCCATTCCCTTTGACTCGGCGAGCTTGTTTGTGTTTTCATGTCGACCATGATTCCGAGCTCAAAAATAATGAGCTCTTTCCATCACCGAGTTCACATTTTGTGTTCTCGAATCATGTTTTCTCCCTAGTGCCACCATTGAGCTCTGCACATTAGTTTTACCCCTATTGAAACCATTGAGAATGAGAAAGCTTCCTATGTTCGGTCACTGTAACTCCATCACTCACTTAAATTGGATGAGATCCTTGGTGACAACACCCATCTATGTCTTGCATGGTTGAGCTGTCGCTTTCTCCATGTCGATTGAAAAACCACTTGTTAAGGTTCCACCATGCATTTTCTTACATAAATGAGATCCTCATTACATCACAACTGATCTCCCCAATGATGTCAATCCACATCGAGTTATACCAAGCTTCGCATCGATCCATAAAAATCTGTGCCAAGATAACATCCGAATGTCTCCGGACTCGACCAACATGACCACCCTCAACTCCATTAATGAGCTTATTCGAGTGTGTTCTCCTTGCATGTTGTGGATTCAATCCTGGGTCATTTAAACCAACTATGCCATTTCATGAGCCCGACATTAGCTCCCCGAAAATGGTGGTTCCCCCATAAATCACTTGCGCTTCCAACTATCCCGCTAACCCGGTGGACAACTCGGAAACTCACCTAAATCTCAACCATGGTCTCAGGAAATATGTTGGTTTGCAGATTTTTTCCCTTGGTTTGCCAAGTGATTATCCCCACTTGGTGATGCTTCTCCCAATCCCTACGAAGTGGAAGGATCATGTTAGTTTGTCACTATGATTTTCCCCACTTGGCAATGCTTACTTGAATCCCCATATGGAATTTCTGGATTGGAATGCCATTTGGTTATGGTTGTAATCTTCAAAATTCCCGATTTGAATTTTTCCTCGCTATGTTCCCCATGCAGTAAAGAAAATTTAACGAGTTGTGCGAACCCCGAGATGTGACCTCACTGAACCATCAAAAAAACTTGGTCTTGAACTTACTGTGGGCTCTTATTTTCCTCGAGTATCCCTTGAGTTAGAATTTTAATATTCTTCCTCTACGCTCATGAGCACCGGCGCATTTCGAAATTGGATTTTTTCAACTATCTATGAACTCTTTGCTCAACCACCTAAGTTCCACTTATAATTTGACATGTTTGTTGGTGTGAGCTGCTGATCTGAGCTACCACCAATTTCACAACAAAGATGAGATCATTGAGTTCGTTTGCTATTGTGGATGATACTCATCAAGCCCATCCATAAGGCTTAGCTCGACCGAGCTATTCCTGGAGCTATGCACCGAGTTGATGACCAAGCTCACACTAAGCTATCAATCAGAAACTCCCTTCAATCTTGCCTATGTGCCACTGATGTCTTAATTGTTATGGGTTGATATTGAGCTCGACTCCTTGAACCGAGATCCATTTTGACTTAATACCTTCCCAACTTGGCCAGCTCACCGAGTAGCTCACTAATCCACTCGGCGGGTAAAATGTTTTCTCAATGGCCCTTGTCTTATTTTATAAAATATTCCCATGTTTGGAAACTTTCTCATATTTTCTTGACTCGAACAAATATTTTCAATATTGGGCTTGGTCGACCCATCCAGTTGAGCTCCAATGATAACGACCAAGTTCTCAACCGAGATAACACCAAGCTATCACCAAGCTAAATTCAATTTGACCTCGTTCAATACTAGGTAATCTCTCCTATGCAAATTAATAATTATTTTAATCATTTTATCTCCATGGTGACCCGACATTGGACCCTTGGGACCAAAGTCGAACTTGATCATAATAAGACATCGTTGTCCAATTTTTCCTTGTGTGCAAAATTGGATAACAATTATTTGAGCAGTAACTCTCCTTGAACATGATACTAAGTAATTGCATGTTGAAAATGTTTTTTTAGTAGTTGCTTATAATTTTGCTAAGATGCAACACTATCTACTAAATCATACCACCAAGCTAATTACAAGGGTTTACCCTTTTAAGTACTTACTTTTGAGACCAATCATAACAAGATGAATGTATAGTTGTATTGCACTCCTTAATGAATTTGACATTGAAAGTGTTAATAAAAAGGATATAAAATTTAAAGCACCAAAGCATATCAAATTTCTACAAGCGCCATTTCTAGGTTCACATCCATTAAATTTTGAATTTCTAGATGAATACCTCCTATAAATAGAAGCAATACCTTCATGGACATTATTCTTTGATGGATCTTGCAATATCCTTGGTTCTAGAGAAGGAATTGTCTTATGTACATAAGATGGTGACCTCATAACTAAATCTTAAAATATCAGCTTCCTTGCACAAATAACATAACTGAGCATGAAGCATTGATAGCATGCTTAGGATTTTCTATCTCTAACAACAGCCTACAAGAACTCGACAGTTCTCGATGATTCTCTTCTCATCATTAATCAAGCTAATGGAGAGTATCAAGTAAAACATGAGAAGTTGTTACCCTATAGATGAATGGATGATAACCTTAGAGGATATTTATGGATTATCAATTTTTAACAAGTTCCTCACATAAAAATAAAGCAACGGATTCCATGACAACTATCACATCCATTATTTCATTCGACACTAATAAAACTCACAGCGAGTTCCTCGGTGAGCATATTTTGTTGCCACATACGAATTCCTAGATTCCACTATGGTTTTTGAGATTGTTGGTCCTGATCATCCTTGGTACCAAGATATATATACCTTCATTCAAACCAAAGCCTAACCTCCTAATTTAAATTTAGCCAATAAAAGAGCTTTAACATAACGTGCTTTGCACTACACTCTTCTTGTTGACACCTTGTATCGAAGAGGCTATGATGGGACTCTCTTAAGATATCTTAATTAGGATGAAGCTAATCAGATGCTAGTTGAATTACATTCAGGTATTTTTGGTGCATATACCAACAAAATGGTCCGTGTAAAGAAGATCTTACGCGTTGGATACTAGTGGCCCACAAGGGAGACATATGCATGCAACTTTGTGAAGAAATGTCAGGCTTTCCAAAAACATGGTAATCACATTAATGTACCATCCCAAGCCTTGCAACCCATCACTTCACCTTGGTATTTTTTCAAAATGGGGACTCGATCTAATTGGAAAAATAAAGGTCACATATTCGATCACCACAAATTTATTATAACCGCCATTCAATATTTCACCAAGTGGGTTAAGGATATGCCTCTTACCTACGTCTCTAGGTGCAATATTTCTAAATTCATTTTCAACCATATTATATGTCATTTTAGCATTCCCGCTGTTATTTTCACTGACAATGGTGGTTCCTTAAAAAATAAAGGTCTTAAGGCCCTAGCTACAAAATATAATATCCATATAAAATGGGCTACACCCTACTATCCATAGTCCAACAACCAATCTGAAGCATCAAACAAGACTAACAAATTCATTATGGAAAATACAGTCAATAAACATCAACGTAATTAGCATACGTAGTTGCATCTTACCCTATAAGAATACCACACTTCCTTCCATACTCCTACAAGAGCTACTCCATTCTCCCTAGTATATATCTTTGAATCCATTTTACCTATCTAATTTTAACTACCTTCACTTTATGTCTCCCTCCAACACCTCATTCATGAAGAGGATTACTGTGGTATATGCCTTGTAGAGCTATAATTACTAGGTGAGAGATGGATTTGTGCCTTATACCAACTATAGGTATAGTAGAATTGAGTGCGCCGTAATTATAATCACAAAATCAAACCACAACAATTCAAAATTGGTGACTTATTCCTAAATGAAAATCATAAGAACACAACTAAACCACAAGAAAAATAGGGAAAATTTGAGCCTAATTGGTTGGGTCCTATTGGTATCCAAATTTGTTCTCCTTTCAAGATGAGCAACATCACAGATTCGACATGGAGCTTAGATACATATAGATCATAATTTATGTCATTTTGTAGTCGGGGATGAGATCTAACTGGCTCTTTGTCACTCGGGATTATGGAGATATGGATAGCACATTCAAGAGGATTTGACCTATCCTCACTACTTTACGCCATGCCTTTCGACCAGGGTGAGAGGACCCATAGTGTAACCTTTGTTTGATGAAGGAGATGGAGATATCCTTCTTTTGCACAAATTTTATGAAGAAAACCTTGGGAAAGTATGATCAATACTCCATAATTTAACTCTCAAGAGTTTTCACTTCTAAAAGATGGAGATACTTTCAAAACAAGGATAAGGTTACTGAAGACATTATGGAATCCTAATTGCTCTGCATATTTTAGTAAATAGATTTTGTTCCTTTGTGGACACACAGGGAAAACATGGTAGTTCATGATGGATTCATTTTTTTGAATAATTTTGGAGGGAGATTAAGCAGGATAAAATTGATTATACCAGATCTTTGAGAGACTTCACAACAATTAGTAAGCTAAATGACAGAAAGCTTTGGAATAGCTAAAATATTCCTTCAACTAGAAGGTGTGCATCAATGGAGGCCCAGATCCACATGGTTTCACACAACCTCAAATAATTTAACATGAAGGCCCGACCTAAAGACTCAATAAAACATCAAAGACTTATGCCAAAGATACACTCAAAGGATTACAAATAATCTTTATCAACAAATGATAGTAAAGTGAGTTTAAATTATTTATCTCATCATAGGATGAAGGCTCTTCTTGAAATAAAATTGCAAATGCTACTAAACTATCATAGGATGAGATCCCTGTGTGATTCGGAGGGACTTGTTATCTAAAATTCACCCTCAAGGTAATTTTGATAAAATGTACCAAATTCTTCATCCTTTGAGTAAGTAGAATTGATTCGAGGCTCAAAATCATGTTATGGGGTCTCTTTGGTATCTCTCTAACTTCCCATAAAAGAAAAAAATCCAACAAGTTAGTAAAAATTAAAAAAATACAAAAAGAAATTCGCAGCTTGTTTTAAAGCATTACGGGTTGGAGGTTATGGGTCGTACTCAATGTGGGTCATACCAAGGTTCGTTGTATCGGGTTTGGAGCTGAAATACAAAGGAATTGAAAAAATTAGAAATTTTTGTCCCTGTGGTCTATAGGACAGTTGGGACGCAGGGACATACAAAGCCAAAATGGCCATAGACAATGAAAATCTACAAAAATGGAAGTTTATGTTACACGTGGTCTAGGATAGCTGGGACAAAAGTACACGTGGGACACATGGGATGCACAAAGGAGAAAAAGCCTCAAAAAGGAACATGGGATGTGGTGAATGTAGAATTAAACGGTCCTCACGTCCCCAGTCAATGGTGGATGCATAAGGACAAAGAATCTTGAATTTGGCTGATGTGGAAGAATATGTCTCAGGATAGCCAGTAGGGATACGTGAGACTGATTTCTTTGAAATAGCCGCAGTAAAGAGAAAAGTGAAAGTTTGATCTCCTGAACTTCAAACGGCCATAAATTTTGACTCCGAGCTCCGATTTTAATGAGGGTAGATATATTTAAATAAAAGAAACATATTCAGCTCCATTCGCTTAATGCTCATTTCGTCAAATGATGAAAACCCCGCGGACCCAAAATAGCTGCTCGCACTCAGAAGGCCATAAATTTTGCATTTCTCAACAAAATCGAACAAAATTGGTACTTTTGGAATCATGGCTCTCGAGCCCAATGTATAGAAATCAAGATATTCTAGATTTGATGAGAAATAAAAGGGGTTTTTCATAAAACGTGGTCTGGTTCATGACAATGTTTTATTTGGTAGTTGGGAGTGTAATTAAGAGGCATGGTCATCATTCCTTCTCTATCTGTAGCACCTGGGACAGTATGGGGAGCCTTTTGCAAGTAACATATAATCAATTCACTCCATTTAGTGCCTCTTACAAATGTTTGAAGGATAGATTTCAAAATTTCCCTTTTCCCCTTCTCTCTCTCTTCTCATTTTCCTATAAATTGGAGTTTTGGGCTCATAGTTTAGGGGGAGTTTTAGTTGTAGCAAAGCTTTATCAAAATTTCTTTGTGAAGCCAATGTGCTGCAAGCCCTTGTAGTGGACTCCTTGCATGGTGATCCAATCCCTTATCTTGTAATAGATTGAATTATGCATATCATGAAGTAATAAAATACAAGTTTGTGGATGCATCTTCCCCTACTGTGTTTGTTTGCACTCTTCTTACCCTTTCAACCTTCATTACAAGAATAATGTGTCTATTTATATGCTCTTGCAGGGATCCACTATCATTGTGTATGTTTGAGATGTTGTTGTGAATGCATTTTTCTAGATTATGGAGAACTGTCATCACCCCTTCTAGTGTGCACTTAACTTCGTATCTCACGTATTGGAAGAATAATCTCCCACCCTCCTCCTTTTCTGGCGTATCATCGATGTAGTGTAGGATTTCATGTTTTATGTATTCTCTCTCCTTGGTCCCTTGGAAAGTTAGATTAGGACAGTTAGTTTTGCTTGCATTAGAGTAGATTGTGGCAGGTAGTTTAGGAGCAAGAACCAATTTTTCTGGAGGTCTATCTCAAGTAGCAAGTCCCACAACTTGGAGATAGTACCCATGTTATCCAATCACACCGTGAGATCGAGTATATGCACTTGTGTAAACATAAGGGTGTTGTGATTCAGAGAAAATAGGAATTTAACACAAGATTGCAATAGGAATAAGAATAACTACTTGCAGATATTATGAAACAAAGCAGATACAAATAGCTCAAAGATTGACACAAATTAACTAGATTCATCAAAGCAAGGGAAATATTCTAGAGAAATCTCGAGCTTTTAATGGCTATACATATGCAACCAACTTGACATGATAGAAAATATAACATAGAAGAAATGAACCAAGTATCTAGATTGGTCTCTCAGAAGACGGGATCTCTTAAATTTTCTCTTAAGAATTCCACTCCTAACCCTTTCCAATCATATTCTCATTACATTTATACATTTCACTTGCTCACTCAACCCAAATTTTCCCCCAAAAATAATAATATTTGAGGTATCTTTTCTTGTTACCAATTTTCCTTAGAAAGCGACGTTTAACAAGTTTGCAACAAAAAGTTACCAGTTGGAAAAATCATGAATTGATCACATTTTTCACACCTCGACTAATGAATAGGATTCCATGCTAAACATTTTTGGCAGTCCTTCTAATCATTATAATTTTTTCATGTCGAAATCCCCATTTTAAACATTCCCAAAGGCTATGTACATAACCGGATCTCGGCAGTAATCCTTTTCTCTCTTGAGGTAACACCTTTTTCATATTTTGTGCCTACAACTTCCATCATTTCATCATTTTCCCTTTCTTTCCTTTCCAACTCTCGCCTGCATCCATATTCTATGGTAATTCACATTTTTGCAAGTGCTTGAGGAATTCCAACTTCAAAATATCAACCTTAATAATCCTTGGACTCACAAATTAAGTTCGAATCCATTTCATGGAACTTTGCAGACAAAAATGACAAGGAATTTCATAAAAATTATGAAAAATAGTATGTATTCACATCTCCAGCAGTCTTGGAGGACAAATGGTGGAAAAATAGATGCAATACACAACAATCATTGATTTTGTCCCTTCTCTACTTTATATTATAGTCGTCCACGTGTTTGCTTGGCGAAATTGCAAAGGAGAAGTACAGGGGAAAGTTTCCAAACAAGCACGAGCCTTCCACATGCCCTGGGCCCAAGAAAATCATCTTTGGAATTTTTAAAATCTCAAGTATAAAAAGGAGCTAGTGGAAGCCTCCATGTGCCTTAGTGGTACACTTTGAGATGGTCCCCAAAGCAGAGACACCAAACAGTTTTCCTTGGTCGTTGAAAAGTCCAAGCAAGGGTAAAGTGAGCGGAAGGCTCCAAGTGTCCTCTTGGCACTTCTTCAAAATAAAATTTAGGGGCCAGCCACCAAATAGGTGTAGTCCCTCCACGTGTCCTAGGCCTTAGAAAAATGCTTTGAAAATTTTAAGTATAGAGCGGAGCCGGCGGAAGCCTCCGCATGTCTCCCCGAGGCAATTGTTAAGGTGGGACCCTGAGGCGGATCCTCAAATGAGCACCAGCCCTCCACATGTCCATGGTCTTCCAAAGATGCATCGGCCGCATGAAAAAATTGTCTAAGTCTAGGTAAGGTAGCGGAAACCTCCACGTGTCTCCTCGGTGTAACTCTAAGAAACCAAAAGGTGATTTTTCATATGAGTGTCGGTTGTCCACATGGACAAGTTTTGAAGTGAAGTGGGCCTTAGAGTTTCAAAGTTCCTTGCCGAGCTACATCCAACTAAAAGGGCCACATTTCCATAGATGTTGAGATAAAAATTTACCAAGAAAAATACACCCGTCAAATCGTAAAATGCAACAAAATCACCATTTGTGCCTGGAAATGAATCTTTTTTAAGGAAAGAGATTTTGGAAATGATATAAGGCCCAAATATGATCTTCTGATCCACATCTAATCACGTTTCCATAGATATTGGGACAAAAATTGATAGGGAAAATAAAACATGATTATGGAAAATGGACAAAAGGGAAAAACTTGAGTTTTCACCCAAGTTACAAATCTTTCATATGGACAAAGGAACCAAAAACAAAATCTAAATTTAAAGTGATCCTTGACCAAAGGAAGGGAGTGATCACGGTAACCAAATGGAGGACAGATTTTTCATGCATCAATACGAGGAGATAGAAAATACGCAGAGCTCGTAAATTAAAGAATTTCAACGAAAAATGGGGCTAGATTTTGAGCACCAACATCGGCTCGACTTGAGGATGGGAAATCCTGTGAGTTCCACGAGGAAAAAATAGTAGATCAAGTTGCCGAGAAATAAACCATTGGGAAATGGAGTCAAAGAATAATCTTGCATAGCAGAACAATAATAACCACCTCCCTAGGGATGAATCGAGAAACCAATAAACGGTCACCAAGGACCAGGATGAAACAAAATAGGAAAACATGATAGAAAAATGAGACCATAAGACTATACATTGTACAATGACGAGCATCCTGATTCAAAGAAAACAATCAAGGAAAATTTTCAAGTGCCTCGCCATTGTAGTTTAGACCATGCTAAGCAATTTAGATATGTCTTTAATGATTGGTCATATGATTGTCTCTCTTTTCCATCCAAGTCACTATCTGACCACATTTTTTTAGGCTTACCCCTTTTTCATGGGTCAAGTTTTTAACATCCCTCTAGGATTCATCACACATCAAAGTCTCACAAAAATCATGCTACTCATGATACCCGCATTGATCAATTTCATATTCTTTGAAAGAAACATAGCTCATACGATTATCAATATCAATATCGCATGTAATACTTCATAAGAAGCATTGTTGGGATCCTTAATAAGATATAAAATTTTCTTTTCACTAGGTAACTTCACAAGGCTGCCTTCAATTGGAATGGTGGCAAAAGACATATCCATCTCGAACACTTCCACCCAAAGACTTGCAACCCATTTTCTTGATAACATCATGCCCCATTTGGCAAGGCAATCAACAATAACAACATCAAGTTTCAAGTTCTTACTTGGATAAGCTACAAGTTGTACCTGTTGGTACCCAAATTGATTCTCCCTTAGAGGCTGAACAACATCATAGATTTAACAGGAAGCTTAGAGGCAAGATGATCATGTTGTGTGTCATTTTATAGCTAGGGAAGAGATTCAACTTGCTCTTTGTCACTCAGATGTGGAGAAATGGGTACCACTCTCAAGAGGATTTGATCTATCCTCACTACTTTATGGTTGTGCCTTTCAACCAGGGTGAGAGGACCCTTTTGTAGCCTCATTGTTTGTGGAGGATATGGAGATGTCCTTCTTTGCAAAGTTATTAAGAAGACCTTGAAGAAAACATGATCAATACAAAAATCTAACTCTCACGAGTTTTCACCCTAGATAATGGAGATGTTTTCTAAGAAAGGTTTAGGCTACTAAAGACAATGAAAACCTGATTGCTTTTGCATGTTTTGGTAATAGAAATTATGCATTTTTACACACACAGGACAAACATGGGTAGTATGGGTAGGATTGGTTGTTTTTAAATGAATTTTTGTGGGAGGTGAGGCAGAATGAACTTGATTCGCCAGATCTTTGAGATCTTTTACAAAAAATGGAAGGCTTGATTAATGAATGCTTTAGAACAAATAAAATTTTCCTTTAACCAGTAAGGTGTGCTTCAATGGAGGCCTAGATCAACACTTTTCACACAAACTTTAAGAATCCAAAATGAAGGCTCAAATTGAAAAACTTAATTGAACATTATCAACCTTTGTTTTATCATGCCTAAGATACCCTCAAAGGCTAACAAACAATATTATCATCATGCTAGGAGTAAAGTGATTTTAAATTTGTTTATTTCACTATCAAATGAAAGATCTTCGATAAATGAAATTGCAAATGCCACCAAACTATCACAAGGATAAGATCTTGTGTGATTCACAAATATTTCAATGTAAGATTGCAATGGGAACAAGAAAAACTATTTGTAGACATTTAGAAATGAAGAAGACACAATTTTTCTCAAAATCAACATGATTAACTCAAATTTTATTAAATTCATCAGAAGGGAAATTTTTCTAGAACAATCTAAGATTTTGTCAATGGTTGTACACTTGTAACCACCTTGACATGATCAAATTTAACACAAAAGAAATAAACAGGTTCCTTAGATGGTTTCTCAGAAAGATGGGCTTTGTCAAACTTTTCTCTTAGGAATTAACTCCCAACCTCTAACACTCCAACCATTTGCATGAAAAATTCATGCAATTTATAACATTTTTTCTACAATGAGTTTTCCCCCTAAAAATAAAAAACATTTAAAGCACCATTGCTTGTTACGATTTTGATCATGATTCCCAGAATCAGATTTGCAAAAATGTTTTTAGGTGCTCAGAGGGAAAATATCTTCAAATATTTCTAGCATTCAATTCTTTCATCTGGTAAATCAATCTTTGTTTTACGCACCAACTAGTTCCTTCTTTAATTTTTGAAATATGGTTTCCTGTGTGCCATAGAAGGAAAGATTGGAAAATCAGATCAAATCGATAGTCAGATCACATCTTAATGGTAAAAGATGTTTTCAGATCTTCCCACCAAATCAAGATATCAACTGGTTTCTTGTGTGCCAAGGAAGGAAAGATTGGAAAATCATATCGATTCCAATAGTTAGATCACATATTAATAGTAAAAGACATTTTCAGTTCTTCTGTTGGTGTGTGTGACATGCCTAGTCATCATCCACATCACCTAGTGAGTCATCTCACTTTGCGAGAGTCATAGGTCTTAGGAAGTCAAATGATAAGTGTCAGATTCCGTCATAGAATTTGTCATTTTCATTTGCATCATTACATCATAGGAGTTACATTCCTTATTTTGAATTGTAACTCCTCCTTTAGTGGCATCAATCACATCATATGCGTCAGTGGTGTCATTTATATTCTTTCCTTGTTTAGGCATGGGGGTTACATAAAACCCCTATTTTTACTTCCTTTTTTGATCTATGAGGATGAACAGACCTATTTTCTTATTTGCATATTCTTTCCATTGTTTGAATCTTCCTTATTGCATTGGAGCTTAACGTTACCTTTGGAGTGCAACTTTCTTTTGGTGCATTATTTTTTACATCGATTCTTGTGAATCCCTCTTTCATGGTATCAGAGTTGGTTTTGGTAAAACATGCACTCTTCATTTATCAAGTTGTTTATTACTTTTGGTTTCTTCTTATTTCCTCATGCAAGTTTTTTCGATTATTTTGGAATTGTATTTCTCACCTCATATTGAGGTTTTAGTAGTTGCAAGTTTGAGGGGTTGTTCTTGGTTTGTGGTTTTGGGTTTTGAGGTTCACTTGTTTTCTCAGTCTTTGAATGATCGATTCTCTAGGGTTGCATGCATGTTTTGTGGGCTTCATGATTGCAGGTTCAGAGTTTGATCACTGTTGCTCGTGCATTGACTCCCTCTTCTCTGTTTATGGCTCGGTCTACTTTGGCATTCGTGTTTGGTCATTTTTTTTTCTTGGAGTCTTCGACTCATGGCTCTACCTAACTCGACCCTTCTTCTGTTTGATCTGTGCATTCTTCACCTAGTTGCATTCTCAAGATCTTCCTTGGCTGGGCCTTCCATTCACCCCTGCATTGTTAGAGCTCGTTGACCCCTCCACGTTTTATAATACTCGTGCTTTCTCCAGCTCATGGTTCTTTGCATTGGATCTTTAGTTGTGGGGTCATATTGTGTTTGAGTTTGGGTGCTTTTGACCATTTGAGATCCCTCCTTCTCTGGTTCTGTCGTGCTTGCCTTGCTAGTTCATGTTACTCGACCCTTCGAGCTCTTTTTCTACACTGGATCACCTTTTTGTTGCCATTCCTTACTTCAGCTCACAAATCTATCTGCATCCCCTGTTGCTTCACCTATGTTTGGAGGTTGTTTCGTGTGTTGGCTTCACCTCTGGCTCACCTTCCATCCTTGGCTCCTCATCTCAGCTCTGTGCATGTGTTTCTTGCCTATGCTCACTATTTCAAACAGCAACTCGGCCCACATTCTTCGGCACTCCCACCACTCGTGCTCCTTACCGTTAACTACACTTCATCTAGGATCCTGGATTCTCGCCATCCTTCTATGATTCATGTTGAGCTCATTGTTTGAATCAAAGCATCTTGACTCACTGCCCTCGCACTCAAACATTTTTTAATGTTTTAAGAATAAAACAACTCAGCTCGGTCAAACTTTTAGAATTATTTGAAGGTAAAATCAATCACCTTTTAAAAATATTTTAAGGTGTAAAACATTTAATTGGCATTGTAATTATTTTTGGATTTTTTTTTCTTGTTTTATTTTCCTTCCTTGAGTGACGAAGATGGAGGGTGAGGTCCATGGTTGGCAAGAGGCTAATTCCCCCTCGCAATAAAAACAAAATCTATCTAAAATTTGATGCGATTTCCAATGAGCATACATACAACACCCTTTACATGCATTTTGGGCACTTTTTTAATCCATTTGCAAGCTTATTAGCATTTTTGCATCAGTTGCGGGAATTATTTTTTGCTATAAATTTTGACTCATTGCTCGATTTTCAACACTTATTTAGTCAAAGTTGCATGTTTTTTCACACCGTAGATGATGGGATTATTACTTTTGTAAATGTATTATTTTATAAAGTGTCGCATTCTAGGGGGTGTCTTTGTATTACTTAATTTATCTCATTTCGAGCCTTGTTCTATCCCTTTTATTGCTTGTGGACTTATGAGTGTGTTCACACAGCCTTACAACAAAGGGATTATCTCATGTGACGTGAGACACTATTTCTCACAAAGCCCTCTCTTTCCTTTTTGTTTTCTATTTTTATTGTGCTTTTTCAATGCCGATCTATTGTACCCAACGAACCTTGATTGTTGTCTCCACTATTGTGCATTATTACGCTGATTACAAGGTGAGTGACAGACTAGTTCTCGGCACATAGTCACATCTAGTTGTAATCAACGCACTGAACTATAAAGTGCCAAACTCGGGGGTGTGATATTATTCTGGGGTGGTTGTTTCTTTTCTCTCTCCTTCCTTTTGCATCCTTTGGTTCTATCTCTTCATTATGGATATCTCTAAAGTACCAATGCTCACACCTTTTAACTTCTTTGAATGGAAATCTAAAATTATATTGGTTTTGTGAAGTAAAGGGTTATACCATGTCACCATGGGGTTAGAGACCAAACCTAATGATGAACCCAAAAATCTAAGTGGTTCAACCATTGTGATGAAGCCTTAGGTCTTCTCTATATGTCTGTCTCTCCCTGACTTGCTCTTCCACATCAAAACTTCCTCGACACCTGATAAAGTGTGGAAAACACTTGACGATATGTTTGGGAAGCAAGATGACATGAGAGTGCATGAGTTGGAGAATGAACTACTAGGGTTAAATCCTAGTGACTTTGAAAACCTGCAGGCCTTCTTCTCAAAGTTTTTCCACACTAGACTGCTTCTAAAGGAATGTAAAGTGGAAAAGAAAGACTCTCAATTGATCTTGTTGATTATTTCTAAGTTAGGTCCTAAATACTTTGTCTTCATTTCAACTTTCCATGCCATGAAATCCGCCTTGGGTAGTACTTGGAATATGCCCTCCTTTGACATTTTTTCATCCCAACTCATTCGAGAACAGGACAAACTCATTCAAATGGGGACTCTAAAATCCAAGTCACATGCCCTTGTGGTGAATAAGGGCAAGAAAAATGAAAAGAAGAAAGAAACAAAGGACCAACCTAAGAAAGAAACCAAGACCAACCAACCCCCAGCTAAGCCCAACACTAACACTTCGACTTCTGAGCCTAAAGTGAAGAAGGAAAAGTTTAAATGCTCCTATTATAAAAATTCTGGCCACCGTGAACATCATTGTTTTCATAAACAAATTGATCACTTAACTCATTTTCTTGAAAAAAATAAAATAAGTGTTCTTAAATCCATTAAAAAAAATGCTCAGAAAGGCGAGTCTTCTAATGCAAAGGAGTATAAAAATGAAAAGAAGAAAGTTAAGGCCCTCGTAGCTAGATCAGCTCCATCATAAACTTGGATTATCAATTATGGTGCCTCGCACCACATGGCTATTTAGAGGGTTGAATTCTCTAGCATTGAACCATGTGGTATGTCCCAAATCACATTGGGTGATGACACTCATGTGTCAATTTTGGTAGTGGATTAGTAGAGATAGAAGGTGGAAAATTTTACCAAGTGTTGAGTGTTCCTAATCTCCTATCGGTTTACCAAATCACCACCTTGGCGAAGGAATCCAATTTGAATTTGGTCCTAACTCAGTGATCATTCGTGAGCTTAACTCTGACTGCACTATGGCAGAGGGAAAGGTGAATCACCATTCACGGTTGTATACTTTTTCCCACTTCTCTTCTAATTTGACGCCCAATGCCTTGCTTACTCATATAAATGAGGTTAGAAAGCTATGACATGAGTGTTTTGGGCATATTAATTATCGTTACCTTGAATAATTGAGCCAAAACAAAATGGTCAATGGGTTACCTCGAGTTAAGTTTTGTATAGGTCTTTGTGAGGGTTACACCCTCGAAAAGCACCCTGAAAAAAAACATTGGTAAGGGAAAATCTTGGAGAGCTACTCATCCTGGATCTTGTTCATAGTGATGATTCCAATCCCTTTCTATCTCCTTCTTTCACTAGAGATCTATATATACTAACCTTCATTGATGACTTTTCACGTTATACTTGGGTATATTTTCTTAAGCTTAAGTCTAAAGTCCTTGAGCATTTTCAAAACTTTAAGGCTGTTGCTAAGAAGCAAGCAGAATGGTCTATCAAGGTTCTTTGAACCGACAATGGAGGTGAGTATGTGAGCAATACGTTTGAGGATTTCTGATCTTTCGAGGGGATTGCTTTGCATCATACTGATTGTTTGCAGCCCATCCTAAAATGGAGTTATAGAAAGAAATAATTGAACTCTAAAGGAGATGGCTACTTATATGGTTCACTCGAAGTCTCTTCCTCCGCAGTAGAGGCTAAAAACAGTTAATTGTACTTGTTACATTCGTAATCATGTTCCACATAAGGTAGTAATAGGGGTGAAACCCTTTCAAGCCTGGGTGGGACACAAGCATGATGTTGAGCACTATCGAGTCTTAGATCAAAGGCTATGGCTAGGATTCCTAAGAAGAAATGCAAGGCATTGGATCCACAATCCAAACCTTGTATCTTTCTCGAGTATCCTGATGGCATGAAGGGATATCGATTGTTAAATCCTACTACCTATGAGCTCTATATTGAGAGGAGTGTGAATTTTGATGAGTCATCCTTGAATTTTACTTCCACTGAGGTTCTTTTGCCCACTGATTCAGATTCTGACTCATAAGATGATGATTTTGTTGAGTGAGTTCCTCCTTTCCCTGCTCCTCCCAACCTCAAACTTCTGGGTCTTCTGATTTTGACAGTAGTGATGATGAGGACTATGTCCCTTCTCACTCAAGTGGAGAATCTTCCGACTCTGAGCTTGAACCTTTGGGACCTATTTTGGCCAGGAAAACTTTAGAGAGTGCTAGATATTTAGTTGGAGATCCTTCAGATGAGAGACATACGTGATTGAGTTTCATTGGACCCCACTCCCTGTTTACCTCTACTTCTGATCCACCTTATTTTAAGGAAGCTTCTCAAATTCCTGAGTGGGATTCTACTATGGATGAGGAGTATTCCTCACTCATAAAGAATAGAAATTGGGATCTTACCCCTCTTCCGAAAGGAAGAAAATTCATTTGGTGCAGGTGTATATATCGAACAAAGTATGGAGCCGATGGAGAAGTCAAGAAGTATAAAGTGCGAATTGTAGCTAAGGATTTCTCCCAAGTAGTTGGGGTTGATTACTCGGAAACCTTTTCTCCGGTTGTGAAGATGAATTCCATTCGATTAACCCTTGCCATTGTTGCCACTAACAGATGGGAAGTCCACCAGATGGATGTTAAGAGTGCCTTCCTTCATGGGGACCTAGAGGAAGAGATCTATATGGAACAAACTTCGGGTTATGTCCATGATCCATCCCTCGTTTGCAAGTTAAAGAAGTATCTCTATGGCCTTAAACAAGCCCCTCGGGCTTGGTATGCCAAGATGGACTCTTTTTACTTGCATCAGGGTTCACTCAGTGTCACTCTAACCCAAATGTGTATATTCTGTAGCAGGATGAATCCATGCTTATTCTTGTTCTCTATGTTGATGACTTGTTGATCATGGGTAGCTCTTCCTCTATCATTGATTCTGTGAAGATATCCTTGGCCAATAAGTTATCCATGTCCGACTCAGGATTCCTTAATTACTTTCTTGGGATACAGATTTCACAATCTAACTTGAGAATTATGATCTCGTAGCCTAAGTATTCTCTTGATTTGATTGCTTGATTTCACGTGTTTGATTGCTTGTCCTCACCTAAAGCTTTTCTTTCTAGGGTCAAGTTGGTTTCGATTGCTATTCCCCTTAGTTGACGGTACCCTTTATCAGCAGTTGGTGGGGAGCTTGATCTACCTTACTCACACTCGGCCAGATCTTTCATATGTTGTCAGGATCATGTCCAGATTTATGTAGGAGCCTCATGAGCTGCATTTAAAAGCAGAAAAGTGGATCCTTCACTATGTTCGTGGCACTCACACCGATGGGATTCATTACTTAGGAGGGACTGAGATTGACTTGGTTAGATTTATAGACTCAGATTAGGCTGGTGATCTAGATCATCGAAGTCTACCTCAAGCTACAGTTTCACTCTTGGTTTAGGTCCTGTCAGTTAGTCCATCAAGAAGTAGAACGTCATTGCCATATCATTGATAGAAGTAGAATATAGAGGATCAGTTAATGTTGCCACAAAATTTATTTGGTTACAGGGTATCTTGATAGAGTTTGGCATCCACTTTCGGTGGCCTACCATCATCTATCATGCGAAAACATGAGCACTATCTCAATTTGTAGAAATCCAGTTTAACATCAGTGAACGAAGCACATTGAGACTCACATGCACTTCATATGGGAGCTGATACATGAAAACATCATTGACATATAGTATGTTCAAAAAGATGATCAGGTTGTAGAGATATTCACAAATGCCCTTCACCGAGGTGAAGTTTCTTCACTTCCAGCTTTCTTCTTGGGGTGAGGTCTACTGCAGCCACCCATCTTCTTTGGGCTATATAGTCCTCCTTCTCCTCTTCTTCTTTCTAGAAAGATGTTGTTTGTATATGGGCACCTTATCAGGCATTTAGTTGTCGTGCCCTATTGACACATCTTTCTTAGCTATCTAAGGGAGTCTTATTTTCTTTCTCGGCTTACCATGACCTCTTCCTCAACTTCGATGAAGGGGGTGTTGGTGTGTGTGACATGCCTAGTCATCATCCACATCACTTGGTGAGTCATCTCACTTTGCGAGAGTCATAGGTCTTAGGAATTCAAATGATAAGTGTCAGATTCTATCATAGAATCTGTCATTGTCATTTGTGTCAATGCGTCATAGGAGTTACAATCCTTATTTGGAATTGTAACAATAAGGATTGTAACTCCTCCTTTAGTTGCATCATATGCGCTACCATGTCATATGCGTCGGTGGTGTCATTGATATTGTTTCTTTGTTTAGGCATGGGGATACACAACACTCCTATTTGTACTTTCTTTTATCGATTTATGAGAATGAGCAAACTGTTTTCTTATTTGTGTATTTTTTCCATTGTTTGAATCTTACTTATTGCATTGGAGCTTGACATTACCTTCGGAGTGCAACTTTGTTATGGTGCATTGTTTTCAACATTGGTTCTCGTGAATCCCTCTTTCATCTTCCCCACCAAATCAAGATATCAAATTAATTCTCCTATTCATTTGACATGTAGGAGACACCAAGAAATGATAAAACACCATAAAAATTTGCATCCCCAGGATATTTGGAACAAAAATGGCAGAAAATTAGATAAAGATGCACAATTGTCGTTGATTTCCCTTTTGAATTTAGACCATCCACGTGGGAGATCCGAGTTATGATGGGCTTGGGGGTTATTTTTTACCTTTCACAAATTTTGGGAAAAAATGCAAAATTTCTCATTTTTCTCCCCCTCCACCTTTGAAAACCTGTTTGACACATGTCCCAATCTAGGTCCTAGTGGAGCGTGGCTTGATTCTACTATTTTACCTTGTTTTTGGAAAAAAGGAAAATTTTCCAAATTTTCCCCGCAGCCCCACCCTTCCACCTTTAGCTTCTGATGTGGGTCCCATGGAACCATGCTTCCTTTTTACACTTTAACCCCTTTTTCATAAAAGGAAAATTTTCCAAATTTCCCTAAAAGTCCGCACCTCCGTCGTTGACCTTTCAAAAAAATTGACTATTCTCTGTCAAGCTTGCAGGTCATTTTGATGACTTTAATCTTTTTGACAATAAGAGGCAAAAAATCCAAGTTGCCTCCAATGGCCTCGCCTCCCTACCTTTTGACTTTTCAAACTACCACGCGTCTCAATGGCACATTTTAAGATGGTCCCCAAAAGTAGAGACCCAAACAAGTGCAGGCTCAACACGTGTCCCAACCTGACAGAGTCTATTAAAAAGTCGAAGGTTCAGTGGAAGGTGCCATGTGTCTAAGGTTTGAGATAGTTTTCTTTGGTCGTTGAAAATTTGAAGCGAAAAAGGAAGAGTGAGCGGAATCGTCCAAGTGTCCTCCTGGTGCTTCTTCAAAATAAAACTCAGGGGTTGGTCCCCAAACATACATGGTCCCTCCACCTGTCTTGGGGTCCCTTAGGAAGTTGATTGAAAACCTCCACGTGTCTTTATGGCGCAACTTCAAGATGGTCCTCAAGAGTGGAGACCCTGATAGGGTGTGGGCTCACCACGTGTCCCAGGCCTTAGAAAATTTCTTTTAAAAGTTTAAGTACAGAACGGAGTAGGCGGAAGCCTCCACCTGTCCCTCTGTCACAATTGTTAATGTGGGACCTTGAGGCATATCCTTAAATTAGTGCCAACCCACCATATGTCCACGGCCGGCCAAAACTATACCAAATGCATGAAAAAAACTTTCTAAGTCTAGGAAAAGTAACGGAATCCTCCATGTGTCCCCCCGGCGCAACTCCAAGGCCAAACCAATAGGTGAGTCTTCAAACGAGATTCGTTCCTCCATGTGGACAAGTTTTGGGTTGAAATTATCCATAGAGTGTTTAAAGTGCCTTGTCAAGCCGCATCTAACCAAAAATGGCCATGTTTCCACTGATGCAAAGATGTAAATTTGATGGGAAAAACACACCCGTCAAACCGTAAAAATGTAGGAAAGCCACCATTTAAGCCTCAGAGGTGTAATTCTCTTCAAGGAAAGAGAATTTTGAAATGTGTTCAAGAGGATCCTCACAAAGAAACACCAATCTATGATCTTCTTGGAATCAATTTGGTCGGTTCTATGGCATGGATAAAAATTAGATGTTTATTCGATATCTCATTTTTAGGAAACGAAGTTCATATGCAAAAGTTATGGCTCGCTGAAACTTTTGGGTAACTGGAAAATTTTGGGGATTATGCACAGGTTGAACATGTACACCCTCGTCAAGTGGACCAATGGAAAAGTGACACATGGCAATATGGAAAATAAATAAATAATAATATTAAAAATTTAGCCACACCCATTTATTACTCCACATTGGCCACATTATTTAATTTCCAATTAAATTTGCCAACTATTATCCTTATATTTCAATGCACATTTTCCAAACAACCATTTATTAAAATATTCATGCACAAATACCTGCCATGTCACACCCCTTATCTCTCCAATCACCCACATTGAGCACCCCATCCTTTGGGATAAGATAACTCTCAAAGTCAATAACTACATACGCACCACCCACCTATATAAATGCCTTCCTATTTTCACGCCCAACAAATGTGGGATCTTATCCCTATATAAAATGCACCGCACATGGAGTGGAATTTGAACCTAGGCCACTTGGGTGAAAAGATATGCACCCAAACCATTGCACCCGTAGCTATAAATGTTATAAAAGGAGCTATGTTTTACTAGTATAGACACGGGAAAGTGACTGTGTTATTGTTTTGCTCATAACTTGAGCTAGAGCTAGAATTTTGAGATGAAATAAAAAGTAAATCCTATTATTTTTAGTAGAGGAACGTGATGAGAAGATCATATTCTTGTAGAAATCTTTGTAAATTTGTATTTTCAATATTTTAATAGATCGGTCCCATTCAACTGAACCTAGAGACGTAGGCCACAAGTGCCAAACTCCGTTATCAATTCTTGTGTCAAATTGTTGGTGATTCATCTCTTTATTTTCTGTTTTTACATAGTACTTTCAGTTTTAATTCTTTTATTAAAAATACAAAAGGATATAATAGTCAATTTTTATATCAAAAATCAATACAAAGCAAAGTTAAGTGTGTGCACAATTGCTAGTTAAAATTGATTTTTAGATCACTAGTATCAGAGCTAGTTTTGACTGATTTTTGGTTCAGATTAATGTTTTTGGATTGCAAGTTGTGTGTTGGATGTTAACAAGGTCCCAATCTAAGAAGGGTGAAGGAGAACTAATAGAAGGAGATCCCAAAATTGGTACCAGACGATCTTGAAGTCCTATAATGGTGGATCGAGAGGAAGAAAACTTTCATCAATCATTCCTATCAGATGAAGGAAATGGTGGAAGAAATGTACCAAGATAGACAAAGGGAAAAGGAAACTAGAGAAGGTAAGAAAGAAGAAATATCTAGTTCTAATAATCCTAAAAGAGACCCTTTGAAATATGATTTTCCTTCATTAAAGTTAGATATCAAGTTTGAATTGCCTATGTATACTAGAGAGCTAAATGTAGAGAAGTTGGATAACTAGGTCAAGCAGATAGAAGTATATTGCAGGGTTAAAATATTTTTTTATGATGAAGCAAAGATTCATTTGGAAACTCTTTTGATGGGTGGCACAACACTCATTTGGTGGGAGATAAAGCTTCAGGAAGTAGAAGAAACCAAAGGTATAGCAATCACTTCTTGGTCTGAATTTGTTTCAAATCTTAGGCAACAATTTTATCCTCTTGGTTATAAGCAACAAGCTATGATGGATTGGAAAACATTAAGAAAAAGTAAGGAACAGAGTTCAAGAATACATGCGAATTTAGGAAAAGGGCTCTAATTCTGGGAATTTCCCTAAACACAGAAGAAACACTACTTAAATATATTGGTGGATTGCATAGTTATCTAAGGCATATGATACTTGTTTTAGGTCCTACTAATATTGATGTAGTATGTGTTCAAGCAACCCATTTGGAAGCACGAGGGAAAATGACAAAGGAGTCCTCTTTCTCTTCTTTTAAACAAAAGAACAAGAAATCTGAAGGAAAAGGTTTGAAAGAACAAGGAAAAGGAAAGGGTAAGCATAAGACAAACTCTATTGTTAAGAAGGAAGATGAAAAACCATTTTGTAATCATTGTAAAAAGAACCATGATGAGTCTAAATGTTGGAAATTACATCTTGAATTGAAACCTAAATGGATGGTTAAGAAAGGAAAGGAAAAGAAAACAAACACTGCAGTTCATGATCTTGGGTCAGATTCAGGTGATGAAACCAAGATCACAACTATGAGTTTTCAAGGTAAATCAAAACTTTCAATTTCTAACAATAGTACTACAAATGTTGCATCTTCTTCTAGTAAACAAACTATACATGATGATAAGAAAAGGAATGAGATTTTCCACATTAGAGTGATTTCAAAACATACAAAAATTGATACTCTTTTTGATAGTGGATCTCAAGCTAATCTAATTTTTGAGGAGGTTGTAAAGAAATTAGGACTCAAAACTAATCCACATCCTAAGCCTTATCCTTTGGGTTGGGTTTGTGATGATGCAAAACTACAGGTAACTAAAACTTGTACTTTCAGATTTTCCATTACAGACAAGTTTATAGATGAGGTTGAATTGGATGTAGTTCCTTTGGATATTTGTGAGGTGGTATTGGGAAGTCCTTATTTGTATGATCGTAAAGCAATCTTCTATAGTGAAGAAAATAAATATTTTCTTGTAAAGGATGGAATTGAGTTTATTGTTAGATCTCATTGTGAAAAGAATAATCTATCCTTGGCAACTACAAGTCAAATGAAAAGGCTAGTAAATTCAAGAAAAATTTTTGTGCTCATGGTGGTCAAAGACAAAAAGAAATAAAATGAGATGGCTTTTGAGACTTGTGATCTAAAACATAAGGATGAATTAGCAAAAATGTTTCGATTTTGATGATGTTTTTAGGATCCACAAGGTCTACCTCCCAAAAGAGGGGTTCAACATGAGATACCATTACTTCAGGATGCACCTCTTCCCAATATCGGAATGTATAGGTTGTAAGTAGTAGAGAACAAAGGAAATCAAGAGACAGTAATGGAATTTTTGGCTCAAGGTATAATTCATCCAAGTACATCCCATGTGGTTCGCCAATTATCTTGGTTCCTAAGAAGGATGGAACTTGGAGAATATGTGTTGATTTCTATTCTTTAAACAAGATTACTATAAAGAATCATTACCCTCTTGCTAGAATAGATGATTTCTTTGGATCAATTAAAGAGTGCAATTTATTTCACTAAGTTAGACTTAAGAAGTGGTTATCACCAAGTAAGAATTGCAGAAGGTGATGTTTGGAAAACTACTTTTAAAATGAAACAGGATTGTTTGAATGGTTAGTGACACCTTTTGGTTTGTGCAATGCACGGAAACATTCATGAGAGTTATGATTGATATCTTTAGACCATTCATTGATAATTTTGTTATTGTCTACTTAGATGATATTCTTATTTTCAATAAGTCATGGGATAAACATGTTAAACACATCAAAAAGTCTTAAATGCATTAAGGAGAGAGAAATTGTATTTGAAGATGTCAAAATGTGAATTTGGAAAAACATCTTTAATTTACTTGGGTTATATTATAGGAAATGGAGAATTGATAATTTATCCTGCAAAAATAGAGGTTATTGTGAAATGGCCTAGACCCACTAATGTGATGGAAGTTAGGAGTTTTCTAGGTGCGAGTTTCAAGATCGAGAAAATTTATTGCTAACTTCTCATATATTGCATCTCCTTTACATGCTTTGACAAGTATCAAACAGGTCTTTCAGTGGGGAGGAAAGCAACAGAAAGCCTTTGATACATTGAAAGAGAAGATAAGTACCACTCTGATATTGGCTCTTCCAGATTTACAACATTCATTTGAAATTGAGACGAGATGCTAGTGACTACGCAATGGGGGCAATTTTGATGCGAACAAATGACCAAAGTGTGTTACCATTCGAAACCTTTACAAATGTGGTAAGAAACTTTCTAACTTATGATAAAGATTTGTATGCTTTGGTTCAAAGTGTTAAAAATGTAAGCATTATTTAATGGGAAAAGAAACAATTATACATACGACCATCAACCGCTTCAATACTTACAAACACAAACCAAATTGCAGCAGTCTAGACATTTCAGGTGGATGGGATTTTGCAACAATTTCATCTTGTAATCAGGTATAAAAAAGGTATTCAAAACAAGGTTTCCGACATGTTATCTAGACCACCAGTGGTAGTAGCATCTATTCTTTTGCAACATAGTTCTTTGGCTCATGTTAGTTACAAGGAAAAATATGTTAATGATGTTGATTTTAGAGAACTGGATGAGGATCTAGTAAGTGGGAAACAAGTAGGAGAAAAAGATTATCTTTTTCATGAAGGATTGTTATATCATTTTGGTAGAATTTGTATTCCATAAAATGAATGTGTGCATATGATTAGGGAAACACATAATTCTCTTATTTTGGGGCATTTTGGTGTTAGTAAGACAATTGTACATTTACAGAAATATTGTTATTGGCCTAGAATGTATGAACATGTAAACAAGTCTATTAAGGGATGTGTTCTGTGTGCATACAAAGCAAGCCAAGTAATAGGAAATTAGGACTTTACACTCCTTTCCTATTCCTATACGCATTGAGAAATTATTTCCATGGATTTTTGTAGGAGGCTTCCCATGACATGAAAGAAACATGATTACTTATTTGTGGTAGTGGACAGATTTAGCAAAATGTGTGTGTTGGTTCCATGTACTAAACAAATAACTGGTGAGGGAACTACACATTTGTTTTTTTAGTTTGTTTGGGTTCATTTTGGTTTACCTACTTCAATTATATATGATCAGGATTCTAGATTTCTTGGGGAATTTTGGTCAACATTGTGGGGGTTAATGGACACAAAACTGAAAAAGAGCACTACTTTTCATCCACAAACCGATGGTCAAATAGAGGTTGTAAACTCGCACAAGTAGTACATTTGCTTAGGGGCTATTATGGAAAACATCCTAAGTTATGGGATGAACATCTATATTATGTGCAACATGCTTATAATCATGCCTTACATTCTTCTACTTTGAAGTCTCCATTTGAGACTTGTTATGGATATCTGCCTAATTCTCCTTTAGATGTATATTATGGACATGAAATTGTTGTTAATGGTTCAAGTGATTCTGATAGGGCTAAAATATTTGTTCAGAGAATTCAACAGGTTCATCAGTATGTCCATGAACAATTGGAGAAAATTCAGGCTAAGTACAAAGCCAGGCATGATAAACATAGAACTGATCACAAGTTCAAAGTTGGTGATTCAGTTTGGCTTCACATCAACAAGGAAAGGTTGACAGGTGAAGGTAAAAATTGAAACCTATATGGTATGGTCCGTTCCAAATATTGGAAAAAATTGGTAACAATGCTTTCGGTTGGATTTACCTCCATATATGCAAATCTACTTAGTTGTAAATGTTGAGAATTTAATATTGTATGAACCACCTATGATTTTGATCATGATGATGCTAACATAATGCCTTCCATTGATGATTTTGCTCCTGAGTATCTTGATGAGTTGCAAGAAGACATCATTTTGGACAGGAAGGTCAAAACTTTGTGAAGGGGTGATATTGAGTATCTTCATGTTGGGTTCAAAGGCATTCATCCGAACAAGGATAAATGGATGGAAACCGGAAAGGTGATGGAGAAATACCCTCACCTATTCACCAATTAAGTTGACTTTTGGGGTCCAAAATTTTCTCAGTGGGGAGGAATGATCCAGAGGATCCTCACGGAGAAACACCAATCTAATATCTTCTTAGAATTAGTTGTAGTCAGTTCCATGGCATGGAGAAAAATTAGACGTTTCCGTCGATATCTCATTTGTAGGAAACAAAGTTCATATGCAAAAGTTATGACTCGCTGAAATTTTTAGGTAATTGGAAAATTTTGGGGATTATGCACAGGTTGAACATGTACATGCTCATCAAGTGGACTAATGAAAAAATGACACGTGGAAATATGGAAAATAAATAAATAATAATATTAAAAAATTAGCCACACCCATTTAATACTCCACATTGGCCACATTATTTCATCTCTAACTATTATCCTTATTTTTCAACGCACATTTTCCAAACTGACATATATTAAAATATCCAAACTCAAATACCTACCATGTCACCCCCTTATCTCTCCAATCACCCACATTGAGCGCCCCATCCTTGGGGATAAGATAAATCTTAAGCCAATAACTACATGTACCACCCACCTATATAAATGCCTTCCTATTTTCATGCCCAACAAATGTGGGATCTTATCCCTATGTAAAATGCACCCCACATGGAGTGGGATTTGAACTTGGGATGCTTGGGTAAAAATATAGGTGCCCAACCATTGCACCCGGAGATATGAAATGTTATAAAAGGAGCTATGTTTTACTAGTATAGACATGGGAAAGTGACTGTGTTATTATTTTGCTCATAACTTGAGCTAGAGATGGAATTTTGAGATGAAGTAAAAAGTGAATCCTATTATTTTTGGTAGAGGAACGTGATGAGAAGATCAGATTCTTGTATAAATATTTGTAAATATTTATTTTCAAGATTTTAATAGATTGGTCCCATTCAACTGGACCGGAGACATAGGCCACAAGTGCCAAACTCGTTATCAATTCTTGTGTCAAATTGTTGGTGATTCATCTCTTTATTTTCTATTTTTACATAGTAATTTCAGTTTTAATTCTTTTATTAAAAATACAAAAGGATATAATAGTCAATTTTTATATCAAAAATCAATACAAAGAAAAGTTAAGTGTGTGCACAATTGCTAGTTAAAATTGATTTTTAGATCAAAGTTGTATCTTTAAAAAGAGTTGGCCACCAATAACCAGCCCTCAAGATCTTATGTGCTATGACTCTTCTAGCAAAATGCCCCCACAAAATCCTTCACGAAGATCAGAAATTATCTTGGGGATTCATCTTAAGTAATGCACCTTAATGTAACTCCCTCGTGTTTCTTCCAAGATAACCCAAAATCAGTAATGACATATTTTCTGGACGCCAACTTAAGAGCCAACTTAAGAAATTATAGATTGTTAAGATAATTTTTCCCGTGCCCTCTGCCCCGCACCCTTAGCCCTCTACTCACGTCCATTTCCCGCGCCCTCTTCTTGGTCCTTTCTACGCGTGTCTCTCTCTGCCCTCTCTCTGCCCTACCCTAATGGTATCTATGCATGCCCTTGCTCTCGCTACACGCAAGCCTATGAACCCTGTTGATCCACGGGATCAGTCTGGAGCTCTTCAGCCAGTCGGTGGGGGCTCGAATCTAGCTTCAGGGGTTTCTCCTTGGTCATGGATCGACCTCACCTTTCCCAATGCTGCGACTGTACATTCAGACGGTTCTACAAACCCTAGCCATATTCAATCACCATCTAGGGGTGTTCCTAGGAAAGGCGAGGTTTGTGGTGAACTAAAATAGGGAGATCTACCTGTTATTCCAATGCTGGATAAAGAGATTAGGTGTGAGTCTCTTGAAACCTCCTTCAAAGACGTCTTAAAAGCAAGGAATCCTCCATGAAACCTGCAAACATCACCCCATGTATTACATTTGGGGAAGATGTCATTTCATCTGAGATTTACTACAAAGAACATGCTCTAATTTGTAGATTCAGGGGTTTATGGCCCAGCCTTCTTGCTCTTCACGCGTGGATCTCCAAACATTGGACTCCATCTTTAACTGGTAAGATAGAATTATATCCATGTGCTAAAGGCATTTTCATTATGGTTTTCTCTTCAATAGCTGATAAAGACATCATTGCTTCCAAGCTCTGGACCTGCGAGTCAAAATATTTGATCATGAAACCTTGGTTCCCATCCTTTAACCCGCACACAGAGTCATTCTCATGGAAACCTGTTTGGATCAGGTTGCCCCATTTACCTCTCCACCTCAGAGTCATGAATGTCTGACAACCATTGGCAATACCTTGGGTACTACACTCCACATAGATTCTCAAACAACTAATTACACCCATACTACCTATGCCCGGATCCTGGTGGAACTTGACACTGATAAAAATCTTCCTGCTACCATAGACCTTAGAGTGCAAAATAGAACTTGGTCACAAACTCTTGATTATGAAGGTCTACCTTTCCGATGTAGAAGGTGTTTTGGATTAGGACACACCTCTACTACTTGTGGGATGGAAAAACATCAACATGAGAAGTGCAACTGGTGGAAATACGCACTTCCGGAGCACTGATTTTTGTGGATAGAAAGGATCTTGAATCTAAAGCAAGTAGCTTAAACCAGAGTCAACGAAAACCCCTTTATCCGAAACTCAGATTGTTAGAAACATGAAAAATACACAAGTTGTTGAGGGCAGTGAAGGAAAATGATAAATATCTCTCTCAGGATAACAACGTGGCTATTCCAAATGGGACAAATGTGACTAAGGAAAATACTCCTCCTTTGTCTTCTTCTCCAACCGCGAAGGCTCCATCAGGGTGGGTTACGGTCAACAAAAAGAAAAAATCTACCACTCTGAAGGGTAACGCTTCGCCTTGTTGATTCTTATCTCTGCTATTGGTTGGCTGGGTTTCATTGGTCTCATTTTTCTTGGCCGGATAGCAGATTGCTTCCAATGGTGTTGTTATGCCATTGTTGTTTGTTTGCTATACATCAGTTGTTTTTTTGTTGTTGCTTTGTTGGTTGTTGGTTTTTACTTTGCAGACAGTTCTCTGCAGTCGGGCTTAATTGGTCTATCTGGATTTTGATCCATCTCTTGTGCTTTAACTTTCAATTCTGGCTTCTGAGCCTTGGTGTACAAGGGTATAGTCCCTTTCAAAAAACTATTTGCCAATAATAAAAAAAAACTTAAGAGCTCTTTTCTGATTTTTACTCAAATAATCAGGTAAAGATAGATTTACGAGATAAAAATTATATATTTTTACCATTCGAGAACTCATCAAATTTTCAAGGAAATCTACCCTTCCTTCTTCTACTTCATTCACCTCAATAGTTTCCAAGCTTCTCTCACCCATAAGTTTAGCTAAACCCAAACCTCTTACAAATTTCATGGTTTGGATATCCATGTCATACTCCTGTAACTTGTTCACCCATCTACATATTTTTCTTGAGATCTCCATCTCTGATAAGACATATTTCACCATAGTGTGGGGAACATACGCAACAAGTTTACCAAGGCAAATGTAATGAAATGCCTTACTTAAAAAAGTAAGCTCTAAAAACCTTTGTTGCTTTTACCAAGGAAAATGCAATGCAATGCCTTACTAAAAAAGTCAATTGTCCTCTCAGCCCCTTCATCATCATTCTGCAACAAGACATATGCAACAATGTTCTCTGAAGCAAAAGAAAACATTTGAAAAGGCTTCTTATAATCTGGAGCTGCTAAAACAGGGGCATGCTTTAATGCTTCTTTGATCCCATTGAAAGCCTAAATGACAGCCTCTTCCCATTTGATAACTTGGTCCTTCTTTAGCATGCAAGTAATTGGAATGGTCAACTCAACAAAGTTTGATATGAATCTTCTGATAAAGTTTATTTTCCCAAAGAAGGACTGAATTCCCTTCTTGGTTCTTAGAATTGGGACCTTGTTGATGGCCTCTACCCTCTTAGGATCAATCATGACACCATCCTTTGATACAATGTGACCAAGCAACTTGGCCTTTTACACTCTGAAATGGAACTTCTTTGGATTGAGTGAAATGCCATACTCTCTACATTTTATTAGCATTTTTTCCACGTCCGCAAGTGATCACTTCTCTTTCGGAAAACATAGTCACATCATCTTGGTAAACATCAATAAAATCATTAATGCAAATGAAAAAGCAACAACCATTACTCTTTGAAAGGTTTCTTAAGCATTCATCAGACCAAAGGGCATTCTAACATAGACATATGTTCCCAAGGAGTGGTAAAGGCAATCTTAATTCTTTCTGATTTCTTTACAACAAATTGATTATAACCAGAGAAACCATCCAATGTAGAAAACAACTCAAAACCATCAATAAGTGCAGGATGTTTTCACATTTGGTAAAGGATAATTATCCTTCATTGATGCTCTGTTTAGATTTCTAAAATCCATGCATAGCCTGATATCACCATTATTTTTTCTAACTGGCACTAAGTTTGCAACCCAAGAAGAATACCTTGTTGGCTGAATAATCCCTCCATCCCTTAGTTTATTCAGTTATTCTTGCATTTTAAGAGATATGAGTGGATTAATCAGCCTCTGCTTTTGTCTGAATGGTTTTGCATTAGATTCCAAAGGAATTTCATGCTGAAACAAATCCTCTCTGTATGATTTCAATTCAGAATAAGACCAAGCTAGGCAGTCCTAATATTTCTTCAACATTTGGACATAGGATCATTTTTTCTCCTTGTTCAGATTGCTTCCTAACCAGATCTTCCTTGGTTTATCCTTTGTAGCAAGGTCATGATCCTCAACATCCCTTGAGGCTGTTATATACTGTTAATAATGAAATTAGCATTATCAAAATTTGATTCAAGAGCAACCAGTCCTCTAGGAATGGTATTAGTTTTCAATTGGATGATGTCTTTGCCAAAAAAAGTTTCTTTACCCTTTGCTGCACACACCATTGGATCCCAATCAATACATTGATCAACAAACTCCCATTTTTTTTGTAGAAATATTTTGACCTGAGCATTATCATAATTTTTTTTCCAATGTTTAATGTTGTCAGGGACAGATGGCCTTATTAACACTTCAACATCATATTCACAATATGGGGACATTACACAACTATCAAATTGAGATCCCAATACTACAATCTTGTCTACCATAACATTGAACTTCATATCATGATGCACAATATTAATTGAATCAAACATATTAATCAAGTCCCATACTACATGCTTGTACTATTATTAGTCTACGATTTGTTTAACAATTAGTTCTGAATCTCCCTTAACAATGATGTCTTTAACATAGTATTTCCAAGAAATTATCAAACCTAACAACAATTCTTCATACTCAGCAATGTTGTTAGTACACTCAAAATTAAGTTTTAAAGAAAAACAATTCTTGAAGCTTGGAGAAATCAGAACTACATCAACACCATTTATAAATTTGGAGCAAGCTCCATCAAACAACAAAGTCCATAGAGAGCCTACTTGTTCAAGACTCTTACATTGATCCATTTTGTTCTCTTTCCCATCAGAAAATCCAATAAAGTTATCAAGCATCAACACTTGTGTACAACACTTCATAAGATGCATTGTTGGGATCTTCAATGAGGTGCAACATCTTCTTTTCTCCATACAACTTGACAAGGATGCCCTCAATTGGGATGGTGGCATAGGACATATCCATTTGAACACTCCCACCAACACTTGTAGCCCATTTTCTAGACAACAACATACCCCACTTGGCTGGGCAATCAACAATAACAACATCAAGTTTCAAGTTCCTACCCAGATAAGCTGCAAGTTGTACCACCAAACCTTTCACACATCCCACCACTGGCACCTCTCTAGAATCCATGGTAGTGCACTTCCCATATGCTACTGTTACTTTGATATCCAATTCATTCATGACTTCTAGAGGCATAACATTGCATGATGCTCTGAATCAAACATACAGTTGTGTAGAAATCTATCCTTAATGATCATAGTGGTGAAGAATGAATCTACATTTAGTTGAGACTCTATCAAGGATGTTGCCAAATAAAACTTGGGTGGTTCACCTAGTTCTTCTAATGCTGGTGGTGTTTCTATCTCTTCAATGATTGGAGGAGTCTCCATAATGTTTACATTTCTTCTGGAGTACTCTTCTTTTCTTTCAATCCAAAATACTCAAATGCCCTCTTCTTTTTCTCAGGAGTCCTAAGCAACTCAATAATTTGAACAGTAACTTTGATTTGACTCAAAACTTGGGCAATGTCATATGGAACACACTTTGTCAACGCAAAATTGGAAGGGAGATTGACAAACTCATCAGATGGCATGGGATTTTGACAGTTTGGGCATGAGGAGAAGTATGAATATTTTTGGGACAACAAGGCCTTTGGAAGGTGTATCTTTCTTAGGAACCTCTTTAGGAATACTAGTAAAAATGGAGTTTTAGGTTTTCTTGAGGCCATGCTCCTTTGACAACTCTACTCCTAGTATTATAATCCTTTTCTTGAGCAACAACAATGTTCATCAATAACTTCCTATCCTCCTCAGATGATATTCCTTCATCATACTTATTTATCATTAAAGCTCTTAAATATTCAAAGTCATTATTGGCTAATTCAAAAGCTTGTACAGTATCTATTTCTAAAGTATGAGAGGGAGGAAGAAGAGGTACCTAATGAATGCAATCCCAAAAATCAGTAGTAGTTCTAGCACTTATTACCTCAGTTGAAGTTTCTCCTTCTTTGAGCTTATAGAGCACTCCATCATGCATGCATCATCATCAGTGTTATCATCATCATATTCCTCTTCTACTTTTTGATCTACTTCACATGGAGCATGGGGCATGAAACATCTGTCACACCAATCAATTACATATATTTCTTCAACAACAATAACTCTGGTAGCCAAAGGATCAGGCACCATTTTGTTTTCCCTAGCTTGGGGATGTCTATTTGCAGATCCCATGGGTCCCTTACCTCTGTCATCAGATCTCTGCTCATTTCTAGGATGATTTACAAATCTATCTTGGCCTTGTTGCTTATGCTGACCTTGTGAACTCTTCCCAATTCCTTTCTCTTCTCGGGATAATTTGTATGAGATTTCTTTGACAACCCCTGCCAAAGTTTTCACAACTTCCTCCAAATCAGCAACCTTACTTGCTTGAGGTTTTTCTAGGTTAACCAGTTTCACACCTTCCCTCTTAGGAGGTTTTCCAATTGCTTTAATGTTATTCTCAATTTGCAGAGCCATGGTAAAGGCCTGCCTCAAATTGGTAGGGTTTTTGTCCCTCAAATAGTAAGCAAATTTCTTATCAAATGCATCTGAATACTTTATAAGACAAGATTCATCACATGGCCTTAAAATTACAGGAAATCTCCTCAATGTCTTATTAAATCTAGTGTTGAAATCATGCACTGATTCATTAGGATTATTTTTAATATTTTCAAATTATGACAAAAGAAACCTAGGGTCCGTGTACAATGGAAAAGTGACAAGCGAGAATGGGAATCTACAAGTAACTCTTCCTCACAACCGACCTTTTCGAGGTCATGCCGAGATAGACGGTGGGGATGGAATAAACGTGGGGTATAGGAAAACTAGTTAGGTAATCTTATGTCTTCGACACACACTAATGGAATCTACGAATCTAAGGCAAAGAAGGACCTCCTAACACGAAGGCGTGATAGATCGGTCGGCGAGGATGACTACTCAAACACTCCAATCAATATCGAGTTCTGGCATGATCCGGTCTATAGGTTATGGGATATGGGGAAAATGACCTAGAATTGTTTCGTGTATATCTCCAGATAGGGTCATAATATGGATTATGGATATAGTGGATTCTATGGGTGATTCTCTGGTCTAGTCTAGAAATCCTTAGCTTGATTTGCTACTACGTCTAGTAAAGATAGCTATGTGATGATGATTGGTGGAAGTGGAGAGGACCTAAATACTAATATGCATAAACCAACATCAACGTATGATTGACTTGTGGGCCCATTGGGTTGTGGGACCTGTGGATCACAACTGTAGATTCATGGTTGTTGCGGACCTCCTATGGTCATGTGTGGAATCAATTCCTAATCCCTAGTATCCAATAGTCGTATGCCTTTTTGGCCTCTATGTTTAGAATTAACAGTTGTGCAATCTTCTTAGAGTGTTTTACAGGTGTTCTAGCAACTTGAATTCTTAAGCTAGTGTCTATGTCAATGAGAATGTCTCCTGTGTCTGGATGTGGGACCAAAGGATCACAACCAAATGTTTTCTCTCTTTCAAGCCCTTCTATAGTCATGTGGATATTTATCTAGGGTAATTTGTAGTTTGGTTGGTTTGACCAAAACATGTGTGCTTTGTCATCTTCTATGTTTAATCCTCTTAATTGTGAGCTGATCTCTTGTAAGTCTGTTGTTGTTCGAAAGACTTGGATTATAAGATTTTGATCTACATCAGTTATTTCTGCCACAAGATTGGGTTGAGGCACGATTGGCTCGAATACGTATTCTCTGGGCTCCCTAGGTCTCGTGATTGTCATAAAAAAGAAACAATGTAAATCTAATTGAAGAAAAGTAAAACTAACTATGTGAAGTATATCTATAGCATATATAAATTCTCTATTTTTGTGTTTTTAACAAAAATTTTGAACGGATTTGAAAGAGAAATTATTTAATATATCTAGAAATTGACAACTAAACTAATAACAAAATTAAAACAAACAAAGTAGCTAAGTATAGCTACTTTGCTGTGTAGTTGTAACTCTATTCTAAATAATGAAATAACTGATCTAACCTATTTGAAAGACTCTCGATCCTACCTCAGAAGTGAGGAATGAATCATAGTTTCTCATAAACTATCAATCCCCACAGCTTCCTCGGTAATATTGAAAGTGAGATTAAATGAAATGAAATGCTTTTACTATTCTATTTGATATAATTTAACTATAACTTTGAAAGTTTGAACCTGGATTTTGCAGAACAGTGGAAAATCCGATTATGTGTGGCTTTTTCCCCTCAATGTGATCTCCTTGTTCCTTCGTGCTCACGTGAATCCAAAAAGTGTGTAATGCTAGCATCAACAAAATTAGGTATTGGAACAATGAAAGTTTTGGATGTATACTGAATACAATGCGAGTAGGAGAGGGATAGCGCAAGAGAACAGAGCTTGGCTTATGCAATTCCTAGTGGGATTTATTACGAATCATATAACATGAAACGTCCAAAACATGAAGCTATTATTTTTACGAACAAAACCTACAAATATAATGGCTTCAGACTGAAAATAAAACTATCCTATCTCAATTGATTGTGTGAAACAATAACAACACTTGCACAAGAATAATATGTGGCTAGACAGGCAAAAACAACACTAAATATGCATGTAACAATTGAAAACTATGAACTCCTAAGAACTGAAAGACTAAAACTATGAAATGAGAAGATGAGAGGAAATTTTTGAGGGGCCATTTGCTTGAGCACAAGCCAGCTATTTATAGAATTCCCATTTACCCAAAGGTGAAAACCAAATTGAACTCTTTAACCATAAACAATGCAAAAACACTATTCCAGGGAACCAGAATCATAAATATGAGCAAAGGCGGTGAAAAAAGCTGGTAAACGTTGAAATTTTACATGAGTCATGTTAAAAAGAACATTCTAGAAAATGCGTGAAGGACCGCATTTGCCCTACTCAGGCGGCGATTATAGGACCGCCGCCGCAGGCGGGCGTGGTTTCAGAATCTTGAAGACCAAAAACAAGGAAAAAGGGGGAGAAGAGAAAAAAAAACACACAGGGGCTAAGTGGGATATGTGGGATGTTAATGCATACTTGTAGAGCTTTTTGGATCCTGAACACCTTATGAGGAGACTTATATCATCATTAGGGCACATGTAATGTTGTTGGGAAGTGCAAGTACCCTACAATTTTGGGTACTTACATATTGCCCCTCGGAGAAGCATTTTAGCCATGAAGATGTGTAAAATGGTGGGTCCGAGTATGGAGATCCTGAAATGGGAGGTTAGAAATTATACCGATATGTTCATGTATTAAAATGATGCCATCCAAAATTCCCACTACCGCAAGATGAACAGAGCACTCAAGTGTAGATAGATAAAATATATCAAAAAATAAATACTAAAATAATGTGAAATGAGGACATACCATTTGCGGGGATAAGAACTTACCTCCTTCAGTGCTCCAAACCTATGAAAAGGGCATTCAAAACAAGTCAAGATGTTATATATGTAAAAGTGGGCCCATTTTTCTATTCATTTGCTTGTGTCAATTTGATTGATTTTGAGCTCTGGGACCCACAGTGATGGTTTCGACGAGAGTATAGTCAAAACGTTCGGGATGAGATTGTGATCATGCCTCCACGAGCGGGACACCGACCCACAAGATCACAAGTTAGTTTTTCTTGATTTAACGTTTTTATCCCCAAAATGTTAAAATGATGAAAAACTTGTCATGGGGGGATTATTTTGAAAATGTTAGTTTTAATAGGGTCGCTTAGGGGGTGCCTAATGGGTAGGCCTTGTTTTAGTCAAAATGGTCTTTATTTTGTGTTTTTGGGAATTTTTAGGGCACGTGACCTACGTGGAAATTCAAGACACAACCACCGCCCTGAACAGGGCGGTGGTTACATGACCGCCACCCCGATTAGGGCAGCGGTTATGGGACCACTACCTTTAAGGAGGTGGTTATAGAACCGCCACCTTGCTTAGGGTGACGGTCCTATACAGAAATCCAAAATCATACTTGTTTGAAAACATTTTTACATTTCTAGCATTCTAACCACCGCCTGTTCTGGGGCAGCGGTTATGGGACCACCGCCTTTAAGGATGTGGTTATAGAACCACCACCTTGCTTAGGGTGATCTATCCATGAGAACTCCAAAATCATACTTGTTTGAAAACATTTTTGCATTTCTAGCATTCTTACCTACTTTCATGATTTTTCTAATGTCATTTGAATACTAACTTACTCCTTTTTGTGTGTTTTTGGGTGTATGTAGGTGAAGGAGGAGTATATCGATGGAGCCAAGAGAGAGAGTGTGATTGGCTTCCAACAGTATTGGATGCACTTTCTCAGGATGAGCAGGATACACTTGGAGAAATTTGGTATATTGTGTATATCATGGGTCCCACATGTTGCACCTTCTAGTCACATACTTTGTGACTTGTTTTCATATTGGGATGCTGATCGGAACACTTTCCGATTTCTAGGAGTCAGGGGTGAGTGGACCATTACTTTGGAGGATGTTTACCGCATCTTGGGGGTCCCAATCATCGGGAGACGGCTCACACTTGAGACAGCAGGTCATGGGCTCAGATAGCACAGTGGGCTTCATATATGGGAGGCACTGATTATCTCCTTTGGTTTGAAGAAGGGGGTGAGGGTCCGATCTATTCCTAGCCTGCCTATCCCCTTGATTCATCAGGCCATTATGGGGATCCTTGCCTCAAGATTGATCGGGATAAGGGAGGAGACACTTTACTTTATTGTTGGTCCCCCATTATTACACAGATTGAGGGACATGGCCAGATTTATGCCTGGGGAGCCGACATTCTTGGGACCACCTATCATGATCTGTACTGGGTGGTTTGCTTATAGGGGTAGTCATTGAGCCATCCGACCCTGGTTATGAGCTGGGTCTATGAGCATTTCATCACTTATGGGAAAGGTGTAGATGTGGTAGATCCCGAGCCGTGAGGGCGATCGGATGGATAGATATGTCGGTGCTTAGAGCAACCCACCGGCCAGTCATTTATTTGACCACTGATGATATGGAGGCCACACCTTATCAGGCCATGGCAAGGTTATGGGGTGAGAAGGCTCTTACTTTGATCTCTTGCTCTACCATAGGGCAGCTTGTGGACATGACGGGGAAGGTGGAGACACACCCTTTTGGTTGAGTGCCTCAACATTTCAGCCTTCCTTACGTTGGTATGCTTCCCCAAAGTGGTCCCGTGTATTTAGATTAGTTTGAGAGGCTAGGGGAGGCCCTAGAGGCCGAGGTTGGACCATTGTTACTCCTGGTGTCCCCATTGCAACTAGGTGGGTAGTACACACTCGAGGGAGAGCCGGTGCTCCTCAGGCACCCTTACTTCAGATTGCCACCGGTCCCGCCCACATCAGCGACGACCCCATTGATATAGACTCTGATTCCAAGGAGTTCACAAGGGGAGAGACAAAGGAGGAGACCGAGGCTGAGGTCAGCGAGTCGGGTGGAGAGGAGGACAACAATCCCAAGTGGCATGAGACTTAGGATATCTTACAGGCCGAGAGGGTGGAGCAGAGTGTGGAGAGGGTGACTCTAGTTTCAGAGGATCCACTTTCTTAGGGCTTGGGTGGAGAGGATGAGTCCTGTAGTAGGATGTTATGTGGCCCCATGCACAAGAGGAGGAATTTAGTCGGCGGCATTATCTATGGAAAGAGCTAACCCTAGGGACCCCTCTTAGAGGCCCAAAGATCCGAGTGAGTTATCATCCTTCTCTTAATGTTTATGTCTAGTTAGGATCGCTTGAGTTGCTATCTCTACTCTTCTTCATTTTGTTTTTATCTTTTGACTATTTCTAACTTGTTTTCTCATTTTCTTGCAGAGATTACTGATGAGTGGCGAGACACGATGAGTCGGGTATGCACTGATACCCTGATGATCCCCATGGAGAAGACTGACGCCGAGCTATCTATGGATGCAGGGGAGCCCTCAGCAGCCAGTAGGCATACCGATGTTTTTTCCCCTGTTGGCATGTGACCAAGATGGTGACTACCCTCTGTACCAAGTTGGTAGGATATAGGACAACAGAGCACCTGATGAGGAGTCACTCTCATAGCGAGGCTGCACTGCTCCTCGGATCGTGAGCCCTCGTGCACTCTCGAGCGCCGGTGTATCCGGAGTCCTAGACGTGGTCGTGCACCTTCAGAGGGATCTCATAGGGGTTGAGAGGCTACTTGGCTCTCTTAGATTGTTTATATGATGTATTTTGTATTTCCTGGGCTCTTTGAGTGTTTTGACCATGCCTAGCGCATGATGGCATTGTACAAGAAACTTGATTATATATATATTCTTTTTGGATCAGACTCTTGGTGTCTATGATTTTGTGATTCATTTTCACATGTAAACTATAATGTTGTTTTTATATGCTTTTCAGAATGTATGCAATGGAGGACAAATGATACAAATTCTTTCTTTCTTTTTGTATTTTGTGATGCTGATATATGATAATGCAGACACAATGTGATCTTGAACTTTAGTTTCTATAAGCAATTTTTCAGTACTTCATATTTGTTTTGAAAAAATGAGATGATAAACCGGTATGATGAGTAGATGAACTTGCCCCATTCCTAACTCCACGCAACTAGTAAGATGTGAGGGCTCACCACCGAGAGCTAGAAAGGGCACAAGCTATGAAATTTGTTGAATGATAGTGATGAGAGATAGACAAAGATTTGGTGGAACCAAATTAGGATGCTACAAACCTACTCTACTCAAGTGACTCCATAGTTTAGAATGCTACTTGCTTTTCGGTTTATCTAGACTTAGATCCATAGATGGCCACATGGTAGAAAAAATCTGGTTTTGGGGTTTTGAGCTCTCTTGGAATTTTGGACATCTGATTCATTTGTTTTTGACTTAAGATTTCAAAGGTTTATTTAAACTATTTGTTTACGACCTTCAACGTTTATTGTCAAGAGGACCCCCCACACCTTGCCCCATGCTACTAGTAAGAAGCATGGGCTTATCACCATGGACAAGGCATAGGCGAGTAAGGGCATTCCCATCCTTTCCCAACCCTATGTCACTAGTAAGAGATGTAAGCTCATCACCGAAGGTTGGTAGGGCAAGGAAATGTGTTAAAATAAATTTTTTTGTTTGATCCATATTTGACTTGTTTATTTGAGCAAAATGTCAGTATGTTCTTATTTCCAAAGAGATATACATATGGGATAGATGTGACACTATGAAGCTTCTAGAACAGACCATAGGCAAGACACCTATCCTAAGAAGAAACCAAAAGTGAGAACAAGCATGCAGACCTTGGTATGGTTACCGTTAAGAATTTGTCATATCTAGCTTTATTTGATGAAATGATTGATGATGTTATGAAAATGAAGAAGTATGATTGGAAGGGTTATGCCAATACCATCAGAAGTTTGTAATGAATTACTTTGAGAATAAGTTCCTTGATCACAAAATTTTACAAAACGAGTGGACAAAATGAACCTAACTACATCAAGATGCAATGTAGATATAATTATACAAATAGTGTTGGTCGCTTATGCATAGAATTGTTTAAGGTGCAGGCAATTGACAGTTTCACCAAATTCCTCACCTTCCAGTGTACATAAGAGATATGTACCATATCCATAGTCTTTCGTGACTCGGTATGGGCCCAACCATTTGGTCCAGAATTTCCTTCCTTCGCCAATCTTTTATCGATCCAGTTGTCTAGCCTTATAACTAGATCTCCTTCATATATTTCTCATTCATAGACCTTTTTGTTATACTACTAGCACATCCGGTCAGCATAGATTCTATACCACTGTTAAGCATCTAACCTAGCCTCATCTAGGATTTCTAGTTGGGAGAGATGTGCTTCTCTATAAGCTTCTTCATCCAGAATCCCTTGTAGTGAGATACGAGATTGGGTATTTCAACCTCAAGTGGGAGAACTACTTCTCGCTCGAATACCAATGAGAAAGGAGTTGCTCCCGTTGGTGTTCTTATTGAGGTTTGGTGGGCCCACAAGGCCGGGTATAGCTTTAAATGCCAATCTCATTTGTTTTCTTTTACCGTTTTGAGGAGAATAGATTTTAATGTTTTGTTTGTTGCTTCAGCCTGTCCGTTGGCTTGAGGGTAATACAGGGAGGTTGTATGATGATTTATTTTAAATTTACTGCATAGCTCACAGACTTCGTCATTCTTAAAGGAAGTACCATTATCTGAGATAATGATTTGTGGGACACCATACCTACAAATGATCTGGTTTAAAATGAACTTGGCGATCACGAAACTGGTACAGTGGTAAGAGGCATAGCCTCTACCCACTTGGTAAAATACTCGGTGGCCGTGATTATGAAGTTATGGCCATCTGTTGATGAGGGAGAGAATTTCCCTATCAAATCTAGGCCCCATGTAGAAAAGGGCCATGGAGTTGTGATTGGTTGTAGAGATTGTGTCGGCATGTGAATCTCATGTGAAAATTCTTAGCATTTATGACACTTGCATATAAACACTCTTTGCGTCGTGTTCTAGAGTGGGCCGAGAAATAGCCCATCCGATGTATTTTGCAAATAGTGGCATGACCACCGAAGTGGCCACCATATATTCCACTTTGTGAGATTCGTGGAGAATCTTCTTGGATTCTTCTATGTCAACACACCTTATGAGCATTCCATCAAAGGCTTTACGATAGAGTACTTATTCTATAGTAACGTATTTAGTTACGATAATGCGTAACCACCTTCTTTGTTGCGGTGTAGCACCTTCTACGGATATGTATGGTCCATGATATAATTAATAATATCAGCATACCAAGGACATTCCGCGATTGGAGGTAAAGCTTCGATGTAATATATGCATTAATTGGGAAAGTCCAGATCTACTAGATCACCTCTATCTAATGGGTTGTCGGCTAACCAATTTGTAATGATTTGTCCCTTAACAGACTTCTGGTTTACAAAATTTAATTGAATTCACCCATTAAGGTTATAAAGTGTCCAGCCTTTTTAGACAAGGATCCTTGCGTGAGGAAAGTTGGTAAATGGTTTGTTTTTACAATGACCCTTGTTTCTTGATTTAGCATGTAATGCCTTAAGTGTTTGATTGTGAAGAATATGGCAAGGCAATCTCATTCTGCTTGTGTATAATGTGTCTCATAGTCGAGCAATGTTTGGATGATAAAATATATCACACGTTCTCATTTGTCATCATCTTCTTGAGCCAACATGCAGGATAGCGAGACATTAGTAGCTCGTGAATATAAGATTAAAGGGTGGTCTAGCTTAGGAGGCATTAACGTAGGTGGTGACAATAAGAAACGCTTAACTGCTTCGAAAGCCTCATTGCAATCTTCGGTCCAATCGATACTATAATATTTCTTGAGTAGATTGTTGATTGGATGAATGGAAAAGCTTAAATCTGGGATGAATCTTCAGATTACACCAAGTTTCCCAAGAAATGACTTGATTCCAGATTCATCCGAAGGTGGGATCATTTCAAGAACAGCTCGGATTTTGGTTGGGTCTACATCGATCCCTTGTGATGATATAATGTAACCTAGGAGTTTCCCTCCTGTTACACCAAAAATGCATTTTTCTGGGTTTAGTGTGACTCCGTATTCGATCAAATGTGAAAGAATGACGCAGAGAACTTTCGGGTGATCACAGTGCTTCCTAGCTTTGGCCAACAAGTCATCTACATAGGATTCCACAATTTTGTGAATAAGATCATGAAATATATATGTCATTGCCCGCTGGTATGTGCACCAGCGTTCTTGAGACCGAATGGCATAACAACGTAGCAATAGGTTCCCCAAGGAGTTATAAACATGGTTTTGGCTTGGTCTTGTTTGGATATTCTGATTTGATTGTATCCCGAGAATCCATCCATGAGAGACAAAAGCTCAAACCCAGTTGTTGCATCAACGATGACATCTATGGATGGTAATGGGAAGTTTTCCTTGGGGCATGCTTTTTAATGTCTCGAAAATCTATGCAAATGTGTATCTTCCCATTCTTTTTGAGAACGGGAACAATATTAGATACCCACTGAGAGTAATTGACCGGTTTGATGAATCCTACTTGGAGGAGTTTCATTACTTCTTCCTTCACCATGAGAGCTACCTTGGGTTTCATTGGTCTCAATTTTTGTTTAATTGGCTTTGCATCTGATTTGGTGATGAGGTTATGTACCGCGATGTGTGGTGTAACCCCTATCATTTCTTTATAATTAAATGCAAAAGCCTTCTGATGTTCTTTGAGGATTCGAGTGTGTATCTCTATTTCTTCTAGAGTTAACAAAGATCCTAGTTTCAAGATCTTTGGTTGTTCCTCCGTTCCGATGTTAATATCAATCGTTTCCTCGATTAAAGAAGTGTTACCTTCTTCAAACTCAGGAGGGGCTAGAGGTAGTTCTAGATCTTCTCCATTCTCTACCGTGTATATGTCGAGCTCCTTTTGTGGGGGAGGCTCTATCATGGGGTTTCCAAAGTAAGAAGATGAATGTGGGATTAAGGAAAAATCTACTATGCGATGGGTGAGATGTAACTCTCGCATGGTGTTCAAGTAATCAAGAGTGGCTCTATCATTGTCAATGTGATCTAAGGTAGTAGATTTTTTCTCAGCTATGTTCATTAAGAGAGGATTTGACATTTTCTTCACTAACGGTTCAATATGAAGGGATACCATGAAACGGGTATCCTCCAACTCACTGTTTGGAGTGAAGCGTGACGCTGAGGTTGCTATCGAATCTGCGAGAAGATTTTTTTCTCATGGGATTGCTTCAATTGATATGAAGTCAAACTCTTTGCTCAAATATAATACTGTTGTTTTGTAGAGCTGTAAATGTTTAGCTCTAGTCTCATACACCTCAGAGACTTGGTTTGCTACTAATTGAGAGTCTCCTAATACTTTGATGTTATTAACACCGATCCTTTTAGCTATGATGAGGCTAAGGAGGAGGGCTTCATACTCAGCGCCATTGTTTGTACATTCAAAATTTAATTTAAAGGCAAATGGTAGGATCTTTCCCTCGGGAGAAGTAAAGATCACACCTGCCCCAACTCCATAAGGACATCTAGCTCCATCGAAATCGAGATTCCAATATTTAGTTGGGAAGATAGACTTTGGGACATTTGCTACATCAACTTCTTCTGCTTTGGTTACTTCTACCATGTAGAGTTCTTCTGCTAGAAGAGAACCAACACCTAAGGTATATCCCATACCTACATAATCAAATGGCAGGAAAATTGGTAGATCTTGTTCTAGTAATTTGAAAATATTTGCATTAGTTCCTAATGATATCTTTGCTCGACAATGTTAGCCTCATCCTTGAGGGCTGGGATATTCTTGATTAGGTTCGTACCTTCTAATTCTGTTGTAGGTACCAACTTTTCTTCCGGTTTCGCGTCGGTTGGTTTATTAAGTTGGTTTTGGTAGCTCAAAATCATAGTGAACACCGGCCTTTTCTTCAAGCCTCGCTAGGTGTATATCGAATGGTTTTGGATAACCTTTTTGCTATGAATACCTTTCCCAAGTGCAATAATCTTACTTCTTGAAATAACATAGAAGGGATTGCCTTCATACGGTGTATCCACGATCGGCCAAGGATCATATTATAATTGGTTTCCCGATCTGAAATATAAAAATTAGTTAGGATTGTTTTGGATCCTATGGTGACTTGCAGTATTATAGTCCCAATCGAAGTGGCTTTATGGGTATCATAGCCTCTCGGTATGTTCCAAGTCGTGGAACAATTTGTTTCTCCATACCCTAGCTTTTGAAGGAAAGAGAAGGGGACTATGTTAATTGTTGCCCCATCATCAACCATTGCACATTTAACGTAATTGTTATAAATCACAACTTGAAAATGTAAGGTGGATCACCTCTTCTTGCGATCTCAACTTCTATGGCATTTTGTTTATGTCAAATATAAACTCGATATCCCTATCGGGATGCCCCGGGAGGGTGGATATCAAAGTCTATATGGTTTACCTATGTTTCGAGAGGTGGAGTGATGTTAATTAAATGACTTAAACCTAATGCTTCCAAAAGAGAAGCCCTATGGGTAGGAGAGTTCTTCAATAAGTCCAAAAAGGAGATATGAGAGAAGGTCTTTGTTAGGTCATTAATTAAATCATAGGCACCTACGGGTTTTACTAATGGCTGTTGAATGTTATCTATCTCTAGCAGGTAACTTGGACTTGGCTGAGAGGAATACTCTCGTGTCCTTGTTACGGTTTCCACGTGTAGTTCAGTGTCTAACTCCACTAAACTAACTATCTTGGGTCGTAGCTGATTTCCTAATTGTGGTGCGACATGTGGATTTAGCAAAGTCGAGGCTTCATGATCATTGTTTCCTATCATTACACTCTTGTTCATCCCATTTGGATTTAATTTGTTGTTATTGTGATTTGGGAGCGGATCGTTGAAGATCTTGAGGGAGAGACTGTAATGAAAGTATTTGGCATAGGTGATGTAGGATCTGCTAAGAACATATCTATGAAAAGTTATCTTTGTTCTTCTGGAAGACATTGCATGAACTTGTTATAGTCACGGCATGTTCTAGTGTCATGGCCTCGAATCTTGTGGAAACAACAATACGAGTTAGGATTGTACTTCCTAGGTTGATGGTTTGGCACATATTGTGGTCCAAAACTCTAATTAAACCATTGACTATTAGGATTAAAGTTTTGCACTTTTTTTGTTTTGGTTTTGGTTTTGATATCCAATTGCATTTTGTCTTGGACCCTTGTGTTTGGACCTACCGTTGTTGTGGATGATTAAAATCACCGAGTTGATTGTCGGGGTAAATTTGTTGTTTTGTTGATTATTAATTAGCGGTGCAAGTATTTACAACATTTTCCTTTTTAGCTTGGTCAGTTACCCCATCTGTTGTGCCGCAATTTTTGTTAAGGATTTTAGGTCCTTGATTGGCATTTACTGTATTAGGATAAGTCGTAGTGTTTTGGTTGGGGATGATTAACCTCCCATTTGTTCCATACATCTTGCAACCGCTATCTATTGCAGCTTGATCTATTCGGAGGGTGCTCTCAAGTACTTCATCGTAAGTCCTTAGTGGGAACTTCTAGACTTCTTCCTTTATCTCTCTACTGAGAGAATGAAGGAATAAATCACATAGTTCCATTTGGTTTATGTTTGGAGCACTTGCCAAAGAATAAAGGATCATGTGCCATCTTTGGATGAAATGAGCGGCAGATTCATTGTGTTATTTATTAATATGCAAGAATTCCCTTATTCTGTCCTCAACAATTTTTTCATGTCAAACGCCTTGATGAACTCTGAAACAAGTGGTTTAAACGAATGGATGGAAGCTTGAGGTGTATTCTCAGTAATACCAATCGAGGGTGATGCCCTCTAAAGTTTTGGGAATATTTTGGCAACAACCCCATCCCAAGGGTCGATTATTGAATGGTTGTGGCATAGGCTTTGATATGTGCATTCGGTTCTCCCTCCCTTTTATATTTGGGAAAATTGGGAAGAGCTCTTGGAAGCATGATGCTTTGTATGGTGAAGTCTAAGGGCTATTTCAAATATTCTTAATAAGTCCATATCGCATAGGTTTTGACCATTGATGGTTCTTGTTGAGGGGTGGAGTTGGAATGGGTTGTTGATATGGCGTAGCGTATGCAGTTGTAGGGGCATAAGGAAATCCCCGTGGTTGAGCGAATATACCAGGAGAGGAGAATATATCTCCCTGTGGTGATTTGGAATACATGTTTAAGTATGGAGGAGTATTGCCCAAGAATGGATTATTTTGTACTAGACCGGGAGGTATCATATTTTCCACTAGAACAGTGTTAGAACATGTGGTTCTAATTGGAATTTTTTGTGAATACTAAGGAGGCATGCCAAACGTGCCTATTCCTGTGAGGAGGTCTACTTGGCCAGGATGATGTAAAGGATTTGAATTTCCTACCTGCATGAATTGAGAATTTTGACTTGCCTGAGAAAGTTCTAACCCTCTAACCTTTTCTACTAAAGTGGAGATGACTTCATTTGGTGAAGTCACAGTATTTATCCTTAGTGGCGTTTGTTTTATTTCCTAAGGTGGAAAAGGGGTATGATACCCTGCTATCAATGATCGTTGCCCTACCAAGTTTCACCGAGGGCATTTCCTATAGGTAGAGGTATGGAGGTGTTTTCTTGAAAAGGGACCTCGGGTCATGTTTGTAAAATTCCTATAGGTGGGTACATGCTCCGAGAGCATTGTTCACTCTGGCATAACACACTAAATGTTCATCATCTATGAACATGTATGGATCTGATTATCTCTCGATTTTTGGTCTAAGCAACACATGAGGAGATGAACCAGATTCTCCGGTGAGTGTCATGTTGTTCGAGCACGAAGGCTCTCAGATTGTGCGATGTTGAGTGAGATAATCCAACTCCCCTATTTGGAATGAAGAACTATATCTAGTCCTTTGAGGTGGAGTTTGTGTTGAAAAATGGTTAGTTGAATAATTGTCACCCCATGATGAGAACGAGGGTGATGGTTGTCTATTCAGTTGATCGTAATATGCTTCAAGACCTAGGAGAGGTCTACCATATGCATCGAATTCTGACATATTCGGGGGGTATATGAATACCCACAAAATAATGGGAAAATAGCGAAGGTGGATAAAAGAAGATGAAACACTAAAAGGGAAAAGGGAAAGTGAAGCAACTGTTCTTTTCATGTTAGGTTCACCAATTTTTACAATGGAAAAGTGACAAGTGAGCATGGGAATCTACAAGTAACTCTTCCTCACACCCAACCTCCTGAGGTCGTTCCGAGACAGCCGGTGGGGATGGAATAAACGTGGGGTATAGGAAAACTAGTTAGGTAATCTTATGTCTTTGACACACACTAATGGAATCTATGAATCTAAGGCAAAGAAGGCCCTCCTAACCTAAACTGGCATGATATATCGGTTGGTGAGGATGACTGCTAGAAGGATCCAATCAATATCAAGCTCTGGCGTGATCCGGTCTATAGGTTGTGGGATACGGGGAAAATGACCTGGGATTGTTTTGTGTATATCTCTAGATAGAGTCATAAGATGGATTATGGATATAGTGGATTCTATGGGTGATTCTCTGGTCTAGTCCAAAAATCCTTAGCTTGATTTGCTGCTACGTCCAATAAAGATAGTTGTGCAATGATGATTGGTGGAAGTGGAGAGGACCTAAATACTAATGTGCGTAAACCAGCATCAACGTCTGATTGACCTGTGGGCCTGTTGGGTTGTGGGACCTGTGGATCACAACCGTAGATTCGTGGTTGTTGTGGACCTCCTATGGTCATGTGTGGAATCAATCCCTAATCCCTAGTATCCAATAGTCATATGCCTTTTCGGCCTCTATGTTTAGAATTAACAGTTGTGTAATCTTCTCAGAGTATCTTACAGGCATTCTGGCAACCTGAATTCTTAAGCTAGTGTCTATGTCAGTGAGAATGTCTCCTGCATCTGGCTGTGGGACCAAAGGATCACAACCAAATGTTTTCTCTCTTTCAAGCCCTTCTACAGTCATGCGGATATTTATCTAGGGTAATCTATAGTTTGGCTGGTTTGACCAAAACATGTGTGCTTGGTCGTCTTCTATGTTTAATCCTCTTAGCTGTGAGCTGATCTGTTGTAAGTCTATTGTTGTTCGGAAGACTTGGATTATAAGATTTTGATCTATGTCAGTTATTGCTGCCACAAGATTGGGTTGAGGCATGATTGGATCGAATACATATTCTCTGGGCTCCCTAGGTCCTGTGATTGTCATTCAAAAGAAACAATGTAAATCTAATGAAGTAAAGCAAAACTAACTATGTGAAGTATATCTACAACATATATAACTTCTCTATTTGTGTGTTTTTAACAAACTTTTTGAATGGATTTGAAAGAGAAATTATTTAATATATCTAGAAATTGACAACTAAACTAATAACGAAATTAAAACAAACAAAGCGGTTGAGTATAGATACTTTCTGTGCGTTGTAAGTCTATTCTAAATAATGAAATAACCGATCTAACCTATTTAAAAGACTCTCAATCCTACCTCGGAATTAAGGAATGAATTATAGTTTCTCAAAACTATCAATCCCCACAACTTCCCCGGTAATATCGAAAGTGAGATTAACTGAAATGACATGCTTTTACTATTCTATTTGATATACTTTAACTAGAACTTTAAAAGTTTGAACCTAGATTTTGCAAAACAGTGGCGAATCTGATTATGTGTGGCTTTATCCCCTCAGTGTCATCTCCTCATTCCTTCATGCTCACGTGAATCCAAAAAAACATGTAATGTTAGCATCAACAGAAGTAGGTATTGGAACAATGACAATTTTGGATGTAGACTGAATACAATGCGAGTAAGAGAGGTATAGCGCAATAGAATAGAGCTTGGCTTATGCAATTCCTAGTGGGATTTATTGCAAATCATATAACACGAAACGTCTAGAACCCGAAGCTATTCTTATTTACGAACAAAACCTACAACTCTAATGTCTTCGGACTTAAAATAAAACTATTCTATCTAGATTGATTGTGTGAAATAATAACAACACTTGCACAAGAAGAATATGTGGTTTCTAGACAAAGCAAAACAACACTAACTATGCATGTAACAACTGAAAAGTATGAACTCCTAAGAACTAAAAGACTAAAAGTATGAAATGAGAATACGAGAGGCAATTTTTGAGGGGCCTTTTACTTGAGAAGAATCAATCTATTTATAGAATTCCCATTTACCCAAAGGTGAAAACCAAATTGAACTCTTTAACCATAAACAATGTAAAAACACTATTCCAGGGAACCAGAATAATAAATACGAGCAAAGGCGGTGAAAAAAGCTGGTAAACATTGAAATTTTACATGTTTTGCATTTAAAAAGAACATTATGGAAAACGTGTGAACGACTGCCGCCCTACTCGGGGTGGTGGTTATAGGATCTGCTTATTTGCCTAGTCGGCGGTCACGAGACCGCCGCCCGGGTAGGGCTATGGTTTCATAAGCGAGGACTAGAAAGCAAGGAAAAAGGGGGGAGAAGAGAAAAACAAAGCACATAGGGGCTAAGTGGGATATGCGGGATGTTAATGCATACTTGGAGAGATTTTCTGGATCCCGAACACCTTGCGAGGAGACCTGTATCATCATTAGGGCATGTGTAACGTTGTTCCAAAGTGGTGCGGTACCCCTACAATTTTGAGTGGGTACGTATAGTTTGTTTTGTCACCATACTGTAGTCTAAATGCATTATTCATTTCTATCCAAGAATCAATGGAATTATACGCAAAGATTTATACTAGTCCCTTGCATCTTCTTCCAAAGTATGGATAAACAATTTGATATATACATCTTCAAATTCAATCTCAAAGTCTTCCATCATGTTGATAAAAATATTTAAGTGTTGATCACCAGTTATAACATTATTTCCTTAGAACTTTGGTAGTCTATTTCTTACATCTTGGGGAACTACATTTGGATAACCGGTCATCCCTCTAAAATTTATAGGACCAAAGGTATTTACAACAAAAGGAGGTCCTGGGTGGGGATGGGCCATGTTGTTTTGAGGAGGTGACCTTGGAGGAGAATCAAACTGATAAGGGACAAGGGGTCTTTGAAACACATGAGTATAACTTCAAAAATGGATATCCCCTAAAGGCTTTGTTTCTTGGAAAACCCTATCAACTTTGGAAAACACAGGGGTAGAATGAGAAGAAAACTTTTCAAATTCAAATGAAGGCCCCTCTCTAGATGGAGAATTCAATTCCACAAAAATACTACCTGATTCAGAAGCACTTGAATGGAAATCTTCAATGATAGGCTGATCACTTTCATCAATGGAGATCTCTTTTCTTAACTGCTGATCTCCAATAACTCTCCAGGATCTGCTTCCTTGAACTTTGTTTTCTTAGCTCTGGAAATAATGTCCTAGTAGGATCCTTAGTGAAGAAATATCTTCTTCCTTCCAGATTTGCAAATATTAGTAACAAATCTCACTTGACAGAGGTTAAGACATTGGTATTTATCAAAAAATTAGATTAACACAGAGTCACCACTAAGGATTTCCACCTTAGTTGTGCAAATGCACTAAAAATGATCTGTCAAATGTCTGTCAACACTAGAAACTAGAAATGGAATGATCTAACCTTCCTTTACCTAGATTTATCAATGAAACTTAGTGCAATAACTGTAGAAACTAGAAATATTACACACAACACTTGTAACTTTGAACACTTCTTATAGGCCTGAACACAAGATGATGTTGAAACAATGTACTAGCACTTAGAGAATGTAAGAAATGTTTACTAGGGTCTGAATATGAACTGCAATCACAATGTCCCCAAAGCAACGGCACCAAAATGATGTTAGTACCCAAATTGATTCTCCCTCAAAGGTTGAGAAAGCAAAGATCATCCGCATTTGATAGGAAGCTTAGTGACAAAAAAATCATGTTGTGTGTCATTTTGTAGCTGGGGAAGATATGCGGCTTGCTCTTTGTCACTCAGATGTGGAGAAATTGGTACCACCCTCAAGAGGATTTGATCTATCCTCACTACTTTATGGTTGTGCCTTTCAACTAGGGTGAGAGGACCCTTTTGTAGCTTGTTGTTTGTGGAGGAGATGGAGATGTCCTTCTTTGTAAAGTTATTAAGAAGACCTTGAAGAAAACATGATCAATACAAAAAAAATCTAACTCTCACGAGTTGTCACCCTAGATAATGGAGATATTTTCTAAGAAAGGTTCAAGATACTAAAGACAATGAAAACCCGATTTGCTTCTGCATGTTTTGGTAATAGAAATTATGCATTTTTACACACACGGGAAAAAGGGGTAGTATGGGTAGGATTGGTTGTTTTTAAATAAATTTTGGTGGGAGGTGAGGTAGAATGAACTTGATTTGCTAGATCTTTGAGAGATTTTACAAAAATGGAAGGCTTGATCAACAGAATGCTTTAGAACAACTAAAATGTTCCTTTAACTAGAAGGTGTGCTTCAATGGAGGCCTAGATCAACACATTTTCACACAAACTTTAAGAATCCAAAATGAAGGCTCAAATTGAAAAACTTAATTGAACATTATCAACCTTTGTTTTATCATGCCTAAGATACCCTCAAAGGCTAAAAAAATATTATCATCATGCTAGGAGTAAAGTGATTTTAAATTTGTTTATTTCACTATCAAATGAAAGCTCTTCTGATAAATGAAATTGCAAATTCCACCAAACTATCACAAGGATAAGATCTTGTGTGATTCACAAAGATTTCAATGTAAGATTACAATGGGAACAAGAAAAACTATTTGCATACATTTAGAAATGAAGCAGACACAATTTTTCTCAGAAATCAACACAGATTAACTTAAATTTGATTAAATTCATTAGTAGGGGAAATTTTTCTAGAACAATCTTAGAGCTTGTCAATGGTTGTACACTTGTAACCACCTTGACATGATCAAATTTAACAAAAAGAAATAAACAGGTTCCTTAGATGGTTTCTCAGAAATATGGGATCTATCAAACTTTTCTCTTAGGAATTAACTCTCGACCTCTAACACTCCAACCATTTGCATGAAAAATTAATGCAATTTATAACATTTTTCTACAATGAGTTTTCCCCAAAAAATTAAAAACATTCAAAGCACCATTGCTTGTTACGATTTTGATCGTGATTCCCAGAATCAAATTTGCAAAAAAGTTATCAGGTGCTTAGAGGGAAAATCTCTTCAAATATTTCCAGCATTCAATTCTTTCATCTGGTAAATCACTCTTCATTTTACATGCCAACTACTTCATCCTCTAATATAAAAGATTTCTTGCGTGCAAGGAAAGAAAGATTAGAAAATCAGATCGAATCCAATAGTCAAATCACATCTTAATGGTAAAAGACATTTTCAGATCTTCCCCACCAAATCAAGATATCAACTGGTTTCTTGCGTGCCAAGGAAGGAAAGATTGGAAAATCAGATCGAGTCCAATAGTCAGATCACATCTTAATGGTAAAAGACGTTTTTAGATCTTCCCCACCAAATCAAGATATCAAATTAATTCTCCTCTTTATTTGATGTGTAGGAGACACTAAGAAATGATAAAAAACCATAAAAATTCATATCCCAGGAGATTTGGAGAAAAATGGCACAAAATCAGATACAAATGCATAGTTTCTGTTGATTTCCCTTTTGAATTTGGACCGTCCACATGGGAGATCCGAGTTAAGACAGGCTTGGGGGTTCTTTTTACCTTTTACAACTTTTGGGAAAAAATGCAAAATTTCTCATTTTGCTCCACCCTCCACCTTTGAAAAATGGGCTTGACACATGTCCCAATGTGGGTCCCAGTAGAACCGTGGCTTGATTCTACTATTTTACCTTGTTTTTGGAAAAAGGAAATTTTTCCAAATTTTCTGCAGCCCCGCCCTTCCGCCTTTAGCTTTTGATGTGGGTCCCAGCAGAACCGCGCTTCCTTTTTACACTTTAACCCCTTTTTTCTTAAAAGGATTTTTTTTTAATTTCTCTCCAAACTCCGCACCTCCATCGTTGACCTTTAAAACAAATTTTGACTATTCTCTGTCGGGCTTGTAGGTCATTTTGATGACTTTAATCTTTTTGACAATAAGAGGCAAAAATCCAAGTTTCCTCCAATGGCCCACCTCCCCACCTTTTGACTTTTCAAACCGCCACGCGTCTCAATGGCACATTTTGAGATGGTCCCAAAAGTAGAGACCCCAAACAAGTGTGGGCTCAACACATGTCCCAATCTAGCAGAGTCTATTAAAAAGTTGAAGGTGCAGTGAAAGAGGTGATGTGTTTAAGGTCCGAGATAGTCTTCTTCGGCCATTGAAAATTCTAAGCGAAAAAGAAAGAGTGAGCGGAAGCCTCCAAGTGTCCTCCTGGCACTTCTTCAAAATAAAACTCAGGGGCTAGTCCCCAAACATGCACGGTCCCTCCATGTGTCTTAGGCCCTTTAGGAAGTTTCTTGAAAAGTCTAAGTAAAGGAAGGCCCGATGAAAACCTCCACATGTCTTTATGGCACAACTTCAAGATGGTCCCTAAGAGCGAAGACCCTGAATGAGCGTGGGCTCACCACGTGTCCCAGGCCTTAGAAAATTTATTTAAAAGTTTAAGTACCAGAATGGAGCCAACGGTAGCCTCCACCTGTCCCTCTATTGAAATTGTTAAGGTGGGACCCTAAGGTAGATCCTCAAATGAGCGCTAGCCCACCACGTGTTTACATCCCCCCAAAACTATACCGGCTGCATGAATTTTTTTCTAAGTCCGGGAAAAGTAGTGGAATCCTCCACGTGTCCCCCGATGTAACTCCAAGGCCAAACCAAAAGGTGAGTCTTCAAATGAGTGTCATTCCTCCATGTGGACAAGTTTTGGGTTGAAACGATCCACAAAGTTTTTAGAGTGCCCGCTAAGCTGCATCTAACCAAAAAGGGCCACGTTTCCACTAATGTAGAGATGTAAATTTGACGGGAAAAACACACCCATCAAACCGTAAAAATGCAGGAAAACCACCATTTGAGCTCGAGAGATGAAATTTTCTTCAAGGAAAAAGAATTTGGAAATGTTATAAGGTTCAAACATGATCCTTGAGATACATCCATTCACGTTTCTTCAGGTATTTGGGACAAAAGGTGACAGGGAAAATAACACATGACTGTGGAAAATGGAAGGAAAGGAACAACCCGAGTTTTACGCCCAATTTTCAGACAACTCCAAATGGACAGAGAAACAAAAAACAAATTTTGGATCTTTAAGTGATCTTCGAAAAAGGAAGGAACTAATCATGGAAATAAAATGGATGACAGAGTCTTTAAGTACCAACATGGGGAGATAAAAATGTGACAGAGGCCACAAATTGAGGGATTTTATTTACAAATGGGGTGATACTAATTTGAGCACTAATAAGTACTACCCAAAATTTTACACATCCTACAATTGTTATGTCTCTAGAATCCATTATAGTACACTTTCCATAAGCTGTTGTCTTTAATGTGAAATTCATTCATGACCTCTAGAGGCATAACATTGCATGATCTCTCTATAATCAAACATACAATTGTGCACCAGTCTGTCCTTAATAATCATCTTTGTAACAAATGCATCAACATTTAATTGAGACTAACCAAATATGTTCCCAAGTAAACTTCAGGTGGTTCACCTATCTCCTCCAATGTTGGTGGTTTTTCTAGGTCTACAATGGTTAGAGGAGTGTTTACATTATTTATATTCTTGTCTTGGGTACTCCTATCTTCTTCCAATCCCAAATACTCAAAGGCCCTCTCTTGTTCTCAAGAATCCCTGAGAAGTTCAAAATTGGAACAAAATCTTGATTTGACTCAAGACTTGGGTAATGTCATAAGGAATGTATCTAGTAAAAGTAACATTTTGAGAAATATTGACAAACTCATCATATGGCACAAAAATTTTCACATTTTGGGCATGGGTGGGAACAATGAGTTCTACTTGACACAACAAGGTATTTTTCAGATGCATCTTCCTTTGGAGTTTCTTTTTGGACATTGGTGAGAACTCGAGGTTTTGGTTTGGCTTGAGGCCCCGCCACTTTGACAAATTTACTTCTTGTGTTATCCTCTTTTTCTTGGGCAATAACAACATTCATTACCAACCTGTCTATCCTCTTCTACGATGGGATTCCTCCATCCTACTTCTTAATCATTAGAGCTCTTAGGTACTCAAAATCATTATTAGGAAGTTCAAAATCTTATACCATATCTATTTCTAAATTATGAGAGGGAGGAAGAAGAGGTACCCGGTGAATGCAATCCCAAAAAAATGTAGCATTTCTTGCACTTATTACTTTATTCGAAGTTTCTCCTGATGTGAGCTTGTAGAGAAGTCCACCATGCATACATCATCATCAGTGTTATTATCATCATCAACTTCTTGAACTTGTTGATCTAATTCACATGGAGGGTGGAGTAAGAAACATTTTCACACCAATCAATTTCATTTGTCTCTTCAACAACAATAACTCTTGCATTTAGAGGATCGTGTACTACTCTATTTTCCCTAGCTCCCATGGGTCCTTTACCTCTATCATCAGATATCTGATCATTTATAGGATGATTTGCAAATATTTCTTGTCCTTGTTGCCTATGTTGACCTTGAGAACCTTGTCCAATTCCTTTCTCTTCCCTGGCTAGCTTGTAAGAGATTTCTTTGATAGCTGCCGCGAGTCTTTACAACTTCCTCAAGATCCACAACCTTACTTGATTGAGGCTTCTCTAGGTTGATTAGTTTAACACCCTCCCTCTTAGGATGTTTTCCAACTACTTTAATGTTGTTCTCAATTTACAGAGCCATGGTAAAGGCCTACCTCAAAGTTCCAGGGTTCTTATCCCTCAAATAGTAAGCAACTTTCTTATCAAATGCATCTAAATACTTTATTAGACATGATTCATCACATGGCCTCAAATTAACAGGTAGTCTTCTTAATGTTTTGTTAAATCTTGTATTGAAATCATGCACTAATTCATTAGGATTATTTTTAATATTTTCAAATTCTGATAAAAGAAACCTAGGGTTTGTTTTATCTCCATACTACAATCTAAAAGCATTCTTCATCTCTATCCACGAATCGATGGAATTATCTGGCAAAGATTTATACCATTCCCTTGCATCTTCTTCTAGAGTATGGATAAAAATTCAATGTACACATCCTCACATTTTATTTCAAATTCATCCATCATATTGACAAAGAGCTTCAAGTGCTGATAAAAAATGATTGCATTATTTCCATGAAACTTAGGCAATCTATTTCTAACATCTTGTGGCACAACATTTGGATAGCTAGCCATACCTCTAAAATTGATGGGACCAAAAGTATTAACAACAAATGGAGGTTTGGGTGAAGGATGAGCCATATTATTTTGAGGAATTGATCTTGGAGGAGATGCAAACTAACAAGGATTGAGAAGTCTGTGTGGTAAAGGGATGCAATTATCAGAATGACTACCCTCTAAAGGATCTGTTTCTTGGAAAACTCTATCAGATTTGGAAATTACATGGGCAGATTAAGAAGTAATTTTTTCAAATACAAAAGAAGGACCCTCTCTAGATGGATAATTCAATTCAACAAAGAGACTACCTGATTTAGAAGCACTTGAGGAAGTATTGCAATCTTCAATCATAGGCTGATCAATTTCACCAATGGAGATCTATTTTCTTGATGTTTGATCTCCAACAACCTTCCAAATTATTCTTCCCTCTAAATTATACTTTCCCAAATCTAAAAACAACCTTCTACTAGGGTCCTTGGCGAAGAAAGATCTTCTTCCTTCCATCTTTGCAGAGATTAATGACAAATCTTACTTGATATATGTTAAGACACTGGTATTTATTAATAATTTAAATAGCATAGAGTCACCACTAAGGATTTTCACCTTAGTTTGTGCAAATGTACTATGAAATACATATCAAATGTCTGTTAATACCAGATTCATGCAAAGCTTACAATATCTACTCTTCTTCTACCCAAATTTATCAATGATGATACAAAATTTAGTGTAATAACTATATAAGCTGGAAATATTACACTCATAACTTACAACTTTGAGCAATTCTTACAGATCTGAATAGATAATGATGTTTCAACAATGTATTAGCACACAACACATGTAAGAAGTATTACTAGGGTTTGTATGTACTGCATTTGTAAAATACTTCAAAGAGTCCTCGAAAATGGTTCCACTAGTGTTGTTGCCACAAAATAAATCTCGAAGCTCAAATAATGCTCGATAACGGTGCCATGAGTGTTGCTGACATAAAAATAAATCTTGGAGCTCAAATAACTCCCTGAAAATGATGCCACGAGTGTTGGTATCAAATTCCTTCTCCTTTTCAAGATGAGCAGCATCACAGATTCAACATGGAGCTTAGAGACAAATAGATCATAATGCATGTTGTTTCAGTAGTGGGGATAAGATCTAAGCGGCCCTTTGTACACTCGGGATTATAGAGAGATGGATATCACCTTCAAGATGATTTGACCTATCCTCACTAATTCAGGTCGTGCCTTTCGACCAAGGTGAGAGGACCATAGTGTAACCTTTGTTTGATGAAGGAGATGGAGATATCCTTCTTTTGAAAAAAATTTATGAACAAAACCTTCATAAAGTATGATCAATACTCCATAATTTAAATCTCAAGAGTTGTCACTTCTAAAAGATGGAGATACTTTCAAAACAAGGATAAGGTTATCAAGACATTATGGAATCCTTATTACTCTGCATATTTTAGTAAATAGATTTTGTTCATTGTGGACACACAGGGAAAGCAGGGGTAGTTCAGGATGGATTCATTATTTTTGAATAATTTTTGTGGGAGATTAAGTAGGATAAAATTGATTATACCAGATCTTTGAGAGAATTCACAACAATTGGAAAGCTAAATGACATAAAGCTTTGGAATAGCTAAAATATTCCTTCAACCAGAAGGTGTGCATCAATGGAGGCCCGAGATCCGCATGATTTTACACAATCTCCAAGAATTTAACACAAAGGCTCGAGCTAAAGACTCAATAAAACATCAAAGACCCCTGGTTCCTCATGCCTAATATACACTCGAAGGCTTATAGACAATATTTTTCAACAAATGACGGTGAAGTGAGTTTAAATTGTTTATCTCATCACATGATGAAGGCTCTTCTTGAAATGAAATTACAAATGCAACTAAACTATCACAGGACAAGATCTATCTAATTATGTTATCCTACAAAATTGACAAAGGTAATTTACAGTAACCATACCAAAATTCTATTTTGGCCCCTGTGGAAGTCTCGATAAACATTTGAAATGGCCCAAAACTTTATTTCAAGAAATCAAAATGTTCCAAGAGTTAACCGTTTTTGGTCAATCCTTCAACGCAGAAAATTGGGTGTCAACATGACCCAAATTGCACCCTTTTACAACTTGGCACACCCATCTTCGTGTCGACATCCCATAATCTATGCCTTTTGGTGCTGAAATTATCATGTCAACATCACCAAATATGTGCCCACTCTAAATCCTTCGGCGAGAAAATTGAGTGTTGACACCTCAAAACCTCGCTCCCCTTTGGTTCTTTGCGCGCTGAAAATGTTATGTCAACACCACTAATGTTATGCCAAGGCATATTTTCCCCGTGTCGACGTTCTAAAAAGTGTGCCAAAGGTGGTTGGTGAGATAATAAATGCCATTTTTTCTATAAATATGTGCCCGACACCTATCATTTTCACAAATTGAAAATTGCGAAAAGTGTTTTCTCTGCACTGTCAGCCATCCTTATCACCCCCGCGTGCCATTTTTTGAGCTTGTGGACCGACGTTGTTCTTCATTTTTATAAATCCGGGTAAGTGGCTCCTCTCCTGGTTGTTGTTTTTGTCTTGTTTGTATTAGGTATTAGGGTTGGTGTAAAAGATAAAATCTAAAGAAACACACCTAACAAAATTATCAAACCAACCAAGCCCTTTTGTCTCTCTTTCCAGATCTATAAATCTGAAAGACCCGTACCCTCAAGAAACTAAAAACCATCTTTCCCTACTTGTTGCCTTTACAAATAAACCATCTCTTTGCCATCCGACAAATCTAAAAGAGAGAAGAAAATAAATCAAGAAATTGACAAAAGTATCAAACCTGTTGAGACCCTCGCGCACTTTTTTTTCATGTTACACCTCCCATAGTTGCACTTGGGTGCACCGTAAGCTAATGTAACATAAGCTTCTTCCGCGCACATCTAAGAAAGAGAAACACTTAGCATTTTGTTGTAAGGCACAGGCGCAACTTCCTTAACATCAACATCATATGTTGTATGTTGTTAACCCGCGCCATGTGCCTTGGCCTTTGGCACACTAATTTTCCTTGCAACACCTCCTAAAGTTGCGCCTTGGCACACTTTAAACTCATGTAACATAAATGTTTCTGCGCCTAGCTAAAGCATATTATTCCTAAGGTGGAGGCACGACTTCCTTAACATCAACATAACATGTTGCATGCTGTAAAACTATGCCATGCACTTTACCCTTTGGTGCTACATTTTGTCATGTAACACCTCTCAAAATTGTGCCCTTTCCAACTTGGTACAACTTTTCCTAGGTCAACACCAAGTGCAATTTTCTTCATGTTGACACTTGCCTAACTATGCCCCTTCTAACTTGGTGCAAAAAGTTGTATGCTAACACCCTAGAAAGTGCACCCAACTATTTCAAGCTCCCGCACTCGCCGAGAACCTACACCTTGCACCCTAAGGCTTATAATGTATTGTTCTTCATTCTGTAAGATTTCATTATGAATAACATGATGGTTGACATGGCTCTTCTGTGTTGGACCTCCTTTATATTTATTGTAGAACAATAACATCCATCCTTAAGCTTCGCATATGTCTTGTCAAGTAAGAAATCATCTAAAGCTAAGGAGAAGGCTAAAGCGGTCAAAACAAGAGATGAAGTTTAACTATCACAAAGTCGAATGCCTACCTCACATACAGAATGCAGCCTTGACATCAGAGACTCTGAGCTTGGTCATATTGACATGGATGATTTCTGGGCAAGGACCACAAAGGTAAGCAGTGGCCCGTGGATGAACAAATTAGTGGGAAATGGATTGCACTTTTAGCTAGGCTTCTAGTAAGTATTGTAAATAATCAATTCATCATGTTGGTTGCCTGATGTTATAACAAAGACACTAGATGTGTCGAGTATAAGGAAGGAAAGACAATAATAAACCTCACTGCTTATCACTTTGAGATAACCCTAGGCATTCCTCATCACAGCCATTATGTGGAGATAAGCCTTGAAGACTGCAAGAAGACATGGGACGATAATGAGGATAAATGCATGCAGATGATGAACAAACTTTATCTAAAGAACAAGAAGCTGGTGAGTAGATGGCCAAAAACCATCCATCATAGTGACTTCAATGAGGAGTTGAGTGATACAATCACCTTCTTAAACAGAGTATTTGGGCTCCCTGATGCCCATTATTTTCACAAGTGGATGCTGAGGTACCGGAGACCATGAGCAAGAATGTGCCTGATCAATGCTTTAGCTAGGGTGAAATCATTAGTGACACCATCTCCCAGCAGCTTCAATAAGTCCTAACAACTGAGAAGTTCTACATGAATTCCTACATTGTGTATGTTGCTGCTTCGTAAAGGGATTTCACGGATTAGCTCAAAATGGGGTTTGGCCCAAGTAAAGATATATGAGTTGTACCTAGAGCTAAGGCTCGAGGCCAACATCTCCTAGTTCTCTAAAATCAATAATGCATTCTTCTATGAGGTAATCTACTTGCTGAGGCCAAACACGAGACATGGTTAGACTAGCCCGAGTGTGATTGTTGCTACAAAGAAATGGGGAGCATTATTTACACAATTCCCCACATTCACATACCTCAGAGCCGTGAATTTCGAGGGTGAACCAACAAAGCTACCAAGGTTTGCTGGACCAAAGCTGATCCTACTAGAATTGTCAAGGTAACTGATCACTTATCATGAGAAGTGCATGAAGAGAAAGAAAGGAGGAACCCCATTCCCCCTTACAGTTGGCCGATACACCTGCCCTCACTTACCAAAGCATGGGAGATGTATGCTGAGCTAGAATTGCTAAATTTGAAGCACAACTTCCTAGCAAGGCCTACCTTCGACTTCCGAGTTTTCTCCCAAGGGAAAAATTGATCCCATCCATGTTCCCAAGATTGAGGACATTTGGATCAACCTGACACATGAGATAGATATCAGGTGAAAGGATCACTCCTAATTGGCTATGGAGGAGATCATCCACTATGGCGTAGCCATCATCCCAAAGTAATTCCAAGAGATTGATCAAGAAGTTGATCAGGTTTACCTTGACACAGATGGGGATGATTGGCCATTCGTAGAGATTGACAGAGCCAAAACATCGAAAACCATTCAGGAAAGGGTTAAGCCCACATTACAAAGACACTCGAGCATTAGTGCAATCGAATGGCCTCACATACCTCAGAGTTGATTTCACTACTTCTCCTTCAGGTAGTGCACCTCCAAGGCAAGATCATGTGTTGAAAGGAAAAGGAAAAGATAGATCTTCACAAAGAAGGGGAAGCCCTGTCACGTGAATGCTCTCTCGAAAAAAGCTTCAAGAGGAAAAATAGGAGAAAAGAATGTTCAAGCCTGAAATAACAAAATAAACATCTCCTACAAGCATTATAGAAAATGGGCAACGCTCCTCCAGTAACTCCCGCCAAACCTATTCAAGTTCCTAGTCAAGATAAAATGAATGAATATGTTAAGATTGGTGAACAAGGAATGGCAATATCATCTTGGATTGAGCGGATCCTCAAAGATGGTGAAGAAATGCTTGGGAAATTCACACTACTCTACCAAGATATAACCCAATAAATAAGGAGCTAAAAGCAAGAGAGCAGGTTCCCTATCTAAAGAATTGGATAACACAAGATTACATCATGAAACGCTCCAAGCAATGGTTAATTGCTCATCCGACAACCTATTCAAGGTCGGCGTTATAAATCACCCACTGGCACATAACAAGGCTCTCACCGATTTAGATTACTAGGTGGATCGAGATGGAATATATCCTAGAGAGAATCGATAAAATTAAAGATGAATCCCCTGGACGCATGATACAACATGGAGATGATGGTTACAAAAATGTCTCCAAGGATACTCAAAGTGAATCGTATAGCTTGAGAGAAGCAGACGATACATTCTAGTGCTTCAAAGTTATCGTCACTCAAGGTTTGGCACTAGAGGTCACTTTCTGATCGAGAGACAATCAATAACCTCGCTCGCTGTGATTTCATTAGCTTCTTGATTGATGCATGCGAAGAGTTTGCCAAGTTACTGGAAATCTCAAGAATGAGAAAGAAATTTGCAAAGTCATTAGAAACCATTTTAAAGGTCCAGATCATGATCAACTTCAAACAATGATCAACAAGTTTGTAGAGTATCAAGCACAATGTCACATCGATTCTCTGATCAAAAACATGATATCAAGTTTGAGCAGAGGGATGATGAGGAATATATTTTTCTTCTTCCCGGGATCCAATGATCCTTTTTGTAAAATATTTAAAAAGCATGATGGCATACATGATGACATCATCCATGTTGCACCATGGGATGTTGTCATCCTAAAACTTGCCCAAAGTCAACTTTTGACTTTTTAGATATTTTGTAAGTATCTTGTAAGATATTTTGTAAAGTTTTTGGTTTGTTTTTTTCTTGTTCCCTCTTCTCCTTCTATAAATACTTGAATACTTGTTGTATTCAAGGGGGTGGAAATATTTTGTATGAAAAGAGAAGTGAGGAGAGAAAGACTTTGTGCTTTCTTATATGTGAAGAAACATTAATACACATTTTCGTGACTTTGTGCTAAATCTGTGTGTTATTTGCATCGATCTTTCTTAATTTAGATCTATGTTTTATTCTATTGAATTCATTCCTTATATTTTCATATGTTCATCAGTATTGCTTTATTTGTTTATGCAAGTAAGTCTGGCTCTGTTTACTACCAACCCAAAGCATAGACCTTATGACCTTTCTATCTTGGAATTCATTTCTTTTCTTCCTTCAGAACTACCCTCCTCCATCCCTTCTCTCCTACCTTTCTATTCATTGTTGGAACTACCTCTACTGGGATGAGATCCCAAACCCCCTGAAGTTAGAATAGTGTAGATTTGCATAGATTCCTTCTTGATAGATTAGTAATAAACTAGTTTCGCTTTGCTATCTCAAAAAGGGGCTATGCCCTACACACTGTTGGCCTGTTTCCCCACGACCCACCTAACCGATAGTTTTTCAAACCAACAAATTCAAGAGGGACTTTAACACAAGATTGCAATAGGAATATGAAAAACTACTTGTAGAAATTTTGAAACAAAGGAGATACAAATTTCTCAAGATTGACGTAAATTAACTTGAAATTGATTAGATTCATCGCCAGGGAAAGCCTCCAGAGTAATCTCGAGCTTTGTCAATGGCTATTCATCTACAACTAACTTAACATGATAGAAAATCTAACACGTAAGAAATTAACCAGTATCTCAGATTGGTCTCTCGGAAGACAGATCTCTCAAATTTTCTCTTAAGAATTCAATTCTCGACCCTTTGCAAGAGTATTCTCATTGCATTTATACATTTCACTTGCTCACTAATCCCAAAATTTCTCCCCAAAATAATAATAATATTCGAGAGGACCTTTGCTTGTTACCAATTTTCCTTAGAAAGTGATGTTTAACAAATTTACAAAAAAAGTTTCATTGGACAAATCATGAACTAATCACATTTCTCGGACCTCAACTAATGACTAGAAGTCATGCCACAACTTTTTGGTAGTCCTTTTAATCATTCTTATTCTATCATGTGAGAAATCCCCATTTTAATCATTCTCTGGAGGCTCTATATAGCTTGATCTGATAGGTAATCCTTTTCTCTCTCGAGACAACACCTTTTTCATCTTTTACACCTGTAACTTCCATTATTTAATCCTTTTCCCTCTCTTTTCTCTACAACTCTGCCCCGCATCCATATTCTCTAGTAATTCACATTTTTTCAAGTGCCCGAGCATTTCCAAATTCAAAATATCATCCTTACAAATCATTAGACTCAAAAATTAAGTTCTAAATCCATTCAATTACACTTTCCAGATAAAAGCGACAACGAATTTCATCAAAAATGATGAAAATAGTGCATATTCGCATCTCTAGGAGTCTTGGAGCAAAAATGGTGAAAAAAATGCAATGCACAAAAACCATTGATTCTTCCCCTTCTCTACTTTATATTATAGCCATCCATGTGTTTCCTTGGTACAACTGCTAAGGAGAAGTACAAGGGCAAGTTTCCAAACAAGCATTGGCCTTCCACGTGCCCTAGGCCCAAGAAAATTATCTTTTGGCCATTGAAAAGTCTTAGTATAAAAAGGAGCCAACAAGATCCTCCACATGCCTTAATGGCACACTTTGAGATGCTCCCAAAATCGAGACCCCAAAACAAGCGCGGGCTCACCACGTGTTTCAATCCAAGAGAGTTGTTAAAAACATTCAAGGATCAGCCAAAGGCTCCATGTGTCTAGGGTCCGAGATAGTTTCCCTTGGCCGTTGAAAAGTCTAAAGAAAGGGAAGAGTGTGCGGAAAGCCTCCAAGTGTCCTCATGACGCTTCTTCAAAATAAAATTTAGGGCTAGCCCCAAACAAAGCGCATTACCTCCACGTGTCCCAGGCCTTAGAAAATTTCTTTGAAAAGTTTAAGTATAGAGTGGAGCCAGCGGAAGCCTCCACATGTCTCCCGATGCAATTGACAAGGTGGGACCCCGAGGAAGATCCTTAAATGAGATCCGGCCCTCCATGTGTCCATGGTGCACCAAATCTACACGGCCGCATGAATTTTTTTCTAAGTCTAGGAAAGGTATGAAACCTCCATGTGTCTCCCCGCCGTAAATCTAAGCTCAAACCAAAAGGAAAATTTTTAGATGAGCGTCGGTCCTCCACGTCGAAAGGTTTTAGTTGAAGTGGGCCTTAGAGTTTCAAAGTGCCTCACCGAGCCGCATCTAACTAGAAAGGGCCACATTTTCACAGATGTTGAGATACAAATTTGACCAGGAAAAATACACCTATCAAACCATAAAATGCAGGAAATTCACCATTTGTGCCTGGAAATGAATCTTTCTTTAAGGATAGAGATTTTGGAAATGATATAAGGCCCAAATATGATCCATCAAGCCACATCCAATCATGTTTCCATAGATATTAGGACAAAAATTGACAAGGAAAATAAAACGTGACTATGGAAAAAACACGAATGGGAAAAATCCCAATTTTTTGCCCAAGTTACAAATCTTTCACATAGATAGAGGAATGGAAAAAAACAAACTTTGGATTTAAAGTGATCCTTGACCAAAGGAAGGGATTGATCATGGAAACCAAATGGAGGATAGATTTTTCATGCATCAATACGGGGAGATAGAAAAGATGACAGAGCCCGTAAATTAAAGAATTTCAAGGACAAATGGGGCGAGATCAAATTGAGCACCAACAAGTCCTTATGTTATAACTTATAAATTTGGATCTAGTGAATACAAACTATCTACTAAAGATGGAAAATAATTTAAGGAGCTATGAATTCCATTCATCTAGAGAAGTTCTACTCCTAAGTTCCGAAGAGTAACCCTTGGGTGGGACAAATCAAGACATCCACCTATTTCATCATTTCACCTTGTTTCCCACTTGTATCTTTCTACCTCACCTTATGTCACATGTTCTCCTTATTAGGTCATCATGCCCATTTTCTACCACTCTTATTCTCCTCAATTATGCTTTCGCTCACCGCCTTCATACGTAGCATGTTGGTTATGGCTTATGAATCCCTTTTCTCTCTTCTTTGGCGTGTGGTTCAAAATTCCAAAAAGACAAAAACATTCACATATGTATCACAAAATAACCAAAAAAGTAAAATTGTTCAAAATACCAAAAATAGTATAAAATTGTTTAGAAAATATAAAAAATTACAAAAATTCTTATCAAAAAACATTCGCGACTATGTAACTTCATTCGCCACTTTCTTCATTTGATTGTTCCCAATCATCTGCATTTTTTCTAGTCAATAAAACCACTCTTCTCAATGTAAATTTTCTTAGGGACATCACTTGGATTTGGATTTCACTTGGGGCAAAATTAACATTGGTCTATCTATTAATTGTGGAAAATACTAGGAATGTATTTCGACATTATTATTTTAATCGTTATTTATTGTCGCTTACTTATTAGTATTTAACATTGGTGTGCATTGTTTAGTGGCTTGTTTTTCATATTTTCTTGTCTAATGTTTGTACATATAGAATTTTGTCTTGTATATTCTTAGCTCAATCTCTTATTTTTGTTAGTTAGAATAACCAGTACTCTATGTATCTGGAATGCACTTATAGACCAATTGCAAGAAATTTGTTCGCATCTTAGTTCACATATAAATTTGGTGTGGATCCTTCATGTTCATATTGGGTTTATCTCCATTTTTTTTTTGTGTCTTTTTGTCACTTGCATGTGTTGTGATTTCCTCCTAGTTATTTTAAGCCATGGAATCTTTTCTTTTTTGTTGTTTATTCAAATATTTCAAAATCCAAAAAAAAAAGTTACAAAATTTTTGAAAAACATTTACTTATCATAGAAATATTACAATTGGAAATCCTTGAAGTGAATTTTTCAACATCTTCACACTATCTTGATACACTTCATAACTTTATCTATTACCCTAGTGATCGTGCTAATCTTACAACTATCACTTTCTTCCCTTTGCATGATATGTTAAATCTATTTGGGACAAGTCGAAAAATTATTTTCATTCATGATATAACTTTTCCGGGGAAATTTCAACTTTGATCATTTTCACAATGGATCAAACAAGAGTTTTATAAGGAGTCTCTTTAACTTTGATATTCCAGTTTGATCTTATTCCCTCTTTGGGAGAATTTGCATCTACAGTTGATTATCTTCTTTTCAAATTTATGTTGCATTTTTTTGTTTGCTTTTTAAACCACTTACAAGTAGTGTGATTACATCTTGGTTCCTTTATAACCCCGATGCCCGCACCTACTCGTTTATTGGTTTTGTTTTCAAATTTGATATTTTCTTTATTGTGTGTATTTTTTACATGCATTTGGGTTAACCATCTTGATTATTTTATAATCACGGTGAAAAATCTATTGTACAACAACAAAAATAAGGTTACTATAAATTACTCTCCAAATGACGATCATGCTACAAACACAGTCCTTTCCAATCCTTGTTCTAATACTTTTTTTCCTTCCTATCGAGCAATCGTCCACCACTTTACAACATCACACACCAACTTGAGGGGGAATTCCTCTACCATTTTAATTGTTGGGGCATCCTAATGCTTTATTACTTTTTGGGGCATCTAAATTCTTCACAACATTTCACTCGTTGATCTGCGTGTTTCTATTATCTTTAAAGCACTATTACTTCACAATAAGACTTTAAAGAGGGAAACAATGTAGACACCCCTAAATTACTCACTTATTCCCAATGCTATCCTAATACACACTGTTATTCACCCATTTTTATTAATTTATTAAATCGATTAATTCATACACATTGCACCCTTTGGATTAATTAAATTAATCCCTAAGTACCCTTTGTTCCCCCTTGTGCTAAGTTAACTATCATTTATTAATTAAATGATTAATTAATTAAGTTTGCACATCTTATTCAACTACCACTCATTCAATAGCCACATGGAATCTACTCTATCTCCACATCATCATCCTAGTTAACTACACTTCTAGAATCCTAAAAAGGTGGGGACAATTGAATTACACATACAAACACCTTTTCAAATGCAACTTTTGTAATTAATTCATTTACTACCCCAAAAATTGTTGGAACCTCCTCCAATGTTATTTTTAGCATGTGCATTCAACAATATTCAACCAAATTTTAACCACTTTTTCCTCTATAAAATGTAGGATTGTCTTATCCCAAATCCTCTTGAATTGTTTGCAAGTAAAATCTATCAATTTGCATTATGAAGCTTTCCAACTGCTCGAAGAAATTTCATCCCAAATTTGGAGAACATTCAAGAGCACCCACATCCATTTATAAGGTTCAAAAATGAAGTTTCTACAACCTTACTGAGGTTTGCATTGAAGGATTATAGGGAGGTTTGTAAAATTTTTGTGTCTTTCATTACTATGATATTTCCTTTTTACACACTTTACCTTATTGCTAAGAATAGTATCTATGTCAGCAATATTATTATAAAAACAAGAAAATCAACATATACAATTCATATATTTTACTTGTTAAAAATAAATTCACAATTTAATTTTCATTTATAATTAATAATTATTAATAGTTAATTTAAAAGTTCTTAATGAGGGCGTCAATTTTTTTAGAGGCCCCACATGTATAACCCAAGTACATAGATGGGATTTTACAATTTAATCTTTCTCATAAGATCCTTCAAATTCCCAACTATGTGGGATCTTAAAGTAATTAGCATTTGCAAACTCTTCAAATATGTATTTCCCCTCATCAATGAATAATATGTTAGAATCAACATATCTCTCTTTGTACACATCAATAACATCCTTTAAAATTTTCTTATATACAGCTTCAAATTTCCACTCTGAGATCTCTCAAATGTATTTGATATTATAAAATTTTCTCTTCCCTAAGTAAACACAATTTTTATATCGTAACCAAGAAAAGTGTGCAAGAAAATAATGTACTTCTTTTTTATCTAAAAATGTAAACCACAAAGCTATATCGAAATGTTCTCTTGCAACCTCTAACAAATCAGGTGAATAAATCCTTTGGAAATATGTATATGAAGCATATTTAAAATCATGTTGTAATTTTAAGGCTTAGTTCCAGAATATCCTGGAACTATGTAAAACAATCCTTCTACTCCTAATATCAACAATTTCCTTGCAACTGAAATTAAATGTATGATATACATTATTATAGAGATATATATTAAAGATTAATCTAGTAAATAACCACATCAAAAATTGAAATCCATACAATTTTATAGCATAAATAACAAGATGTAAACTAAATTCAAAATAACTTTCAAAAGTACATGCTTATCACTAAAAAAGCAATAAACAATAATTTCATTAAAGATATCAAAAACATTAAAGATATTAATAAAAACAAAAAATAAAAAATAAAGTCATTTTAATGCTATAAAATAAATAGTAATAATACATTATATTAAATTTTAAATGGATTCTATTGTCTTACAATATAACAAAGTATCTTCAAAATGATTTCAAAATTGGCTTACAATGAAACTAGCTCAAAATATTCATTGTAATATCATTTACAAAATTTTAACTAATGTTCTTGCATCATTTACATCATTCTCTAAAGTGCTCAGGATCTGCCAAATATGAGCCATTAGCCAATTATCAGCTTGCATATCATCTGAGAAAGCAAAACTTGGTGCAATGAAACAATTTTCTTGAGGAACCCTACCATTTCAGAATTGATCAATATGGTATTTGTAGCATCATATGATTTATGCTTTAACCAAACCATATTTAGATCCTTTATCTGTTCACAATCTACATTCATGGAAATTTTAACACCATAATAAAAGAAATATCTCTTCTTACCATACCCATATTTCTTCAAAATTTTATTCCCTAAATATTTAACATCTTGGTCGCATAAACCTGACAAAATGCTATCTCAAATTTAGTACATATGCATTTTAAAAATGAGATAAATTTTTCCTTGGAACATAATGGCATCCTTTGGTATGGAAAGATCCAAAAATTTAGAAGTCACTTGACAAATTAGCACACCTTCCAAATCTAGTATCAATAGAGGTTTTCTACTTAGATCTACACAAATAAATTAGTGAATAATATACTCTAAAAACTACCAATTACATTTTTTTATAAAATTAAAGAAACTTATTTTTCTTATATTATACCTAAAGAATGTGGTATTTGGCCTTGAATTGTTGACTCTACATCTATATTCTCATAACCATCTATAAATAAATGTTTCATAGAATTAATCATTTAAATTCACTAATTGCAAAAAAAAATCATATGAAATAAAAAAGTGAGTAGTTAATTACATGTTTCAGCTATAGTGTTATTCAAACTTTTCTCAACTTCTTGATTCTCTATATTTTCTAGATATTTCACAATATTGTGTATGATTGGATCTTTTGACTCAGAACATTTTCCAAATCTTGTTGATTAGATATGCATTTATGTTTCTTAGAAACTATTGTTTTTGTTGCATCCAACCCAACACCATGTGAATCACCCCAAGATGGCAATGCAAGTGGTTCTTTATATGTTTGAGAGACATTGAATTCTTGGATTTCCACACCTATCAACACATATTCACTAATATTAGATCAATTATGAAAAAATAATGAATATGATAGTTTTAAAACATCTTAAAAAGAGACCAAAATTCTTACATCATTAAAGATTATGTAACTTAGCAGTCACTAGCCTTATGTAACTTAGTGACCACTAGCCTTATGTAGCTAATGAGAGGTATCTCATACTTCCTCAATGTGGAATAAATCATATCTTATACAAAATAAACTTAAATTTAAGAGAATACATTTTGATAGTATAATTATTTAACTTTTTCTCCCTCCAAAATAAAAAATATAATCATAGAAAGGTACAAAACTCACTCAGGCACACATGAAACCTCAATGGTTGAAATTTCCTTGTAAAATGTCTTCATAAATAACTCTTGGTCAACATTTTCAATAATTGATACAAGAGAACGATCACCTATTTTTACAAATGCTAGAAGTAATGTGCATCCTGTATAAATGGAGATAATGTTGCTCTCCTCTTATGTGTGTTCTTTTTAATCAAATTGTTCAAAAACACTCCATTCTCTCAAAGTGGAATGGATGTCTTGACCCAATAAGACTAAGATCATTACAAGAAGGAATTTTCACTTCATCTTCATTATGCTCCCAATCTAAATCAACCTAAATTTTTATTCCTCTTCATCATGGTTATGGATGTCATAAATAACGCATAGTACTAAAAACCCATCAAAACCATGGGAAGTATACAATCTATAGCACCCATAATCAATCTCTGGAAAATTCTCCTTAACATCTTTGCAATATATTTTGTGGCTTCTTCCACAATTGGTACTTTTAAATTGGAACTAGAAACACACAAACACATCTACTTGCATTTGTTCCCAAAAATGTGAACATGTCAATAAGGTCCTTTACTATTACATCAATAACAATATTACACATATCCATAACAAGAAGATCACATGCAAACATAGATAAACTAGAAATATTCTCTAATGTAGTTTTGAGTCCAAATGGAAAACTACAACAAGTAAAATTATTTGTATCTAGATCTCTAGCTAGAGTATTTTTGTGAAAATAAAATATACAAATATAATATTTGTGTTTCCACTACATGTATTTTGGTTCCTTAGCCTCATCTAATTTTCTCTTTCCTTTTTAGCACTTTCTTTTCCTTTCTGAATTTTTGATTTTCCCTTTTGAGAAGTTTATTGACATTAATAAAATGTTTTTCTTCACCAATTATGTGACATAATTGAGCCAAATGGGTTATATGAATTCCATATTTATTTACCACATTTTTGCATCACATTGAAGTCTTGTACAATTGTCACCATCCTTCATGCAAACATATTCAAATATTTTTTCTTTTATGTTTCTTTCTTCCTTAATTCTTTTGTAGTAATTGGAAATGGTCTCATACTCTTTGACCAGGTCAACCAATGTCCTCAACCAAACACATCCTTCATATATCTCATCAGCAAGACAATCCTAATTCATTTTCATCAAGCCCACATATGCACTTAAAAAATTAGCACTAAATTGTTTTATTGAATTTGTTGTGAATTCATCATGGTTGTCTTTTTGGGTGAACATGCTAATCCACCAATCTATACATTTAGGTTTTTTCCCAACTTTTCCCAAATAGAATCAGGAAAGTAAACTAATGTCAACTTATCACACAAACTTTCTTCTTTTTCTATTTCAAATATATCTAAGCACCTTTTAATGAAACCTTGCATTTAAATTTATTAAAGCATGAGTGTTAATTTCTATTTAACTATTTTTGTTATAAATATAAATTTGAAATAAAATTATAATACACACCTTCCACTCTATTGACTATTCATTTCCCCTTCCTGGACATTTGGGTCTTCCACAACTTATCCATAAATCCCTTGCCTTAGATATATTATCAATAAATTGTGTCTCAACCCACACTCTATTTGCTTGATTTTGTTGCTTGCAAATAACATATATTGTACTCAATGGAAAATTGTGGGCCATGATTCTAGAATTTCACATTTTATAGTGATTGTGCACATCAACATACTTGGGATTTCTAAGTATTTTATTTTGGGCACTAATAGTGTGTTTCCCATCTAATATATAAAAATTGATGTTCTCATCCACAAGATCCTCTTCTATTATAATTTCAGCAACTTGTTTTGTAATCTTATTAAAAGGAAGAAGTATTGTGCATTTCGAGGAGTTGTAATCATATTTTTTATCATTGAGGCCACTATTTTTGAAACTTCATCTTCATCTAGCTTCCTGAATTGGATATCTTTAGGTGCAATTTCACACCTTTGAACATCAATAGAAAACAATTTTTCATCAAACAAGAAATGTTTTACCTCTTCACTAAGTTCTGGAGCCACTTTTAAAAAGAGTCTTTTCTTTCTTTTCAAATTTTTTTTAGATCTATTTTCATCTCCTTGAAAGAGGAAAGAGATATATCTACCTCTAATGAAGATAAATATGATCACTTGTGATATGTCATTTTTCTAACAAGTGCATGATTAGTTCCAATGTGAAGACTTTCTATTAAGAAGATGAAGAATTGAAGATGTTGTAGGTTTTCCATACAACCTTTTAAGACATTGCAGCATACCTCTATATATTTCTTGTGATGTAGCCACACCTTCCTTATTATTTCTATTAGTTGGGAATGAAAAATTCTAACCAAAACTAGCAAAAGAATATTTGGCATTTTGTATTGACCTATTCATTAAATCTTTACGATAGTTGGCCACATAGAGATCCATTTCCAAAAGATAGATTTTCTTGTGATGTTATCAATTCTCTCAACTTGAACCTTGATCACATATTTATTTATTGGTTTTGTAGCTATAACCATGCCAATTTTTGTTACATCATTAACTATCATCTAAAACATCCATAAGTCATCATGGAAGTTATCTAGCTTATGTACTTCAAAAACCATTCTTCATCCAAAATACCTCTTTCAAACTCTCTATCAACTTTTTGTAGTGGTATTTCTAGAAATGGAAGTTGACCAAGTGCTGCCATATTGTTCCTACAAATGAGACATTTGAAAAATTATCTCAATATCGATAATAATGAAAACAAATTACCAAGTGTTACCATAACGCTCATTAAAATGAGACATTTGAACAAAGTTATCTCAATATAAAAAGAATGAATATAAACACAAGAAAATTAATGAATACATCCAAGTATTTTTTCACTTAAAAAAATAGTAGGAATAATAGTTTTCAACCTTAGAGGAAAATAAACCAAAAAGGTAGAATGGGATGTCTCCCATTCTAGTTCATATTGAAAAATAATTATGAGGTAGAAAGGGAGCTCTCCCTTTCTCCATTTATTTCTTGTTGATGTATTAGCTAGTGATCACCAAGCTCTAAAAAATGGCATCCCTATAATGCATATGAAAATATGAGTATCAAAACTATTATCTTATTGAGGCATAACTAGCGACCACTAAGCTCTAAAAATTGGACATCCCTAGAATGCATAGGAAAGTATGATAAAAATATTTTAATCTTGTTGAGGTATTACCTAACGACCGCTAAGCTCTAAAAATAGTTTCTATTTTTTGTGTCAATCATTAATGTTACATAAGGCTAGTGGTCACTAAGCTACATAAGGATATAATTTGATAAGTTACACAAGGCTAGTACTCACCAAGCTACATAAGGCTAACAACCACTAAGATACATAAGGCTAGCTTCCACTAAGCTACATAATTCTAGTGGCGACTAATCTTCGAACATGAGTATGAATATTTTCACTGTGAGGAGATTTAGAGGAATCACAATTTACCTAAATTTAAAAACCTTCTTATTATCCATAAAAATAAATAATAATTTTTAGGAAGATTGGGAGGCCTCCCATTCCCCCTCAATCTAAAAAAGTAAATGTTGTGAAAGAATGAAAAGCTTCTATTTCTATATCCACCATTTTATTTTTCATTTTTATTCACTTTGAAGGAATAAATAACAATTGATATGGAGAATGAGAGGCCTCCCATTATTCCTCAATGTGAAAAATATAATGAAATATTCCATTTGGAGGAAATATTTAGGGTCCCAAGGAAAGAGAAAATAAAAAAATGCATCATTAAACTGCCATGGACATTTTCCCTATTTTGATGGCAACATGAAGCCATGTCAGATTGTTTTTCCTATGTTTTTCCTCTTAACCTCATCCAATTCTTGATATTTTAAATTCATCATGAATATATCCTCAAGACCTTTCCAATGGTACCAAGTTTTCTGATTTAGAGTTGTAGAAAGAAAGTTATGCTCATTTGAATTTTTCATGGTCGAGTGAATTATGCCTAAGTGACCCCAAGGCTCCAAAATAGGCCAAAAAGTGCCTAGTAGCCATTAAAAAAAAAATATGTAAGAAAAATTATTTAGCAACTTATAGCCCAAAATTAGGTTAGTAAAAGTTCATAACAACCGCTAACCTCAAAATTATCCTAGCAACCACTAGCCTTGAAACATCCTAAATGACATGTAACTGAAAATGGTAAGATAATGACATAAAGTGACATCCATTTTTTTTTCCTATTTTCACCCTTTTAACCTCATCTAATCCTTGATATGATAAATCCATCGTGAAGATATCCTTAATACCTTTCCAATGATACCAAGTTTTCCTGATTTAGAGTTGTAGAATGAAAGTTATGCTCATTTGAAGTTTATATAGTCAGGTGAATTATGCCTAAGCGACCATTAGGCTCCAAAATAGAAAAAAAAGTGTTTAGTATCTGGCTAACTGAAAATCAGTATGAAAAAGTGCCTAGTAGTCACTAGCCTCAAAATTAGGTCAAAAAGTTCTCCTAGCCGCTAACCTCAAAATTATCCCTTGACCACTAGCCTTGAAACATCATCTAAGCGGCCATTAGCTAGACTAAAAATGGCTAAGAATAACGACATAAAGTGACATAAAAATTTTTCCTATTTTCATCCTCTTAACCTCATCCAATCCTTGATATTATAAATCCATTGTGAAGATATCCTCAATACCTTTCCAATGATACCAAGTTTTAATTTGGATTTATAGAAAGAAAGTTATGCTCATTTGAAGTTTGCATGGTCGAGTGAATTATGCCTAGCATCCACTAGGCTCCAAAATAGGAAAAAAAGTGCCTAGTAGGTGATAACCTCAAAATCAGTAGGAAAAGTTCTTAGAAGCTTCTAGTCTCAAAATTAAGTCAAGAAAAGTTTCTAGTGACTCCTCTAAAAAAAATATCCGTGACCGCTAGCCTTGAAACATCCTAGACCACTAACTCCGAGAAAATGGCTAAGATAGTAACATGAAATGATATAATATATATATATATATTTCTTCCTATTTTCACCCTCTTAACCTCATCTAAGCCTTTATTGGATAAATCCATCATAAAGAGCTCCTCAAGACCTTTTTAACAAGTCAATTTTTTCCTGATTTAGAGTTGTAGAAAGAAAGTTATGCTCATTTGAAGTTTTCATGGTTGGGTGAATTATGCCTAGCAGCTACTAGGCTCCAAAATAGGCTAGAAAAAGTTACCAGCATTGCTAACCTCAAAATCAATAGTAAAAGTTCCTATGAGAGCTAGCCTTAAAATTAGGTAAACTTGCCTATGAACTACTAACCTAAAAATTATCCTGATGACCGCTAGCCTTGAAACATCCTAGTGGCCGCTAGGCTCCAAAATAAGATAGAAACATTTATTCTCATTTGAATTTTTCATAGTTGGGTGAATTAGGCCCTAGCGTCGTTAGGCTCCAAAATAGGCTAGAAAAAAGCACCTAGCAAGTCTCTAACCTCCGAGCAGTGTACGAAACTTCTTCATGAAAAATTCATCTTTTTTCTTTATTTTTATTCACTTTGAAGGAATAAATAACAATCCATAGGGAGAACGGGAGACATCCCATTCTCCATCAATGTGAATTTTTTAAGAGAGAATGAGATATTTTTCATTAAGTCTCATCTTTGATTTTTTACATTAAGGAAGAATGGGAGCCCTCCCATTCTTCTTATTTATTTATTTTATTTTGAGGAGAATCAAAATATTTTTGCTAAGGGAGATTAATAGGCCTCCTATTTTTCATGAAAGTGAAAAACTTCCTATTCTCCCAAAAAAAATAACAATTGATAGGGAGAATGGGAGGCCTCTCATTCTCACTCAATGTGAAAAATCAAAGCTATGAGACAATGAGATGTTTTTATCCTATTCTTTATCAATGTGGAAAATCAAAGATAATAGAGATTGAGGGGTTTTTCATTCTCTCTAAGCATTTATTTTTACATTATGGGAGAATGAGAGGCCTCCCATTCTCCTTATTTATTTATTTTTATTTTCAAGGAGAATGAGAATTTTTTCATTGTAGGGAGAATGACTGACACAAAATAGATACATAAGGCTAGTGGTCGTTAAGCTACATAAGGCTAGTGACATAAGGATAGTGGTTGCTACAATGATTCTATTATCATATTTGATTTTTCATATGGAGGGAGAATGGGAGGCCTCCCATTATATTTGTTTATAGTTTTATGTTGTCAAGGAGAATGAGAAGATTTCCAGTGTGAGGAGATTTAGAGGCATCACAATTTACCTAAAATAAAAAACCTTCCTATTCTCCATAAAAATAAATAATAATTGTTAGGGAGATTGGGAGGCCTCCCATTCTCCATCAATATAAAATTAAATGTTGTGAAAGAATGAAAAACTTATCTTTCTATATTCACCATTTTATTTTTCATTTTTATTCACTTTAAAGGAATAAATAGAAATTGATAAGGAGAATGAGAGGCCACCCATTCTACCTCAATGTGAAAAATTAGAGCTAAGAGAGAATGAGAGGTTTTTCATTCTTTCAACATTTATTCCTTTACATTAAGGGAGAATGGGAAGCCTCCCATTCTCCTTATTTATTATTTTTAGTTTTTCATGGTGTATTCATCCTTTTTCTTTATTTTATTCATTTGAAGAAATAAATAACAATCCATATGGAGAATGAGAGACCTCCCATTCTCCCTCAATGTGTAAAAAATGTTAAGAGAGAATGAGAGATTTTCCATTCACTCTCACTTTGATTTTATGCATTAAGGAAGAATGGGAGGCCTCCCATTCTTCTTTTTTGATGTAAGGGAGAATGAGAAGCTTTTCACTAAGGGAGATTAATATGCCTCCTATTTTTCTTGAAAGTGAAAAACTTCCTATTCTCCCAAAAAAAATAAAAAAATTGATAGAGAGAATGGGAGGCCTCCCATTCTCACTCAATGTGAAAAATCAAAGCTATGAGACAATGAGATATTTTTATCCTATTCTTTATCAATGTGCAAAATCAAAACTAAGAGAGAATGAGAGGGTTTTTTTCCTATTCTCCTTATTTATTGTTTTTATTTTCATGGAGAATGAGAAGTTTTTCATTTTAGGGTGAAAAATGACACAAAATAGATACATAGGGAGAATGAGAAATAGAACTTTACAAGAGGGAGAAAGTGAGGTCTCCCATTCTCACTCATAATGAAATGTTTTTAGAATATTAATTAAAAATAATAATGAATATTCTAATATGTTAACTTATCAACATTTACCTATAAAAAACATAATATTTCAACATTTATCCTAGTTTCAATATCAATAAATTTATATTGAATAAACATTGATAAATTATTACATTAATTTTACAAAGCTAGTTAATTTAGAACTTTATTTTACAAATGATAGCTACCTAGTTTCAAAATAATTTAAATTTTCAATAACAACATATTAATTTAACATTACTGCAAAACATATTAAAATTTTAATATAGCATTTTAACTTCAAAAGTTTACCTAAATGACTATACGTTAAATAATATTCACTTCAACTATTTAGAAAATAAAGTAATTTCTCTCTATTATTATTTAAGAATTATTCATTCTACCTCTTATAATTATTATATTTGACATATTTATATTTTATTATCAATCAATTTTTAGTTGTTATTACATCATGTTTATTTTCTATTTTCATTAAAAGGGGTCTAACTATATTTAATCTATTATTGCTATTTTAATTTTCATATTAATTTTTTTAATTTTAACTTTCATATTCAACCCCATCATTTTGAATTTCAAATTAATATTATCAAATGTGAACCCTCATTTTTTTGTATTCACAAGTAAATATATAAATGTGTAATAAATAATAACTATCCCACCTATTTTTTATTTTCAAAATCATAATGAGGTAAAAAAGTAATTGTATTATAAAAATAGATATCTCACCTATTTTCATTTTCAAATTCATCCCACCTCATTCTGAATTTGAAGAGTTTTCTTTTATAATTATTAAACCCAACATGTTTTTTTATTTTTGAATTTTTATCCCACCCAAATCCATTTAAAATTCATCCCGCCTCATTTCCAATTTGAAAAATCTACCCAAAATGTCTACAATGCTATAAAAACATTTTTTTAAAAAGTAAAACTTATTTTTTCCCATTTCACAAATTTAGTTTTTGCAAGGATTACCAGAGGATGAAACAAAAAAATGGAGAAATGAATGCAAGTGTTACATTATGGAAGCAGTGAAACAAATGAATCAAATAATGGAAATCGATCTCCCAATGAGGAGGATTTGAAAGCTTTCTTAATAAAAATGAATGTTCAAGTAATGGAAAGTGAGATCAAAGAAAAAGAAATGTTTAGACATGGCAGTACCTACATGATTTTATAATGATCAGGGAAAAACTAAAGTTTTATCCAAAAAATATTAAGGCCAACTCAACTACACTGGACATTATTTAATATTATCTTCAAGTGGAATATATCAGAGTTATATGCACCTCAGTTCCTAAAAGGAAAAGAAAAAACACAAGAATAGAAATACACAATTTATAGGTACCATTTCTCTACATTTTGCACATTTATTTGAAAATGATTAAAGATGTTTAAATAGAAGAAGAATACCTGTAAATATTTTCTTCCTCTAGTATCACTTCCCATTTCTATTCATCTTGATATCTTTTCTTTTCTTGTGTTCAAAAACAAAAAAATCAGCTCATAATTTTTTTATTATGGAGTTTTTCTATAATGCAAAAACCATGATTAGAGATGAACAATGCCTATAAACATCTAAATATTCTAGTATCTCTTATTTTATGTGTTCAAATATAAAAACAAAACCATCTATTGATATTATTTTTATTATGAAATTTATCTACTCTATAATGAACCATTTCCAAACTCCCCATTTTTAAATGCAATGCGCGAGAAAAAAAATTAGAACTTAGAAATTGTGGGTTTTTAATTTCATAGTTATATGCATCTTATTATTTAATTTTGAAATAGTGGGATTTTGAATCCGTCATTCACATTGACATAATAATACATTAATAAATAATATGAATCTATACAAAACAAATATTAAACATATTATTTTATTTGAATAAATTCAATGTTTTCTATTCTCATTAACCAACAACATAATTTAAACACAATTTTTCATCTTGAAGGAGAATGGGAGGCTTCCCAACCTAATAATATCACTCTTAATATGTTTTTATTTTGAAGGAGAATGGGAGGCCTCCTTTCTCCTTCATAATTAATTTTTAATTTGATGGAGAATGGGAGGCCTCCCATTCTCCCTCAACATAAAAAATTAAATCTAAGAGAGAATGATAAGCCTCCCATTCTCTCTCAATTTGAATAATCAAATCCTAGAAAGATTGATAGACCGCTACAATGATTATATTTCATATTATTTTTTTACATGGAGGGAGAATGGGAGGCCTCCCATTCTCTTTATTTATAATTTTTTGTTTTCAAGGAGAATGAGAAGGTTTTGATTGTGAGGATATTTCCCAAATCTATGGACTTAACTAGTTCTTTGATGACTAGTTCTTTCCATGATTTATGACTTGATCTACAACCTTGACTAGTTCTTAGATTTTTATTCCTTTCCTATATAAGTAAGGCCCATTCTCATTGTATTTCATTGAGTTCCATAATAATATATGATATTGTTGCTCATTTATTTGCAAATGTTTTATGTAAAACTATTCTAGTGAATTGCTTTCATCTTATTGATCATGGTGTTTGATTAGCATCTATGTTCTTGGCTTGGTACGATTTGGTCATCTTTCCTTTTATGGTATCGACCAAGAAATTGTTGTTGACATCTGTCTGTAAGTTCCATTTTGCAAGGTTTTTAAATATTCATATATTGAGAATTTGTTTGTATTTTGTTGTCGCGTGAATTTCTATGCAAAATTGAGGCAACCATTAGATCCGTATAGGCGGGAAAACCCTACGGTTGACTATAAAGTTTTCCATTTCTGGAGGCATTCATTTTTTTGGTTTTATTATTATTACAGAGAAAATTACAGGTTTCCTCGGGATTCGACTAGACAATAAAGGAAACTCGTTATCCAAAATAATCTCATGCTTATTTTTGGTTAATCGCACCCATTTTTCAACTTTTAGTGCTGCAATCAAATTATTTAGATATTATAAGCACTTAACATTTCTGAAAGCATCTTCATCACATGGGAAATTTCTTCCCCTTTCCAAAAATATAAAGAAGTCCTTCTAACTCCTCATATTTTACAAGTTACGGGCCGACAAACCTAGGAGAAACTTTTCACCCAAATGGAAAATATGGGTTGGTAGCAGCCCGATGATCATTTTTTTGCCTAAGTGAATTTCAGGCCGGTGGGGAGTTTTGGAACTTTTGTGCTTTTTGAAAATATGGCACAAAGTGAATTTTGGGCCTGCAAGCCCATGGGGGATCTTAAAGCCAAATGAAGAAAAAAATAAAGGGGCACATAGCCATGTTGAAAAGTCAAAGTGGGTTGGCGGGCTGTTGGAGGCAGTTTGAAATTTTTGCCCCATGAAGGTGTAAAGTAAAAGAATTAGCTACACCTCACACTGATGCCCAAGGAGCCACGTGTCAAGCCTAAAATACATGCAGTTGACGACATGGGAGAGTGTTTTCGCCAAATGGAAAATGGTGGCGGTCCCGAAGATGATTTTTTTCCAAAAGTAAATTGTGGGGCTGCGGGGTAATTTTTACATTTTTGTATTTTAGTGCCAAAAGGCACAAAGTGAGTTTTGGGCCCACAGACCCATTCTACTAACTGGTTTTTTCCATTTTTGTATGGACCCGACTCGAAACATTCAAATGGACATATCTTTCGACCCAATGCCCGAAACTCAACAAATTTGGCACCATTGGAAAGGTCTCGACCTCGTCTACACCATGGAAACCTAAAAATTTAATGTTGGCGAGGTTGGGTGGGTGAAAATGGGAAAAATATTCATGTCATTAATACGCAATCTGATCTCCAACAACTAGATCAAATTGGATTTGATTCGTCATTCTTCTTTCTTCGATACACCGAGTAGACACAGAGCGGTGGACTCGATAGATTATGGGCAGATTTGTAGGGGTATTGATGGCGGTAGATGAGCTTCAAATTAGTTTTCCCGCATCTCTCCTTCTTCTCTCTATGCAACATCTATAAAAGAAGGAGCTGGGCTCATTGAAAAGGGTTGGAAATTTCTGTTTTACACCCTCCCTTCTCCTCTGGTCTACAGATGAGTTCATGGAGTCCTAACTTCCCCATTCAAGTTATAATGCTAAGTTTTGCCTCTTGGCCACTATAATGTACTGTGTTGGTATCCAAATTTGTTCTCCTTTTTAGTCTGAGCAGCACCATAGATATATAATGGATCTTAAAGAAATAGTAGACCATGTTGTATGTCGTTGGTAGCCGAGGATATGTTTTAGTGGGCACTCAGGTGTTTGTGGAGAAATGGATAGCACTCCAATAGGACTTGATCTTGTCCTAGTTGTTTTAGGTTGTTCCTTGCAACCAAGGTAAGAAGACCTATTTTGTAACCTTATAATGGTGAAGGAGATGAAGATGTCCTTCTCTTTTCCTAGAATTCTATGATGGAGACCTTGATGAAAACATGATCAACACCGCAGATCTGAACTCTCACAAGTTCTCACTTCTCAAAACATGGGTATGTTCTCAAAACAAGGCAAAGGTTACTAGAGACATTGGAAATCCTGATCTGTTATGCATAATTTTGCAAATGGATTTTGATCTTTTGTGGGTATATAAGTGCAAATCAGGGATAGTACATGATAGAATCTTTGTTGTTAGATGATTTTTGGTGGGGGATTGACAGGACAAATTGGGATGGATCAGATCTTTGACAATCTATACAATACTTGAACATTTATCAGATGAAATGCCTAAAATAATCAGGATGTTCTTTCAACCAAAAGAGGTAAAAATGGAAGCCTAGGTTGCACTCTTCACACAATATTTGATAACTCACCACAAAATCTTGAAGTAAAGAACTCAATTAAACACAAAAATCCATGATCAAACCACGCCTAAGGTACCCCCAAAGGCTTACAAGAAATCTCTACAGTCAAGGAAGGTAAAGTGATTTTAAATTTGTTTATCTCCTTATCAGATGAAGGCTCTTCTGAATATGAGATTGCAAATGCCACTAAACTATCAACCAGAAATGGAGATCCTATGTGATTTCTAAAGACTTTCAATGCAAGATTATAACAAGAACAATAAAATTTATTTGCAGGCATTTAAAAATGATAACAGACATCATATTGCCCAAAGAAAAACATAGATTTAATTCAAAACTTGTTAGATTCAACAATGGGGAGAGTTACATGAACAATCTTAGAGTTGTGTGATGGCTATACACTTGTAACCAACTCACATACATGAATTTCCAACACATGAGACATTAACCTAGTTCTTTGGTGGATTTCTCAGAAAATGAGCTTTCTCTCAAAATTTGCTCATAATTTTCAACTCCTAACCCTTTACAATTTCTCCAAAATGCACTATATACCCTATGCCACATTGGAGCCTTCTTTCCCAAGCAAAGAATATGCCATGGGATCAAGTTTGTTACAATAATTCTTCATGATTTAATGAAAATGACATCAAACAGAAAAACACTCGCAGTCGCTAGGTGTGCCAAAAAGGATTAAATCATTACAAATATCTGGATCATTATCCATCCTAGAGGCACGTTTTTCATCATTGAGGCATGAAAACACCTTTGACTCATCATTTTCACCTTTTTACCTTTTCAAATTACCTCTGCAACTTTTGATTTTGTCATTTCACGTGTTTTCTCAAGTCGGGCAAAACGCGTTACTTGAAAACATCTCAAATCAAATAATTAAGCCATGAAAGTGATGTCAATGATCTGGAAGGCCAAGGCGACATAAAATCACTATAAATTTGATGAATTTTGATGCAAAAACATGATTCCAAGCTTCTTGGAGCTCCTATGGCAATCAAAACAAATGGACGCATAAAGAACCGTCGATCTTATCCATCTTTTAATCCTGGCCCTCCATGTGGAAGATGCAGATTTAGAAATAAGCTTGAGTCACATTTTTAAATTTTGGATAAGGTCGGACAAGTGGTAAAAATGATTAGATCGGGCCTAGTTTTAAAACATTTACTTTATGACCTTTTGAAAATTTGGAAAATTTTAATTTTGTCCTCGCCCCTCTGCCTTTGAATTTTGGGGATGACATGTGGCACATGGTGGGTATCATAGAAATCACACTTCAATTCTATGCATTTTTCCCTTTTTCAGAAATCGGGAAAATTTTCACATTTTTCCCGCTGGCCCGCACCCGATTTCTCCTCACATGTCTCCTTGTGATTTTGAACTCTTTTGTGAAAAAAGGGAAAATCTTCGTTTACCTCCACCTGCCCGCCAACCCACCTTGTCCTCTACCACGTATCCATCTCCTATTCGCTGTGGGTCCAACTCTCCCTTTCTTCCTTTAAACCTTCCTTGCAAATTTTGGACACGTGTCCTTTTGTTATCAGCTACGAGCTTTCAGGCCAAAATTTTTTCTTTAACCCTTTTTCTCGTTAAAAAAGGGAAAAATCCCCTTTTTCCTCCATCGACTCGCTCCGCACTACTATGTCTTTGCCATGTGTCCTCCTTTGATTGGAGCGGAGATAACAAATAATTTTGCAACTTTTAGAAAATAGAGTTAAAAACTCTAACTCCCTAATCCGGCCCGCTCCTCCATTTTGAAACTTTTAGGACATGTGTCCTCTTCCAGGTTAGTCTGGGCTTTGCAAGCAAAAAATTTCCCTTAAGCTTTTGAGCCAAGAAACATAAAAATTCACAATTTTTTCTCCGCCAACCTCATCTCCTCTGCCAATAAGAACATGCCACGTAGGAATTTTGGAAAAATAGAGCCCCGGGCCCGAAAATGCCCCATTTGCTTGAAAAAGGTGGAAAAAGAAAAGTTGGAGCACCTTCTCGCCTTTCCTCAACCAATGCAAACCCACAATGTTGCCAATACTTCTTGATGATGAATTTGATGGGCAAATGATGCCCGTCTAACCATCAAAATGCCAAAAATTCGGTATGCCCTAGAATTCAATTTTTTCACTAAGGATGGCAAGTTTTTTTTATTCTAAATCAACTAAAGCATGATTTTACAACATTTTTGACCTTCAGATTGGATTTTCAAATACAAACAATTATGAATTGGTCCAATTTGATTTTTCCATGATCTGGCAAAGGAAAAAATGACATAGCCCGTTAAATTGGAAAAACTAGGGCACAGGAAAGGGCAAACTTGGATTATTCCTTCACATTAGGGAAAACCAACAAGCTTGTGAGCAATTTAAAACATTCAACTGGAGGGGAAGAAATTTAGACCATTAATTCAAAGGGTAAAACATTTTTGAGCAGATGTAGATTTGAAAATTTTAGGGCAACATGGTGCAAGCTTAAAAATGGCACCAACATCGGCTCTTGCTTGGGGATGGGCACTCCCAGTGAGTGCCCCAAGGAAAAAATTTAGACCAAGTGCCGAAATATCCATTGGGCAAAGGAGTCATGATCTAGAATCACCGAAAACTAGCTGAGAACTTGACAAAAATGGCTGCCACATAGTAAGGCAAACCAAAAAACTGACAAAACACCAAAAACATAGCAAAAACAAACACGTGCAAGCTGGTGTATACCTCAAATTTGGGGTTTAATCCAAGAAATGTTTCAAATGTCTAGCATTAATAGGCAGCTCCGGTGATTCCCCATCTAATTCCTTGAGAAAGAAAGTATGTTCACCAATTCTGATATCAATGGCATAAGGGCCCATCCATAATGCATCAATTTTTCCATGCTTGCCCTTGTATTCATAGCTACTATCCCACAACAAGACTAGATCTCCAACATTGAAGGCTCTAGGAGTGACCTTCTTGTCAAACAATCTCTTCAATTTTTCTCTAAATCTGACATGCCTTTGATGGGTTGCTCTTCTCTCCTCGTCAAGCTCAATAATCTGATTAATCCTTGATTCATATGGGCCAAGCTCTTGATCTTCCAACTGTTGGGAAAATTGAAATGAAGATAATTACAGGTGTAAGGGTAGCAAATCCTGAGTTCCATACACCAATTTAAATGGGATTTTACCAATATCTCTTTTAGGAGTTATCCTATCAACCTAAACTATAAATTTCAATTGTTCACCCCATTTCTTCTTGTTTTGCTCCAAGGTTCTTCTAATGATATTCAACAAATTCTTATTGTTAGAATCAGCTTGTCCATTCCCTTAGGGGTTATAGTTTGAAGAATAAGTAAGATTGATTCCATATTCATTACACATTGCCATTAAAGGTTTAGCTCTAAAGCACATGGCATTATCAACTACAATCTTGACTGGAACTCTAAATATGCATAAGATTTGATTCAACAAGAAGTCCATAACTATTTAGGGATTGCCTCTACCCACTTTGTAAAATAATCGGTGGCTACAAGTATCTATTTATGTCCAACACTAGAAGGATTTGAAATCTTACCAATGAATTCCATCCCCATTGCTTAAAAGGGGCTTCAATTGATACAGGTGCGCAAAGGAAGGGAGCTTGAAGATTTCAGTCTTCTAGAGAAATGTTGGCAACTATCACATTTTCTAACCAGCTGGGTTACATATTTGAAGAGAGAAGGCCACCAATAACCAGCTCTCAAAATTTTATATGATGTTACTCTTCCAGCAAAATGTCCTCCAAAAACTCCCCCATGGAAATTAGCAACGATCTTGGGAGCTTCATATTTAGATATGCATTTGAAGAGGACACCTTCAAGGTTCTTCCAAGCCAACCCAAGGTCTATGATGATATATTTTTGAGAAGCCAACTTGAGGGCTCTTTTTTTATTTTTATTTAAATGATCAAGATAGCAAAGTGTTTATGGTAAAAGATTACATCCTTGTACCACTTAGAATTTACCAACTTTGCAAGCACATATACCCTTTCTTCCTCTAGCTGATTCACTTCCACATTCTGCAAGTTGCTCTCAACCATGAGCTTAGCAAGATCCAAACCTCTTATCAACTTTATGGTTTGGATGTCCATATCATACTCATGCGGTTTGTTCACCCATCTACATATTTTACTTTATATCTCCATTTCGGTTAAGATGTATTTCACCATGGTGTGGGGAACATAAGCAACAAATTTTGAACTCAATATATAAGGCCTGAAAAATTTTGTTGCTTTCACCAAGGAAAATGCTTATTTCTCCATGATTGTATACTTTAACTCAGCACCTTGTAAAACCTTGATAAAGAAGGCAATAGGCCTATCAGCCCCATTCTCATTCTTTTTGTAGTAAGATAGAAGCAATGGTATACTCAAAGGTAAATGAAAATATTTGGAAAGGCCTCTTATAGTTTGGGGCTGCTAAAACAGGTGCACGTTTAAGTGCATCCTTAATTCCTTCAAAAGCTTGAATGGTAGCCTCCTCCCATTTGATAACTTGGTCCTTCTTTAGCATGCTTATGATTGGGAGAGTCAACTCAAAAAGTTGGAAACAAACCTTCTAATAAAATTAATCTCACCAGAGAAATATTGAATGCCTTTCTTGGTTCTTGGGATAGGTACTTTGCTGATTACTTCCACTCTCTCAGGGTCTACCATAACACCATCTTTTGACAAAATGTGACCAAGCAGCTTGGCCTCTTGCATGCCAAAATGACACTTCTTTGGATTAAGAGAAATGCCATACTCCTTACATCTAATCAGCATCTTCTCTAAGTGCTGCAAATGATCACCTCTCTTCCTTGAAAATATAGTCTCATCATCTTGGTAAACTGCAATGAACTCATTGATGTAACCAGCAAAAGCGACATCCATTGCTCTTTGAAAAGTGTCACCATCATTCATCAAACCAAAGGGCATCCTAACAAAAACATATGTTCCCCAAGGAGTAGTGAATGTTGTCTTAAGTCTTTCTGATTCTTTGACAACCACTTGATTGTATCCGGAGAAACCATCCAATGTAGAAAGCAACTCAGACCCTATCACAAGATGCAACATATTTTCCATATTTGGCAAGGGATAGTTGTCCTTCATGGATGCTTTGTTTAGATTTCTAAAATCCACACAAATTCTGATGTCTCCGTTCTTCTTTTCCGATCGCACAAAGTTTGCAACCCAAGATGAATATCTAGTGGGCTGAATAATACCTCCATCTCTCAACTTCCTTAACTCCTCTTGCATTTTCATGGAGAGAAGTGGATTAATTGGCCTTTGCCTCTGTCTGAATGGTTTGGAATTTGTTTCAAGAGGGATCTCATGCTGAAATAAATCTTCTCTATATGCTTTCAACTCTGAATAGGACCAAGCAAGGAAGTCTTGATAGTTTTTCAAGAGTTGGGTATAGGATTTTTTTCTTCTTTACTTAAATTTCTGCTCAAGCAAACCTTCCTTGGTGTGTCCTTTGTTCCCAAGTCATGCTCTTCCACATCCCTTAAGGTAGACATGTTTCTTTTTATGATGTAATTAGCATTGTTAAAATTTGACCCAAGTGCAACAAGAGCTCTAGGAATGGTGTTTGTTTTCAATTTGATGATATATTTTCCAAAAAAGTCTCTCTTTCTTGAGTCATACACACCATTGGTTCCCAATAAAAATTCTGATTTGAAAACTCACCTTGGTTTTGCAAGAACCTTAGCACTCGAGAATAATCATCAAACACTTACCAATGCTTGATGTTGTCGAGGAGACAGATGGCCTAGTTGGCACTTCAATGTTTTATTCACAATAAGGTGAAATGGTGTAATTTCCAAACCTAGAACCCAACATTGCCAACTTTCCAGAGTAGCATTAAGACCTCTGTCATGATACATAATGTTAAAGGAATGAAACATTTCAATTAGATCCCAAACTACATGCTTATACTATTTCATACGTTGATATTTTGTAGCATACAGTTTTCTTATTTGTTTGAAAACCAGCTCGAGTCTCCTTGCAAAAACATCTTTCACTCCATACTTCCATACAATTCTTAACCCCAACAACAATGCCTCATACTCAGCAATGTTGTTAGTGCATTCAAAATTAAATTTGAAGGAAAAAGTAAAATCTTCCAAACTCGGAGAAAGCAGAACTATACCAGCACCATTTGTAAATTTGGAGCAAGCTCCATCAAATAGCAAGGTCCAAGGATAACCTACCATATCAAGGCACTTTGATTTGACCATCTTGTGTTCTTTTCCATCAGAAAAACCAATGAAATTCTCAGCATCTACATCAGCAAACAACACTTCATAGGAAGCATTGTTGGGATCTTCAATTAGGTGTAACATCTTCTTTTCACCATAAAGTTTGAAAAGGATGCTCTCAATGGGAATGGTAGCAAAAGACATATCCATTTGAACACTGCCACCAACACTTGTAACCCATTTTCTTAACAAAAGCATACCCCATTTGGCAAGGCAAATCAATAATTACAACATCAACTTTCAAATTATTACCCGGATAGGCTACAAGTTGCACTACCAAACCCTTCACACAACCAACCACCGGCACTTTCCTTTAATCCATGGTAGTACACTTCCCATAGGTAGTTTTCACTTTGATATCTAGCTCATTCATGACTTCTAGAGGCATGACATTATATGATGTACCAAAATCAAACATACAATTGTGAAGTAGCCTATCTTTTATGAGAAAAGTTGTGAAGAATGGATCAACATTCAACTAGGAATCAACCAAAGATGTCCCCAAATATACCTCAGGTGTCTCTCTAAGAACTTCAACTGTTGGTGGTGTTTCAAGGTCAGCAATGATTTGAGGAGGAGTCTCAACAACATTTACATTTCTTCTTGGGGTGATCTTCTCTTCCTTCAACCCCAAGTACTCAAATGCTCTCTTCTTATGCTTAGGAATTCTAAGAAACTCAATGATTGGAACACTCACTTTAATTTGGCTCAATACATGGGCTATGTCATAGGGAACACTCTTTGGCAAAACAACATTGGAAGGGAGACAAGAAGATTCATTTGATGGCGAAGGATTCTTGGCAGCTTGGGCATGAGAAGGACTGTAATTTTTACTTGGGACAACGGAACCTCTCGACAGGTGGTTCTCTCCTAGAGCCTCTTTTGGAATGCTTGTGAGCAAGGGTTTTTGAGGTTTAGCTTGAGGCCCACTTCCCTTAACAACTTTGCTTCTAGTTTTATAGTCTTTCTCTTGATCTATAACAACATTCATCAAAAATTATCTATCTTCCTCCGAAGGGATATCACCATCATACTTCTTAATCATCAAAGCTCTTAAGTATTCAAAGTCATTATTAGGAATTTCAAAAGATTGCACTACATCAACTTCAAGGGCATGAGGGGGAGAAATACTTGTACCCGTTTAATGGAATCCCGAAAGGTAGCAGCGAGTCCTAGCACTTATTACTTCAATAGATGTTACTCCTCCTTGTGAGCTTGAAGAACATCCCACCATGCAAATATCATCATCAATTCCATCATCATTATTAGCTTCACCTTCTTGCTGGTCCACTTCACATGGAGGATGGGGTAGAAGACACCTATCACACCAATCAATATCAGTAACCTCTTCAACAACAACAACCCTAGCAGTTAAGGGATCAAGCAACACTCTTCCTTCACATGCTTGAGGATGTCTATTTGTAGATCCAACAAGCCCTTTACCTTTGTCATCAAACCTCTGCTCATTCCTATGGTGACTACAAAATCTATCTTGTGCCTCACTGCCTAGGTGACCTTGTGAAGTTTTCCCAATTCCCTTCTCGGATCTTGCCAACTTGTATGAGATTTCTTTGACAACCCCTGCCAAAGTTTTCGTAACCTCTTCTAAATTAGTACCTTTCTTTGGCTTGAGGTTTTTAGGTTTTATCAATTTTGCACCATCTCTCTTGAAATTTTTCCCAATTGCTTTGATATTTTTCTCAATTTGAAGTGCCATGGTGAAATCTTGTCTTAGATTTTTTAGGTTCTTGTCTCTTAGGTAATAGGCTGCCATCTTATCAAATGCATCTACATATTTAATTAAACAAGATTCATCACAAGGCCTCGATTAAGCTGAAGCGTTCTCATATTTTTTTAACCCTTGTGTTGAAGTCAAGGACTGATTCATTAGGGTTCTTCTTGATATTCTCAAACTTAGATAAAAGAAATCTAGGATCGATCTTGCCGCCATATTACAACCTAAATGAATTTTTCATTTCAATCCATGAATCAATAGAATTATCAGGTAGAGCCTTGTACTCAATCCCTAGCATCTTCTTCTAGTGTATGAATAAAAATTTGACATACACATCCTCAAACTCTATCTAAAAATATTCCATCATGTTATCAAAAAGTTCGAGATCTTTGATCACTAGTAATAGCATTGTTACCCTGGAATTTTGGGAACCTATTTCTTACATCTTGTGGGACAACATTTGGGTAACCATCCATTCCTCTAAAATTTATAGGACCAAATGTGTTAACAAAAATGGAGGTCTAGGCTTAGCCATATTGTTTGGTGGAGGTGGTCTTGGAGGTGAAACAAGTTAATGAGGAGTGCAAGGTCTTTGGGAATGGGAATGAAATTTTCAAACTAGATCTCTCTTAAGGGCAGTCCTTCTTGATGATCTCTAGAAAATTTAGAAAATACAGGAGAAGATTTAGGAGCAATCCTTTCAAATGCACAAGAAGGTCCCTCACCGATGGGGAATTTAAATCAGCAATAGGATTGTCAGAATCAGATCCTTCTAAAGAAGAATTGTAGTCCTTAATAATAGGTGCTCACTTTCAAACTCAACAATAGGGATCTCTTTTCTTATAGTCAAGTCTCCAACAACCTTCCACACCTTTATCCCCTCTATCTATGAGTTTATTGAGTCTGTAAACAACTTCTTGTTAGAGTCCTTGATGAAGAGAGATCTTCTTCCTTCTAGTTTTACAGATTTGAGAAAAAAATTATGAATGACAGAAAGGTAAGACAACTGGTATTTTCAAAATCAAATCAGCATAGAGTCACCACTAAGGAATTTCACCTTATTTGTGCAAGAATGCACTAAAATAATCTATCAGAGATGTTTACTAGCACTGGAAAATTTTCAAAGCCTTATAAATAAAACCTTCTTCTCCTTAGATCAATCAATCACAATGCAACCAAATTGTATAAACTCTTTGGGAAATGAAAAAGCATAGAAAGAGCTTGAAACTTTTTCTTAAAACTTGCATATCTGAAGCATAGAATGATATATTAACAATGTAGCAACTCAAATAATTAAATACACATGCTCAAACTCTTCAAAAACTTCAAAAACACCAAGAAGTTCCAAGAAGTCCCCGGAAGCTTAAGCGCCTAGTCATGTTGGTGTCCAATTTTTTTCTCCTTTTTAGTCTGAGTAGCACCATAGATATGTCATGGAGATTACAAGATAGATTAGACCATGTTGTATGTTGTTGGTAGCCGAGGATATGGTTTAGCTGGCACTCAGGTTTGTGGAGAAATGGATAGCACTCCAATAGGACTTGATCTTGTCCTAGTTGTTTTAGGTTATGCCTTACAACCAAGGTAAGAGGACCTATTTTGTAACCTTATAATGGTAAAGGAGATGAAGATTTCCTTCTCTTTTCTTATAATTCTATAATGGATACCTTGATGAAAACATGATCAACACCCCAGATCTAAAATCTCACAAGTTGTCACTTCTCAAAACATGGGTATGTTCTCAAACAAGGCAAAGGTTACTAGAGACATTGGAAATCATGATCTATTATGCATACTTTTGCAAATGGATTTTGATCTTTTGTGGGTATACACATGCAAATTAGGGATAGTACATGATAGAATCTTTGTTGTTAGATGATTTTTGGTGGGGATTGACAAGACAAACTGGGATGGATCAGATCTTTGACAATTTGTACAATACTTTCAACATTTATCGATGAAATGCCTAAAATAATCATGATGTTCTTTCAACTAGAAGAGGCACAAATGGAAGTCCAGGTTGCACTATTCACACAATCTTTGAGAACTCACCACAAAATCTTAAAGTAAAGAACTCAATTAAACACAAAAATCCATGATCAAACCACACCTAAGTTACCCCCAAAGGCTTACAAGAAATCTCTGCAGTAAAGGAAGGTAAAGTGATTTTAAATATGTTTATATCCTTATCACATGAAGGATATTCTGCATATGAGATTGCAAATGCCACTAAACTATCAACCAGAAATGGAGATCCTGTTTGATTTCTAAAGACTTTCAATGCAAGATTTCAACAAGAACAATAAAATTTATTTGCAGTTATCTAAAAATGATAACAGACATCACATTGCCCAAAGATAAACACATATTTACTTCAAAAATTGTTAGATTCAATAGCGAGGAGAGTTACATGAACAATCTTAGAGTTGTGTGATGGCTATACACTTGTAACCAACTCACATACATTAATTTCCAACACATGAGACATTAACCTAGTTCTTTGGTGGATTTCTTAGAAAATGAGCTTTCTCTCAAAATTTTCTTGTAATTTTCAACTCCCAACCCTTTACAATTTCTCCAAAATGCACTATATACCCTAAGCCATGTATTAGACCCTTATTTCCCAAGCAAAGAATATGCTATGGGATTAAGTTTGTTACAACAATTCTTCACGATTTAATGAAAATGACATCAAATAGAAAAACACTCGCAGTTATCGGGTGTGCCAAAAATATTAAATCATTACAAATATGTGGATCATTATCCATCCCGAGGCATGTTTTTCATCATTGAGGCATGAAAACACCTTTGACTCACCATTTTCACCTTTTTACCTTTTCAAATTACCTCTACAACTTTTGATTTTTTCATTTCACATGTTTTCTCGGGATGGAGAAAAAAATTACTTCAAAAACATCTCAAATCAAAGAATTAAGCCACGAAAGTGATGCCAATGATCTTGGAAGGCTAAGACGACACAAAATCACTATATATTTGATGAATTTTGATTAAAAATCATGATTCCAAGCTTCCTCGACCTCCCGGTGGTGGTCAAAACAAATGGATGCATATCAAATATCGATCTTATCCATCTTTTAATCCTAGCCCTCCACGTGGAAGATGCAGATTTAGAAATAAGCTTGAGTCACCTTTTTAAATTTCGGATAAGGCCATACATGTGGAAAAAAATGATTGGATTGGGCCTAGTTTTAAAACATTTACTTTATGACCTTTTGAAAATTTGGAAAAAAATTCATTTTGTCCCCACCCCTCCACCTTTGAATTTTGGGGTTGACACGTGGCACATGGTAGGTCCTATAGAAATCACGCTTCAATTCTGGTCATTTTCCCCATTTTTGGAAATTAGGAAATTTTTCACTTTTTCCACATGGGCCCACACCTCGGATTTCTCTCTTGCCATGTGTCTCCTTGTGACTCGCTAGCGAGCCAATGCTTAAGTTTTTGATTTTGAATTATTTTGTGAAAAAGGGGAAAATCTCCGGTTACCTCCACCGGCCTACCTTGTCCTCTGCCATGTATCCATCTCCTGTTCGCTATGGGTCCAACTCTTCCCTTTCTTCCTTTAAACCTTCCTTGAAAATTTTGGACACGTGTCCTTTTGTTATCGACTACGGGCTTCGGGCCAAAAAAATTCTTTAACCCTTTTTCTTGTGAAAAAAGGGAAAAAATCCCCTTTTTCCTCTACTGGCCCGCCAACCCGCTCTACACTGCCATGTTTCCATGTGTCCTCATCTTATTGGAGTAGAGATAACAAATAATTTTGCAACTTTTAGAAAATAGAGTTAAAAACTCTAACTCCCCAATCCAGCCCGCTCCTCCATTTTGAAAATTTTACGACACGTGTCCTCTTCCGATTGGCCATGGGCTTTCGGGCCAAAATTTTACCTTAAGATTTTGAGCCAAGAAACACAAAAATTCACAAGTTTTCTCTGCCACTGCATCTCACAACCAATAAGAGCACGCCATATAGGAATTTTGGAAAAAGCAGAGCCCAGAGCCTAAAAATGCCCCATTTGCTTGAAAAGGTGAAAAATGAAAAGTTAGAGCGCCTCCCTGCCTTTCCTCAGCCAATGCAAACCCACCACATTGCCAATACCTCCTAAGGATGAATTTGATAGGAAAATGATGCCCGTCTAACCGTCAAAATGTCAAAAATACAGGGATGCCCTAGAATTCAATTTTTTCACCAAGGATGGCAAATTTTTTGATTCTAAATCAACTGAAGCATGATTTTACAACATTTTCAACCTTGGGATTGGATTTTCAAATAAAAACAAGTATGAATTGGTCAAATTTGATTTTTCCACGATCTGGCAAAGGGAAAAATGACATAGCCCGTGAAATTGGAAAAACTAGGCACATAAAAGGGAAAACTTGGATTATTCCTTCACATTAGGGAAAAACAACAAGCTTGTAAGAAATTTAAAACATTCAACTAGAGGGGAAGAAATTTAGACCATTAATTCAAAGGGTAAAATGTTTTTGAGCAGATATAGATTTGAAAATTTTAGGGCAACATGGTGCAAGCTTAAAAATGGCACCAACATATTGTATCTAGTTTGGAGCAATAATATATGTTTGTGGATGATTCTCGACCCTCTCATGTGTTTCATTATTTCCTTTCTAATCTCTCATTATAGTTTGGTTACCTGTGCATGGTGTTTATATTACATTTCGTGGTCTGTGTTAAATTGCAAAATGAGTGTCTAACATTCCTTTGGTGCATCACCTCATTATCTTAGGTTTATTTTTTGTATCTTCTCAACCTTGTCTCCTTGGTAAGATAGAGTAGGTTTTAGAATAGATCCTCTGCAATTTATTTGTGTGCACCTGAACAGAGGAATAGGAACCGACCTTAATCCAGAGAGCTCTCTCAACTCACAAGGTCCCACACTTTGAGAGATGCTCCATGTTGTGCAATCACATTGAGAGTCTCAACCCATATGGTTGTAGACATTCAAGGTTCTTTATGATTCTGCACTAACAATTTTGGCATGCCGGTGGGACAAAGAAGTCTCCATCTTTATTATAGCAAGATTGATGTGCACTTGCTGTAATTTTAGCTTTTAAGAAGCTTTGAAATTACACATCTGACAACTCCAAAAGAATCAGAATCTACTGGTTTCAATAGTCCAAGCTTGTCAAGTTCATGAGAAGAATACAAACAATGTCAAGAACTAGATAGGAGGGACTATTCATTTATTTACACTTGTCCCCGGATACAAGGGGAAGATGGAGAAGAGCCGAGAGGTCTCCATCTCGACCAAACAGAACCTTGTAAACACCTCCTCTGTTAGGCGCTCATTCAATCAATAAGGGTTCTCAGGCCAATTAGGATTGCATAGCCAAATCTTTATGTCAATTTCACTGGCAGCAACCTACTCACCCTTAATGCACAAAATCTAGTCCCAATTTCAGCATTAAAGAGAATCCCATATTTCACTAGAGAGAACTAGACTTCTCCTAGTGACCACATTCAATACATTGCAAATGTTTGTGCAATTCATGAAATCACTAAGATGGAAATTTCATTCAAGTTACTAGCCTCTTCACTCAAGGGTAAAGCTTCACAATGGTTCAGGAGTCTAACAACAAGCTCTATTCAAACTTGGGACCATTTGTGCAGAGCTCTTCATAATCAATTTGGAGAAAAGGGAGATAATCTATCCTTTTTGGAGCAAATGACAACAATCAAGAGGGCCCCTAATAAACATTTTATAGATTTCAACCTCATATTTCAAAGGACATGGGACAAGATTCCATTTGTTGTAAGGCCCACCGATGAAGGTGCTTTCTTATACTTTCTTCTAGCTCTAAATTCGATATTGCTTTAATGGTTCAATCAATGGGAGGCACAACCTTACCTACAGCCTATGACATTTCCATAAGAGCTGAAAATTGTTTAATTTAGGTTGGCAAACTTGCTCCTAGACCACCCATATCTCTATAGTCAGAACTATCAGCCTCAAGCACTAGTCAGACACCCACATTGGCTCCTATACCTACTCCTAGGAATCAGAGTTCAGCTGAAGCCTCTACCTCATCCTCTAGTACCTCAAAAGAGCTTCAAGAAGTTATGAAACAACTACAAAACCTAGGGAATAAGTTAGTAACTATTAAGAGGAAACAAGCTCATAGTTCTAGTCCATATCAGCCTCAAGTTCGTGATCAAGCTAGACCCCATATCAACAAAATATGACACTAGCTCAAAGCTACGAATCGAACCAAAACCAAAGAAAACCTCAAACTTCTAGGCCTTTCTTGTCATATGATCCAAACACAACTTCAACATCAAGGACCTTGCTTCCAACACAAAACAACATGACCCAAGAATATGATAGGTGTTTCCCATGCAATAAGCCACATAACTAATCAATGTGTTTTAATGGTGCACTAAACCAGGCCTTGATGGTACATACCATTGGTGTGTCAAAAGAGTTCAGCCAAGAAGAAAATCAGTAGCAAGGAGTTCAGTAAGAAGCATATCCAAGTGAGACTATGCTTTTCAATTGGCATGCTGAAGACTTCTATGGGATGAATTGAACAACTTATCAAAGTGTAGCTGCCAATACACGGTCCAAGAAAAGGAATATTGGAGAGGGACAATCACCAAACTTAGGTAATTCTCAACCCTCCATTACTCCACAAGGTATTGGAAATAAGAATGCAACTCCCAATATGTAGAGTCATTCCAAGACACCTTCCAAACTCACTCAGGTACCAGTTGTAATGACCCATGTGCAAGAGAAAATGTATGTCGAGAAAGGGGCATTAAAAGGATAGATCATTTAACATCATCTAACAAATGAATAAGACAAATGTGAAAATTTCAATGTGGGAGTCATTGGCTATTCCAAGATAGATATATTCATTATAGAATGTTATGGCCAATTGGTCAAGCTCAAATCATCCCCCTAACTAGCAAGAGAAAGTGTTTACCAATGTAGCTCAGAATGGGGGAAATCATGGAGGACAAGAAGGTAAGAATATGAAGACCCCTTTATTCTATGTTTCATTGATCATTGGGGACAAATTGGTACATAATTGCATGATTGATTCGAGAGAAAGTAGCTCTATAATTCCAAATCAAATATCCAATTAGCTAGGTGTTCAATACGAAGTCATCTCTAGGGGGTAGTGCAATTGGATGGGACAATAGTGACAACTAATGGAGTCATCAAATATTTGAGCTTCAAACTGCACGCCTACCCCAATGTGACTGTGTTGTAAAACATATCAGTCATAGACTTTCCACCACATTTTGCATTGTGTTTGTCAAGAGAATTCACTACAAAGATTCAAGGCTATCTATTTTCTGATTGGTCACACATGCTCTTTAGAAAAAGGTATGGAGCTAAAGCCACAATTATATCCAAGACCATTATAGATTACCATATTGAGTCTTATGTACCCAGCCCGATCAATGCCAATTGTTTATCCTTTGATTAGGAGGACCTCCCAAGCACTTTTGAAGAAGATACCAAGGTTGGTTATATTCCAGACTTGACTCTCGACGAGTGGGTGAACAAGAGGCATGCTTTTGACCCTTATAAGGAGATGGAGGAATCTGAGCTAGGAGTCTACTATTTGCATGAGGAGAATCACCCTCTTCCTGACATCATTAAGCCAGAACACAAAGATGATAATGAAGTATGGCAATTATTCTTTGATGGCTCAAGGAGTAGACAAGGATCTAGAGGAGGGGCTATGCTTGTTTCACCTCAAGGTATGAAATACTACTCAGCTTTTCATTTCCAATTTGCTTGTTCAAACAATACAACAAAGTATGAGGCTTTGGTCCATGGACTGCATTGGGCAAGGAAAAGGGGTATAAGAAACTTGCAAGTGTTTGGCGACTAGTGAGCTAGTTGCAAATCAAGTCCAAAGACAAAATTCTGCAAAGAATGACCTGCTAAAGAGCTACAAGAACCGGGTATGGGACCTCATCAAGGAGTTTGAAGCATTCAACATCGATTCCATCCCAAGGAAGAAGAATGGAGTAATAGACAAATTGGCAGTGATTGAGGCAGCCTTCAATGTTGTGGAGAGTATCAAGAGTGATAAATCCTAGTCCCATATCAAGTTGGTTGTGAGGCCAGATATCCCAGACAACAACAAAAGCTAGAATTTTTTGAAAATGATTAACAAATTGTCAACTTTCTACAAGAAGAAGCTGAGTTCTCCTCAGGAACCAAGATAGGTTGGAGCAGTAGTATGGTGATCAAGTGGTGTAGCTAAGGACTAAAAAACTACCAAAGGGTCTTGTCAATTTGGGATAAATATTCAACCCAAATGACCAATTCTGAAATTAGAAGTTGAATATTCAGGTAAAAGGTGAAGATTCAGAGCCCATTTTCATAGAAGAAGGCAAAACATTGCAGATTGGCAAGGTAAGCACTCAACAAGAAAAATATGAGTTTATTCAACTTTGTCAAGAATTCCCAGATGTCTTTCCTGGACTTACAAATATTTAAGAGGTTTCAACCCAAAGCTGGCACAACACACTATCGAGCTAGATCTAGGATCTAAGCCTTTCAGACATAAGCAAAGGCCAGTAAATCCTCACATTGATCCTCTCATGAGAAAATAATTGAACAAGCTAATTGAGGTCAACATCATCTTCCCCATCAAGCATTCAAGTTGGGTTACAATCTTGGTTCCTCTGAGGAAAAGAAGTGGGGAAATTAGGTTGTGTGTAGACTTCCATGATCTAAATAGAGCATCACTCAAAGATCACTATCCACTTCCATCAATGGAACAGATCTTGTAGGTTATAGCTGGCTTTGAGAGGTTTTCATTGCTAGATGGATACTCAGGATATAACTAGATAATGGTGAAAGAGGAAGATCAGTTCAAGACAACCTTCACCACCAAATGGGGCACATATGCTTATAAGAAGATGCCATTTGGATTATCAAATGCCGGAGCAACATTTCAGCGAGCTATGGACATGGAATTCAAAGGCCTAATCAATAATATTGTCCTGGTGTATCTAGATGATATCACTGTCTTCTCAAAGAATGCTACAGACCATCTCTTCCACCTAAGGTAGGTGTTTCAGAGGTGTAGAAGGTTTGGAGTATCACTAAACCCAAAGAAGTGTGTGTTTCTGGGTCATGAGGGGAAATTGTTGGGCCACATTATCTTGAGATAAGGGTTGATAATTGATCCTGAAAGGGTTGAAGCCATCTAGACACTTCCATTGCCACAACACAAAAAATATCTCCAAAGCTTCTTGGGGAGGATAAACTTTGTTCGTAGGTTTGTACTTGACTTTGCCACTCTTGTGAAGCCTTTAACAATAATGTTAAAGAATATTCTGAATTTAAATGGACATCGAAAGGTAAAGAGATTTTGAGGCCATCAAGCTCGCAATATCATAGGCTCCAACTCTTATTAACCCAAACTTCTCAAAAGACTTTATGATATATGCTTTCGGAGGGTCATACACCATCTCAGCCATATTGGTCTAGCCCAATGAGGAATGTTTAGAACAACCAATAGCCTTATTCAGTAAGAGCTTGGAGGACTATGAGGTACAATACTCTTTCATTGAAAAACATGTCCTTGTTTTTATTAGGAGCTTGAAGAAGTTTAGACACTTGGTCTCAAACAATAAGATTTAACTGCTAGTGTCCCATGCTGGTGTCAAGGATTTTCTCCTGAACAAGGACTTAAATGAGAAGAGAGCAAGTTGGATCACTTGGGTAATGGAATATGACATTCATATCAAGGTGACCAAAATGGTTTGAGGAAAGGGTTTGTGTGAATATCTCACCTCCAAGCAACAGGATGAGTTAGTGGGTGGAAAAGAGGTTGTCCTATTTCTATAAAATGATCAAGAGTAACCAGCTAATGATGCACCTACTACATGTTGGACCCAAGCCTTAGTGCATTACCTCCAAATAGATTTTTTCCCCCAGAATGGAACAAAGAAAAGAGAAGATACTTCAAACTACAAGCCATTCCATATGTGCTTGTTGGTGGTGTCTTGTTTAAAAAGTATATCAATAGTGTTATATTGAGGTGCGTTGAGACATGTAAAATTGAGAGAGTGTTGCATGAGTTCCATGATGGAGAAGTGGGAGGTCAATTTTCCCATCGAGTAATAGCTCTCAAGATCATGAAAGTTGGTTATTATTGGCCTACAGTGTTCAAGGACTGCTACTCATGGGTCAAGAAGTGTAAAAAGTGTGCATTCTTCACAAGAAAGGAGAAGCTAGTAGTCTTGCCCCTTCGTCCCATTTCAGTGGATCAGTCATTCATGCAGTGGGGACTAGATTTCATTGGGGTGATTAACCCAAATTCAAGACAAGGCCACAAGTGGATACTTATTGTAACCAACAAACTATTTCACAAAGTGGTGAAGCACCTTGGTACTAAAAGAAGAAAATGAATCTAACATCTTGGATTTCTATGAAGTAATAGCCACTAGGTTTGGAGTCCCTGCCACCATTATATCAGATAATTCATTGGAATTCCTTGGTACGAGGATCATTGGTAGGTAGTTAAAAATGGTGTGTACCTCGACACTTTATCAAACTATTACCCTCAAGGTAATGGCCAAGCAGAGTTTACAAATAAGAACCTGCTAAGGATTATCAGAAGGAATCTTGATGAAAATGAAATAAATTGGCATACAAAGCTCAAATCAGCTCTATGGGCTGATATGATCACATCCAAAAGGTCCACAGGAATCTCCCCATACAAGCTCATAAATGGAAAAGAGGTAGTATTTCCTATATCATTATATTTTCCCACTTTGGAGGTCATGAAACAATTGGAAGTAGGAGAGGCAAGAGAGCATGCAATGTAGGTCATGGAGAAGAATCAAGCATTGATCAAGAAGACCTTTGATAAGAAAGCAAGAACAAGGACCTTTCAAGAAGGGGACTTAGTTCTGAAGTGGGATTCAGATTGGGTAAAACCAGGAAAGCATTCCAAGTTTGATGCCATTTGGAGTGGCCCCTACATGGTCACAAGATGTAAAAGTAGCAATGCCTTCTGGCTGGCTAAGTTGGATGACGAAGAATTATAGATCCCACTTAATGGGATCTACCTCAAACACTACTACTAAAAGGAAAAATTCCTTGCCCTTGTAAAATATTAGCCTAGGTTTTTTATTTCCTAAAGTGTGTATGCACATTGTTTTGTTGTAGCGTAGGTTTTATTTCCCTAAGTGTTGTGGCACATTTTTTTGTTGCTCTAGGTTTGCATCATTATACAATTCAATGTGCCTCTAGGTGAATGCACTAGGCCCTTCAAGTGAAGTTGCAATAGGGACAACCATGGTCACCATGACAGTTGCTAATTTTAAAATAGAACAAATGTAGAGCAACTAAAATTGAGTCTCGAAGGGCCCATTTCCAAAAGATTCAGGGTCAGCTCTAGTTCTAACAATGTCCAAGTGGCTCAGAGGATCGGATTTCCAAAGTTCAGATCAGATCAGGCTATCAATTATGAATCTATACCCAATAGATGCTTCAAAAGGAAGTTGATCTCTTCATCTAGCAGGCAGATGTCCCCTTTGAGTCACCAAATTGTTATCCAAAATAATCTCATGCTTATTTCTAGTTAACTACACCCATTTTTCCTCTTTTAGTGCTTCAATCAATTTTTAGATATTCTAAGCACTTAAGGTTTCCTAAAAACATCTTCATCAGGTGGAAATTTCTTCCCCTTTCCAAAAATAAATAAGTCCTTCTAACTCCTCATATTTTGCAAGTTACGGGCGGTGGACCTGGGAGAGACTTTTCACCCAAATGGAAAATGCGGTCCAGCATGCCCGAAGATGATTTTTTGCCCAAGTGAATTTCGGGCCGGTGGGTCTACGGGGAGTTTTGGAAATTTTGTGCTTTTTGAAAATAGGGTGTAAAGTGAATCTCGAGCAGCAAGCCCACGGGGGATCTTAAAGCCAAATGAAGAAAAATTCCTAAGGCTCGCAAAGGGGCACATGGCCATGTTCAAAAGTCAAAGCGGGGCCAACGGGTCATCGGAGGCAGTTTGAAATTTTTGCCCTAAAAAAGGTGTAAAGTGAAAAAATGAGTTGAACCTCCATTGATGCTTTGAAGGAGCCACATGTCAAGCCTTAATTGGATGTGGGTCGGTGGGCTTGGGAGAGACTTTTCCCAATTGGAAAATACGGGCGGCGGGCCCGAAGATGATTTTTTGCCAAAAGTGAATTGCGGGGCTATGGGACAATTTTTACATTTTTTTATTTTGGTGCCAAAAGGCACAAAGTGAGTTTTGTGCTCGTGGAACCCATTTCAGTAATTGGTTTTCACTATGTTTTTACGGACCTAACTTGAAACACTCAAATGGACATATCTTTGACCCATTGCTCGAAACTCAACAAATTTGGCACCATTAGAAAGATATCGACCTTGTCTATACCATGGAAACCTAAAACTTTAATGTTGGCAAGGTTAGGTGGGTGAAAATGGGAAAATTTATTCATTCCATTAATACATGATCTGATTTCTTGAACAACCAGATCAAATTGAATTTGATCTTTTGTTCTTCTTTCTTCGATACGTCGAGCAAACATAGAATGCCAGAATCGATAGATTGTAGCCCTTAGTCATATGGTATGGTCATATGAGGTCTTAAAGCTTGTGATTCCTACTAGTAGGTGCTTAACTCTAGCCCCCTTTTATTTTATGTGTGTGGTGAAGGCAAGACCATTTTATTCTATTTTAGTGGCAACTAAAATGAGTAGTAGAGCATAATATTGAAAAATTGTATATTTTGATCGGTAACTTAGTTTTGAGTGCCTTTTTTGTAAAAGTGCTTGTTTTTATTCTCTTTCCATTGGAAATATTTATTTTGAGAACCACACTATAATTATAAAGTGTCATATCAGAACACACACTCATTATAAAGGGCCAAAATCTAGGGGGTTGCATTGTTTGGGGGTCTTGTTGCATGGCTTGGGTATTGCATATCTTTTTGTGATTGTTTGAGGATGAAGTCTTTATCTAATTCTACATTAGATCATGTTGAGCCATTAATAACACATAATTACCACACATGGAAACCAAGAATGTAAAAAATAATTAAGTGGAAAGGATTATGGGCTTAACTTCTTCAGAACAACCAAAGTGTTCACTAGAGAATATGATAAATCTCAGTACTAGTGCAAATTTGATGAGTGTATGGGTTTAATAGGAACTTATTTAAGTGACATTATTTTGTTTCATTTGGAAAAGAGTGACTCTCCTTTCAAAATATGGGAGAAATTGGAGGATTTATGTGGTAAGGTGGATCATATGAGATCCATGCAACTTGAAATAGAGATCGCCTCTCTTAATCCCGAATATTTTCAAACAATTATAGACTATCTTACCAAGTTCAAGATATTTTTGACACAATTGAAGGGGAGTGGAAGAGATAAGAAAGATGAAGAATGTGTTTACTTGATTCTATCCAAGTTGAGAGGACCATTCCAAATTTTTGCTTCTACCTTTTTCTCTAGCATGGATGCCTTAGGTGACACATTCAAAATGTCTAACTTAGAAACATTTTGTGAAAGAATTACTAGGGAAGAATCCAAATTGTCTCACCTTGAGTCTTCCACCTCTCAAAAGGAATTAGTTGCATCTAATCCTAAGGGAAATGGAAAACCAAACAATAAAACCAAATCCACACCTTCTCCATCTCAAAATGCTCCTAAACCCAAAGAAAACAACTCAAAACCAAAGGAGTCTTCTAAATCTAAGAATAAGTCTAGTCATTCATGCTCTTTTTGTGGGGATAATAATCATGAAGATCATAGGTGTTATAAGCAAATTCAAGACTTAAATGATGCAAAGAAACAAAAAATTTCTATCTCCACCCCACCTCCTTCTAATCAACATGAAAAAGCACTTAATGTTGTTGGGAGATCTCGATCACCACTTGCGAGATAATTGGGTTATAGATTCTGGTGCTTCTCATCACATGAATTCTTCCAAGGAGTATTTTGTTTCTCTAGGTTTGATTTCTACTTCCAAAATTGAGGTTGGTGATTCTTCATTTCTTTCTATTAAATGAAAAGGTGATATACAACTTGATGGTGGTAGTATCCAAGATGCACTATATGTTCCTAACATCACTACAAATTTGCTTTTTGAATATCCAATTTGTCATTTTGGTCAAGGAAAAATAGTGACTTTTACACCACATGGAGTAGAAGTATGAACTTTGTTGGATCCTCATTCACTGGTTTCTCGAGGGTATTTTGATCATAGTTCTAGACTATATCACTTTGAGGGTTTTGATGACACTTCTTCCATAGGGACAGGATTGGTTTCTCATGTACATTCAGAGAGTAAGCTTTGGCATGAAAGATTTGGACATCTCAATTATAGATATTTGAAGGAGTTGAGAACTCATGGTATGGTAGATGGTCTTCCTAGAGTTTCTTATCTTGAGGGAGTTTTTTATGATTGTGCACTAGGGAAACAACACCAAGATCCATTTCTTAAGAATTTTTCTAAGAGAGCTTCTTCACCACTTGAGCTTGTGCATAATGACTTGATGGTTTGTCAAACCCCCTCTTTCAATGGAGCTAAGTATGCACTTACCTTTATTGATAATTTCTTGAGGTGTACTTGGGTTTATTTTAACAAGTAAAAAGTGATGTTTTTTCACACTTCAAATTCTTCAAGGATTTGGTCAAGAAACAATCTTTTAGTTGCATAAAGAACCTTTGTACTGATAATGGGGGGAGTACTTCAACAATGAGTTTTCTAACTTTTTAGCAACTCAAGGCATTATTCACCAGCATTTTTCTCCTCATACTCCACAAAAAAATGGCTTAGTAGAAAGGAAGAATAGAAATTTGAAGGAAATGGCTAATTATACGATGCATTCTAGAGATATACCTCCTATCAATTGGGCAAAAGAAACTAATTGTGCTTCCTACATTTAGAATCGTACACCACACAGAGAACTTGAGCATTTGATTCTAGAGGAAGCTTGGTCCAACACTAAGCCGATGTCTCATTTTTTCAAGTCTTTGGGAACCATGCTTGGGCCTTTGTGCTTAAGAAGAAAAGGAAATATTTGGATAAGAAGAGTAAACCCTTTATCTTTGTAGGGTAATGTGAGGACATGAGAGCTTATCATATTTTAGATCCTGATACACATGATGTTATTTTTTAAACACATGTTCAGTTTGATGAGCACTTCACTCCTAATGACTCTTCATCTTCTTCCATGTCTCCTTCTTCTTCATCTCATCTTGAGGATAATTTCTTTAAGGAGATTGATGAGGAGGTTATAGATGCCATTGAGGATCCTATTGGCACTAACGTTGTCATTATGCCTAAGTGAGCTCGTACTAAAGTTTCGAGGCAACACCTTTTATAGAGGATCTTCCACCCACTAGGCATCATCACTCACATTCTATAGGTTCTAGAATTTTATGTCCAAGAATTTCTAAAAATCTAGTCTTTTCAAAGGCTCATGGGATATAGGAGTGGGATGATGTGATGGCAGTTGAGTATTTTTCTTTGATGAAGAATCATACTTGGGATTTGGTATCTCTTCATAAAGGAAGAAATATGGTTAGGTGTAAGTGGGTATACCAAACCAAAAATGTAGTTGGTGGGTCCATTGACAAGTATAAGGCTCGTCTTATCGCAAAGGGTTTTTCATAAGTTAAAGGTATTGATTACTCGAGACTTTTACACTGTTGCCAAGATGGATTCTATATGGATTTTACTTTCTCTTGCTGCATCACAAGGGTGGCCCGTATACCAGATGGACGTGAAGAGTGCCTTCTTACATGGAGATCTATAAGAGGAAATATACATTGAGCAACCAACTAGAATTTTTAGGATTATTCTCTTGTTTGTAGGCTTCAGAAGGTCTCTCTACGGTCTCAAACAAGCCCCTCGGGATTGGTATGAGAAGAAGGATTTTTTTCTTCTATCTCTTGGTTTTGTTTGTTTCCACTCCGATTATACATTATATCTCTAACATGTTTGTGAGGATATTGCAATAATTGTCTTGTATGTTGATGATCTATTAATTACTGCTAGCTCTTCTTCCCACATTCGAGTATTTAGTGGTATGTTTCTACATAGTTTAACATGATTGAGATGATGGGTTATTACATTATTTCCTTAATTTGTAGATTTCTCAGAGAAATTCAGGATTCATTTGAGTCGAAAAAAATACACCCATGATCTTCTTCGATGATTTGATATGGATGATTGCAAGCCAAGTCCATCTCCTTTTCAGATCTGGGTTAATCTTACTTCCACATATACCACACCACATTGTGATACTACATTGTATAGGAAGTTGGTTAGGAGTCTCATGTACTAAACCCATACTTTCCCCGATATTTCATTTATAGTAGGGATTCTATCTTGGTTTTCACATTCTCCTCATAGTAGTCATTGGTAGGATGCTAAAAGGATTTTGTGCTATTTGTAGGGAACTTCCCACTTTGTCCTACACTACACTAGGGGTTCTACTCAGTTGGTTTGGTATACATATTCAGATTGGGTAGGTTCTATTAATGAAAGGTGTTCCACTTCTGGCTATCTTTTATATCTTGGTTCTTCTCTAGTTACTTGTGTGTGCAAAAAGCAACAAGCTATTAAAATTTCATCTTCAAAGGTAGAGTTTATGGCAGCAAGCATTAAGTAGTCAAGCAGATTCTTTGGCTTCACCAATTATTGACAGAGTTTGGATTCCCACAGGATTCATCAAATGTACTTTGGTGTGACAACCAAAGTGTAATTCACATTTCTCGCAACCCATTTGAGCACCAGCGGACCAATCATATTGAGATACACATCCAATTCATTCGTCAACACATTCAGGATGGATTTCTTTTCTTGGAGTACCTTCCAACTCAAGCAATAGGTTGCAGACATCTTTATGAAGCCTTTTGCATCACCTCGCTACCTTGAGTTATGTGGAATGCTTGGGGTTTCAAAATTTGTTCTTGGGGGTGTTCATGAGAACATCTTCCTTCTTATTCTTCTTTCTCTTTCCTTCTATCAAGATTATTTCCTTCTTTTTGTTCGAGATTTCTTCATGGATATATTATACATGAGTACCTCATCAGGACTAGTTACCAGGGAATCATACTATGGACATGCCACTTCTATTTTGGCCCCTATCTTCACTTGAGGGGGTTTTAGAGTAGGTATTTACCTTAGCTCATGTTCACCTAGGTACTTTATTTAGCTTTATTGTATTTATCCTCACCCAATTATTATGTGTGGATATTTTTTTATTTAGATATCGGGGATATTATCTAGTTGTTAGGTATAGTTCTTTCCTTCATCTTTACTAGATCCTTGATGTCTTTTCTCTCTTAAATCTATGGACTTAACTAGTTCTTTGATGACTAGTTATTTCCATGATTTATGGCTTGATCTACGACCTTGAGTTTAGTTCTTAGGTTGTTATTCCTTCCTATATAAGCATGGCACATTCTCATTTTATTTCATTGAGTTCCATAATAATATATGATATTTCTGCTCATTTTTTGCAAAGGTTTTATGTAAAGTTATTCTGGTGAATTTCTTTCATCTTAATGATCATGGTGTTTGATTAGCATATGTGTTCTTGGCTTAGTAAGATCTGGTTATCGTTCCTTTTAGGCATCGTAATTTACCTCAAAATTAAAACATTCCTATTCTCCATAAAAATAAATAATAATTGTTAAGGAGACTAGGAGGGATCCCATTCTTCCTCAATCTAAAAAAAATGTTTTGAGAGAATTAAAAACTTCTCTTTCTATATCAATCCTTTTCTTTTTTATTTTTATTCACTTTGAAGGAATAAATAGCAATTGATAAGGAGAATGAGAGGCCTCCTATTCTTCCTCAATGTGAGAAATCAAAGCTAAGAGAGAATGAGAGGTTTTTCATTCTTGAAACATTTTTTTCTTTATTTTTATTTAATTTGAAGGAATAAATGAAAATCCATAGGGATATTGGGAGACCTCCCATTCTCTCTCAATGTGAAAAACTTAATGCAAAACATCCTATTCTCAAGAAAATAAATAACAATTGATAGGGAGAATGGGAGGCCTCCCATTCTCACTCAATGTGAAAAATCAAAGCTATGAGATAATGAGACAATTTTATCCTATTATTTTTCAATGTGAAAATTCAAAAGTAAGGGAGAATGAGGGGTTTTTAATTCTCTCTAAGCATTTATTTTTATGTTATGGGAGAATGAGAGGCCTTTCATTCTCCTTATTTGTTGCCTTATTTTCTTAGGGAGAATGATAAGCTTTTCATTATAAGGAAAATGATTAGAAAAAAATAGTTACATAAGGATAGCATCCTCTAAGCTACATAAGGATAGTGGTCACTGAGTTACATAAGGTTAGTGGCCACTAAGTTACATAAGGCTAGCAACCACTTCAATGATTCCATTTCAGATTTGATTTTTCACATGTAGGGAGAATGAGAGGCCTCCCATTCTCTTTACTTATAGTTTTTTTTTTTATGAAGGAGAATGAGCATATTTTCACTGTGAGGAGATTTGGAGGCATCAAAATTTACCTAAAATTATAAACCTTCTTATTCTCCAAGACAATAGGTATGAAGGATAACCATACCTCACCTTCTAGATGGACAACCATCCCTCATCTACCTTTATGGAAGGACGCCATATTACCGTATCCTCCCATGACCACTTCAACCCCCATATCCATATTTCTAGAGGGGGAGGGGATGCTCCTCGATACCTATATATCTATTTTGGGGGCACCTACCCTGGAACTATCTTAGAGTTCGAGGGGATCTTGTCTCTACCTCCGATGGGGTGACTATTCACCAAATACGGTGGATGATCTATATAGGGGATAGTTTTCCATACCATTTACAATTTCCCCGCCTATCGGGAGTTCCCGCTATACCCGAGATGGGAGATGGGGGTTGTGGGTGGGCGAGATGATGAATGAAATGACCATCCCCTGCCTAAATAGCTCAAATCCCCTCTATATGGATCTCTACTTGTCCTATCCCATGAATGAATAAATCTAAAAGCGCTAAAAAGGTGAACGCTGTTGTCATCCTTCTCCAATTCACGTGAACATCCTGCTATCGACCCGCATACTCCACACAGAATCTAATATCTATAGTATAAAAATGAATAATAATTGTTAGGGATATTGGGAGGCCTCTTATTCTCCCTCAATATAAAACCTAAATGTTGAGAGAATAAAAACTTATCATTCTATATCCACCCTTTTATTTTTCATTTTTATTCACTTTGTAGGAATAAATAGAAATTGATAAGGAGAATGAGAGGCCTCCCATTATTCCTCAATGTGAAAATTTAGAGCTAAGATAGAATGAGAGGTTTTTCATTCTCTCATCATTTATTCTTTTTGCGTTAAGGGAGAACAAAAATCCCCCCATTCTCCTTATTTTTTATTTTTTAATTGTGAATTCATCATTTTTACTGTTTTTATTTACTTTGAAGGAATAAATAACATTCCATAGTGAGAAGGGGAAACCTCCCATTTCCCTCAATGTGAACATAGGGGTAAGCTACATAAGGCTAGTGGTCACTAAACTATATAAGGCTAGCTGCCACTAAGCTAAAAAAGGCTAGCGAAAGCTAAGATACATAAGGGTAGTGAAATATAAGGTGAATAATTCTAGTGGATGCTAAGCTATCTAAGGCTAGCGATCGCTAAGATACATAAGGAAAGCGTACGCTAAGATACATAAGGCTCCAAAATATGCCCAAAAAAGTGCCTAGTGGCCGCTAACAACAAAATAAGTAGGAAAAGGTTCCTAACATTCACTAGCCTAAAACTTAAGTTTTTAAAATTTCCTAGTGAGCTAAGATCAAAATTATCCTAGTGACAACTAGTATTGAAACATCCTAAAGCTGATTACTTAGCCTATAAAAATGGCTAAGATAGCAACACAAAATGACATCAAAATTGTTATTACTGTATTCACCCTCTTAAGCCCATTAAATCCTTGATATGATAAATCCATCGTGAAGATATCCTCAATACCTTTCCAATGATACCAAGTTTTCCTAGTTTTGATTTGTAGAATTGAATTTATGCTCATTTGAAGTTTTCATGGTCTATTGAATTATGCCCTAGCCGCAAGGCTCCAAAAAATAGGCCAAAAACATGCATAGCGGCCACTAACCTCAAAGTCACTAGAAAAAAGCACCTAGTTGCCACTAGTCTCAAAATTAAGGTATAAAATTTGCCTAGCTTATTTCTCTAACCTCAAAATTATCCTAGCGATTGCTAATCTACAAAATAGCTAGGATAACGATATGAAGAATTATAAATTTTTTTCCTATTTTCACCCTCTTAACCTCATCCAATACTTGATATGATAAATCCATCATGAATATCTCCTCAATACCTTTCCAATGATACTAAGTTTTCTTGATTTGGATTTGTAGAATGAAAGTTATGCTCATTTGAAGTTTGCATGGTCTAGTGAATTATGCCTAGCAGCCGCTAGGCTCCAAAATAGCTAGAAAAAGTGCCTAGTGGTTGATAACCTCAAAATCAGTAGGAAAAAGTGCTTACTAGCTACTAGCCTCAAAATTAAGTCAACAAAAGTGCCTAGAGATTGCTAACCTCAAATTATCCTTCGTGATCGCTAGCCTTGAAACATCCTAGCAACCGCTAGCCTACAAAAATGGCTAAGATAATGACAGTTAAAACAACATCTAATTTTTCCTATTTATCACCCTCTTAACCTCATTTAATACTTGATATGATAAATACCTCATGAATATATCCTAAATACATTTCCGACGATACCAACTTTGGCTGATTTAGATTTGTAGAATGAAAGTTATGCTCATTTGAAGCTTGCATGGTCCAATGAAAATTATCACTATTTTTGGCTAGCTAGGATCCAAAATATGCCAAAAAAAGTTGTCCTACAATACTAATCTAAAAATCAATAGGAAAAAATTACTAGTGGCCTCTTAAAAATAAGTCAAAAAAGTACCAAATGACCGCTAACCTCAACATTATCCCTGAAACTTAGCCTTGAAACATCCTAAATGATCGCTAGTGTAATACTTTAAAATAGCTACGATAGCCATAAGCAAATTTCAAATTTGTTTTTCCTATTTTTCACCCTTTTAATTCTCATATAATTTAATATAATAAATCCATCGTGAATATTTCCTCAATACCTTTTACCAATACCTTAAAATTTACCCTATAATGGATTTGTAGAATGAAAGTTATGCTCAATAGGAAAAAGTGCCTATCATCCACTAACCTCAAAATCAATAGGAAAAAGTTCCTATTAATAAGGCCACTAGTCTCAAAATTAAGTGAAAATAAAATTTTCAAGCGCGGCATTCTCCTTCAACCTCAAAATTATCTTGGCAACTACTAACAATGAAACAATGGGAGGACCCATTCTAGCCTACAAAAATGAATAAGATAGTCAACATAAAAAATCTATATTTTTTCCTATTTTTACACCTTTTAACCTCATAAAATCCTTGATTTGATAAATCCATCATGAAGAGCTCCTTAATACCTTTCCAACAAGTCCAATTTTTCCTAATTTGGAGTTGTAGAATGAAATTCTACCATTTAAGTTTCATGGTTGCTTAGAATTATTCAGGATATGTGTAGATGATAGGCTCCAAAATAGGACAGAAAAAGTGCCTAAATTTAGAATGTGTATTCAATAAAACAAGTAAACATCATAAACATCATAAAACATTTATGATGTTTGAATAACACATGTAAACATCATAAAACATTTTAAATATGCAACATATAGACTAAATTTAGAATGTGTATTCAATATTTTTGTATTTATAAGCTATACATAGAAAATTTCATGTTGTTTAGAATTATAAATTATACTAACAAATATGTCTTCTTTCTCACTTTGATTTTTATTTTCTTTATACTTGTCTTCTTTTTGTCTATACATTATGTTTATGTGTATTAATCTATTCTTTTTTTGAAAATTTATAGATTTCCCACAATGCATCATATATTTGAAGAAGCACAACATGTTGATTTATTTTCACAAGGATTGAAAGTTGCAGAGGGGAGAGTTTATCCAAGTAGAAAAACTCTACATTGCAATGTAATGGGAGAAGGTTTATTTTCCATTAGTGTAGATAAAGTATTGGATGGGAAATCTTGGTTTCCTTATTTGGTTGATGAAGCAAAAACATTAGTAGACATAGAAAATAAAGGGTACTATATTGCATGGGATGAGAAGAAAATGTTAGTGCATGATGATTCATCAATACCCCATATCAATTATATAGATGAAACATTGAATTGTAATTCAATGGATGTAATTGATTCATATGATGTTGAAATTGAATACAATGAGAAAATTAATGGAACATATGAAAAATATTGGATCCAATTTATTGTAGAGAATGTCATACTTAAACAACATTGTTATGCACATGGAGACAATATAGCCAAGGGTTTTATATCAAATGTGATTGAGGACCAAATTGTTCAAGGTGAGAAGTTAGGTCCTCTAATGTTTGGTGTGATGGTGGAGAAGATATTGATTTCTTGCAATATTTTTTCATCATTAGTGAAACCAAACATGATAATAACATGGCCAATAGAGAAATTGGTGAATCAAATACATGGTCTGCATTGAAGGTCAAAAGGAGTGTTACATTAGAATGTTTAGCCTCTTCAAATTCCTATGATCACAACTTGAAATTTAGAGGACTTCAGGAAAATTTAATCCATATTTGTTCAAAGGATAAAAAATATGTTGTAGAGGGGACAATTACAAATGTACTTGAAGGAGATATGGTTCATTTTAAATTGTTAGATGGAAATCATTTTGGTATTCTAGTTCAATATTGTATTCAACCCTTCTTGTTCCACATGCACCATATAAGAAGGTTCTCTCATACAATGGCCTACAAATCAACTAACATACCTTAGTGGTTCATTGATGGATGTGAAAATAAAGGAAGTTCCAAAGGAGATATAAAATTCAATATGTGGAGTGCATTAGAAGAATCACTTCCTCAATTGGCATGTCCAATTCTTATTGATGTCTTGAATTACACCTATCCACAACCTTTGGAAAGTAGGCCATATAGACATCACAAACAAAGGCCCACTGCATCAAAATTCAATGTGTCAAATGTAAGATCTACTAAAGATGAAGATGAATTATATTTCTTGGATAAAGTAAGAAAGATGGTTTGTTGCAAAAATAAATGTCTTAGCTCCATAATACCTAGTGGATCAATCACTAGTGGTTGGCGCAAGTTTAGATATATGAGTGAGGGTTCAAGAAGAGATTTTTGTGTTGAATGCATTGGGAGAAAATGGATCCATAAAGAGAAATGACATAAATGGGAACAAATAAATTTTTACCATGAAGTATGACACCATTGATGTATGTCAAAATTCTTGGTTTAATGCTTTTGGCATACCTAGAAGCAACTTCTTTAAATACAAGAAAAAGATTTTTTAAATGGTGATATCAGGGTAGTGAATGGTAATGTTGGTTTACAAAAATCAAGGCCAAATACTATGGAAATGATTGCTAGTATAAGAAAAATAGTTAATGAAAATTTAGATATAGCTCCTCATTTGACTCACTCCATAAACTAGGATGGAACAAGAGTTCTTGTAAGGATGTTGCTAGAAAATTATACCCAATGTTCAATTCTCAAAAAGTGTAATGTAGACCTTGAAATCCTAAATCTCCTCCAGTGTCACAGTCTAACTTTAAAAAGATATGGTCAAACCATTTCAAGATGTTTCAATTTCAAATAAAAATTCTTTGCAAAATGTGATGAGTGTGTGGATATTGCAAACAAATGAAAATACACAACTGATCCAAATATAATCAAGTAATTGTAGAAGTATCAAAAATGTCATAATGATTACATTACAAGTTGTCATGTAGACTATTATGCCCACAGGATTGAATATGAGGAAAACCTAAAAATTATTAAGCATTGTACATGATAAGATGGACAAGATGAAGACTTCCATACTAAGGTTGGGGAATAAGTCTAAGTTAATCAGTAATGTTTGGAACCTCCCGGTCTCTTTAATAAGTATGCTTACTCATGGACATAAGAAAGGGGTTTCAGTCACTTCAGCCTTCCATTTCTAGAAAGAGGTTCAAACTTCATAGTGACATCAATAGCCTTATTCCTTTGCATGCTCGAAGAACCAGTGGTTGATGTATATGGTCATCTACTGTATAAGAGTGGTCTTCAAAATAACCACTACATGATGCATTATTACAAAATGATTCATATGAAAAATGTCAAGTGTATAAGGATGCAACAATGCAATCTATTTCCATAAATGTATCTAAAACATGTTTTTCACTCAAAAAATTCCACCAATCCTCTACTTATAATTGGATAATGCTTCAAGTGACAATAAAAATCATTATTTTTTTGTTTTTTTATCTATGTTGACAGTTAGAAGGGTTTTTAATGCAATGTATGTAAGCTTTCTTCTAGTGGGACACACCCATGAAGATATTGATGGAACATTTGGGAGATTATCTTCTATGTTATGGTGAGAAGATACATATTCTCTACCACAGATCATGGATGCATATAGAACATGTAGGATGATTCAAGTTCATTCACATCATACCTGATTGAAGATGTCTATGATTTCAAAGCCTTTGTGGGGCCACATTTACTATATGGGAGTCACATGATAGTGGGTCTTAACAAGCCTCAATACTTTAAATTCCATGTCATAAATGGAATACCAATGATGCAATACAAAAAACCAAAAGGATCTTGCATGGTCTAATCCTATCAATGTTTGGTGTACATTCCTGATGGAAACCTAGACTTGCCTAAAGGGAAACCTCAACTAGCACCATTTAAGAATTTGAAAGAGATGGAAGAACTAAAGATAGAATAAGATCCTATATTAGTCAATGGAGTAAAATTTCTATAGATGGAGGGAAAGCATTCTGGTTTCCAAAGATAAGGTATTGGGAAAATGTTTTATATGCTTTAGATAATCCCTTCATCAATAGTGATATGCTAGAAGGTGATTTTTGGCCAAGAACTAGACAGAACTCAAATACCAATAATGATTCTCATTATTTATTGGATGATTACTTGAGACAAAATGTCTTTACCAATGAAGAAATTTATGTGGGACCTAAATGTAAACAACCTAGAGAAGAATTCAATCCAAAGGAAGATGTGGTACAGGGACAATTTGTTTTAATACGACCAAGATCAAAGAAAAACCAATATGGATGGGTAAAGTAGAAGGGAATGTCTACCCTTGCAAGGATACTGAGAGTGAGACATATAAGGTAAAGGTTTGATGGTGGATGTTAATTAGAAAAGGGAAATCAAAAAAAATTTTGTATGAGGATTGCTTACATAAAAAGAGTGGAAAGAAGGAAATAAAGGAACAAGTGACATAGATGTGAATAGTATCATCTAGGCTTGGTCACCAAAAGTAGGTTGGAATCAAGAAAGAATAAGAATAATAGAAAAGGGCATGTGACCATTAATGAATATCAAGCACAACATTCAAAAATTAAGGATAGCCAAAGTGATAATGATGTTGAATGATTTACTATAGATACTGAAAAATATGTCAAAGACAATATGTGATATTTTATCTAATCTCAAGTTATGGGTTTTATGAAAAATTATATTTTTGCACTTAAGATGATGGAAATATATGTTTTATGCAATCATTATTAATATTCATTTCAAATAATATTATCTTTAATCTTGATGTATATCAATGTATGAAAAATGATATATTCCCTTGAGATATAAAGTTAACATTTTAGTAAGGAGAATGGTAACAAACCCATTATACAATCTTAATTCATTCATTTCAATATGGAGAATAGTAATGTCACTTTGAAATAAATGGTTGTGAAATATGGTCATTCTGTATTAGTGTACATGCTTTAAACTTGACCAATTTTAATATGTTTTCATGGTTGTGTGACAAAGATAGTAATATGAGATGGTCCTTCAGACTACACAATCACAAGATTACAATGAAATGGATAGTAATATGAGTGGTCCTTCAGACCACACCATCACAAGATTACAATGAAAAAATCATATGATAATTGATAGGAAGTAAAATTATCATGTAACAAGAAAATGCAATATAAGTAGGTAGAACACATGTTTAAGTAATAAAAATGCAATAGAACTAGGTAGAATGCACATTTGTGGATTTTTTTCCCCCAAAATCTAGGAAAAATGTTTCCTTTTGGTGTGAGGACAATAAATTTAAACATAAACCACAAACCAAAACTAATTTTTATGTACCTGGAAAAATATTATTGTTGTCTTAGCCCTTATTCACCTATCACCAATATGCTCTCATCAGACGGCCTCCACCTGAAGTTTCTTCATAAATTTTAGGGTTTTCAAAATGGAAATGATTAGGGTTTTACAAATTCATTTCATACTTTAGGTTTCATCTCAAACATACTTTATTAATTTGACGCCATTTATAGTTTTTCATGACTTTATTCGTAAAATAATTACATATATTTTTGTAATAACTATCATAATTATCATGTATAATATACAAATTGGGAGGTTAAAAAGTACAATATGTTTGATGGAGGTTCAAAAGTGAAAATGTGCAAGATAATAAAAATTATATCTTTCTTTTTAAAAGTTTGGGAAGTTTTATTTCCATATTTCTCGCACTTTGTAAGTGTGAGAACTCACACTTTGGAAGTGTGAGGAATCACACCATGCAAGTGCGATTTCTTGCACACACATCCAAAAGTGTAAGAACTCACATTTGCAAAGTGTGAGTTTTCACACATCGTAATTGTTCCCATGCACTTGTAATTTTTATATTTAATTTTTTATTGTATAGAATGAACATATGCCCATTCTCAAACATTAAATATAAAGGAACAATAATCGATACATTTTTAACTTCTATAGAGTTGGAAGAGGACTAATAAATTCAATCTCATAAATTCAAAATAGAGGAAGAATAAAAACAATGAATAATGTAGAATGGGAGGCCTTCTAATTTCGTTTAAAGTGTAAAATCAATCAAGAGGGATAATAGGGAGGCCTCCCATTCTATCTAAAAGTGAAAAAAATAAAGAGGGAAAAAGAAGACCTTCAATTCACCATCAAATTTAAATGTAAAATGAAAAAGGTAGATTCTATGGAAAAGTGATAAATATTCAAGAGGGAAAATGGGACAGAAAACTCAAGAGATAGAATGGGAAAGTTAAAAAAAACAAGGGAAAGAATGGGATGCCTCTCATTCTCCCTTAAAGTGAAAATACTCAATAATAACACAATTGGTCACCAACATTCACATGTTTGGAAACCGATAATAACACAATTGGATACCAACATTCACATGTTTGGAAACCAATAATAACACAACTGGAAACCAATAATCACACAATTGGAAACCAATATTATCACAACTAGAAACCGATAATCACACAATTGGAAACCAAATTTCATGTTTATAAAACCAATAATCACATTACAATGGTGTACATGGTATTTATTTGGTTTTACATAAGGAGTGTGTAACACGTGTCGCTGATGACTCTTCATTGAGTATTTGGATGTTGAAAGAAATGTATGATTTCAATGTGTTTGGGTGGTAGATATCGTGGGAATGTATGATGGATGCGACAACTGATATCAAATTTTTTTGTATTGGGTACATACCGACAGGGAGCCAAAGACATTTTATTCTGTTTTATAGAAAGCATGGGCCATAATTTTGGTGTTATGATATGAATAAGAGAGAATGTCTATAACATACATCATGTGGTTTTGATTCGTATCTAGCCTACTTCCTAGGTTTAATGATCTAGCTTACTTCCCTATGTAAATATATTCTGCATATGCTCTGATTTTTGTTTGTTTTGTCATATTTTTGCGTTAAGAGTTTTTGAATCAACAAACTCCCACGCGTAGCGGTAAGAGATGAAAGGAACCTAGAAAAGTTCAAAGCGACACCGATTGCCATCATTTTTGAGAAGTGCATGTTCAAGAGAAATAAAAACTGAAATAAATGGACGGGAAGGGTTATACGCATCTTTCAACTGAAGGGGTAACTACAAACATTTTTGGTCTTCAAGTATCATAAAATACTAGATGTTCAGCCCCAACTAACCATAGAATCTCGTGAAAACTTTTCCTCTTATGATCGAAGAACATTCATGTTAGATTTACGTATGCAAATGAAAGGTGAATATGGAGTGCTTCCTGGGATCAAAGACACATAAAGTAATTTTTCCTTGCATCTTCGTAGTGCGTCGGTTCATGTACATCCCAATGGCTACCAGTTTACTGGTTCTACTACGGAAAACATAGATAACTATATACCCACCACTCCTGCCACAATTGAAACAAACACACGACCTCTATATTTGAAATTGAATGACTGTAGTCACAAAATAGACTCATTGCAAAATATATGTGTTGGAATATTGGACATTTCTGATCTGATTATGAATGATGTTCCAAAGCAACAACGTAAAAATTCGTCCATAAACCAAAGCACAGGTGATATTCATTTATTGGTAAAAATTTTCTATTTGTAATTTTTCATAAGATGAGATATGATAGATGTGAGTTACTGATTTTTTTGAATTACATACTTTTTTATGTAGGTTTCAGAGGATATGTCTTATCTGGTAGTCTATCGGATCACATGAGAAAGAGAGCCCATGGAAAACGACCGAGTATATCTGGATTGAGTATGAGAATCCAAAGTGAATTATGTGAAAATTCCCAAAAGAACGTCTATGAATGATATTGAAATTTTAGCAGCAATATGGATAATGTGCATTCTATTGTACCTGTCAAAATTGAAGGTGGGGATCTGTGAATAGGGAAAATGTGGAATGTCACGCAAGAGGTTTGGTGCAGAATAAAAACTGTGACTCTTGATAGTACGTGTGAAGGTGAGTCAGAAGAAAACATCTGAAATCGAGACCTACTTTCGACGAGAGGTGTAACTTACACACAATTCTACTCATTATGTTATGGTGTGTGGTTAAATAAAATGCTCAAGTCCCATAGAAAATTTTATAAAAGAATTGATCGATTGGATTTTATTCAGATGTGTTGTATATGTAAAGAAACGTACACTAGAAATGGTAACTCTCTCTCGACAAAGGGCCTATTTGTAAGAGATGTAAGGGTGAATGAGGAGGTCATCAATTTTTGAAGTGGAACAATATGGATCCCGGGGAACAGCCGAAGTTTTTACATATACTGACATAGGTGGAGGAAATGTTGATAGCATGTGTGAATTCCATATTACAAGTGACTCATGTGCGTGGTAGCCAATATAAATGTAGTGAACACCGAATTTGCTTCCTGCAAGACATATATTCCATTACAAGACTTCTTCTATGTCAAGTCAAGGGTGATGATATTATTATAGTTAAAAAGGAAGAACACAAAACACGGGGAATGCAAATGTATTTTTAGTGCATCACGTGTGATCAATGTTTTGTGCTATAAAATTTAGAAGGACACGTTTATAGGCACTTACAATTTACACCACCTGAAATTTCCTTCACCACCTACACTATCTTCACAAATATATTAAAATAAAACCAAGCCATATAAACACATTATTTAATCCATACATATAAGTCTAAATTACTTCCCTATATTTACACCTAGAAATACCATTTTTGTACTATAAAATCTTATTTTACCTCCCCGAAACAACTTATCCACCTTAAATCAAGCCTAACCATTTCAAAAACCATCATAAAATATTTCCCACTACTTCCTAACCTCTACACCTTGTCCCCACCTTCCCTTAACCATTTACCCAAATCCCAAACCAAAAACCCTTGATTAGAAGTGGTTTTAACCACTTGTCTATCTCGATTCCTTCAAAAGTGGATTTGGTGTTTCAACCAAATCACCAACAATTATAAATAACACCTTTTTGCTCTCTCTTAAGTTTCTTCGACATCGAGTTTAAATATTCAATTCGAGACCTCCTTTTTGAACATGAAAATTTTCTTGACATCACATAGTCCAAGACATCCCCAAGCATTATCAGGCATCAACATCAACCAATTTCAAGTATTTGTTCCAAATTTCCTAGAAAGTGATAAGACAACTTATCAACTCAAATCCTTCCCATTGAATATTTGAGGCATATTTTATCTTTTCATCCTTTCAAAAAATTTTCATTTATCATTTTCAAGTCATCATAAAATTTGAAATCAATCGAAACATCATCAGACAACTTTAAACCTTGTTTTTAGCAAAAATGTCAAAATTAACATAAGAATCGCTAGTGATTAATCCTAATCACTAGCTATTGGCATGAATTATGGATATTCCTATCAAAATTTATCATTTTAAAAATTTATAAGCTTTACATTATTATTTTTATCTTCTCTATAAACTTGTAATTTTCTTTCCAAGCATGGCTCTCTGTTAGATAGCAGTTCTTAGCCCTTATGATCATGTTACCAGCATTTATGATCTCCCTATAGTCCAACATGTTTTATTTTGGAAAAAATACAACATTCTGCATGAGCTTACACTTTGTGAAATCCGATTCGCTGTTGAAAAAGAGGACATTGAAGATCAAATCAAATTCCTTCACGAGATAGAGCAAGAGATTAAGGATTTGGTATGACTACTTTGAGTTTGTCTTAATCACATCCACTCTTTCCTAGGCTACCTTCAAAGCTGCATAGGACCTTCCTTTCAACCTTGAGTTTTAGATCTTTGTATCCATTATCTATCTATTGTTATCTATTGCATATTGTTATCTTTATCAATTCACTTAATTATTACAAAGCGAGCTGACATCCTCCAAGGAAGTCCCTTTAGATTCCTAGAATTGGCCTTTACTTGAGTAGCTCATTTATCCATTTATCTAATCCTTTATGTTTAGTGTCTTTGAGTATATATTGCTTTACGAGGACATGATGACCTTTGCACACATGTGGACTCAATAACTTCAATCAACCATTATCATCAACATTCTTCCTCGCAGGTATTGGTTAACCATGCCATCTTCGAGGTTGGTTTTATTTTTGTTATTTTACTTCATTAATTTAAAGTAGGAAAGAAAACAATTCTCTGAACATTCTAGCATGCCAAATGGGACACTTACTCCCTTTTTATTTTTATTTCATTTAAAACAATTTTTCGTTCATATTTTGGCCTTCTCTATAATCATGAGCAATTTAGTCAAATTGCTAGTGATTTGGTGAATCGTCAACAATTCTTATCAATCACCATTGATCTCTTTGAATTATTCTCGATTAATCCATCAATCAACCTCTAACATCATTTTATTCTGTTTCTTTTTCTTTTGCTAACCTTTTTGCACGTTTCTGCTTTGGTGGCTTTTGCTTGGTGTGTTATTGCATTGCTAAAAAAATAAAGAAAAATTAAATTTAAAAGGAAGCATTTTTCAGGTGTGTTTTCTCCTTTCCTTTTTATTTTTTCAAGCATCGCATTTTTCTGTTTGTCCTCATCGAAATCAATCATTCTTTTGGGCTTAAAATGAACCTTACATCCTGTTTGATCACATAGATTAATTAAAGGATTAATTTATTACATTCACTTGATCTCCCTCACACACAACCAAATCACATTAAATATCAAATTTTCATTAAACACTCCTACAAAGCTAAATCTATTGGGATTTCATCATCCAATAGGGAAGTTGTCTCTGTGTTTAGCCAAGTATAATCACCTTGGTTATTAGCATATTGGATAAGCACCCAACCCTCTTATCATTTCGGGACCGTGAAGTGAGGGGGTAGGCCCCTATACCAGTCCCCATATTGGTACTAGCACAAATTTTTGCCTCATGTACACTCGTTATATTAAGGAATCCATCCCTAAACATTCCTGAAACCATCCATGACGGCCCTTTACAAGGACCCTATTAGCCATTTTACACATTTTACTTTTCCTCTAAAACTAATCAAGATAATAAATTTTTTTATGTGTGATTTGTTTGCTACTTTTAATCAACCAATTTGGATTTTATTTTCATTTATTAGGTGTTTGTTTTTTAATTTGTTTCATGGTGCTTAGAAGACAACAATACCGTATCCAAACATCAGAAAAAATGAGAGAATACCTTCAATGTTCCATTGATAACATCCAAAACATCTTAGAGATGCCTCACATTTATTGGAAAAATGGCAGGCTATTTTATCACCTCAATCGAGAAGACCAAGAACAATGACATTCTCCTAGTACCTAATTTTCCTTATTTGAGATACCCGGTCCTTTTAGTCCCCATTTCATTGATAACTGGGGATCTTGTCATTTGAATTCTTGCATTCAAACCGCATCACTCTTAATGGATACCTTACAACTACGAATGTTCATCTTTAATCATATTTACAGAACCAAAACCTTACATACCTAATCCTTCATGTGGTTTCTCCCATATCACCGATTTAAATCATAGACAAGTTATTCAATAGATATATTCTTATGCTCCTAGTGGTCGACTAGAAACATCCAATGTTGTGTCTTCAATACCTAATTTTTATCTTAATGAAATTTATTCACAAGACATAACCACTCAATAACCAACATCTTCACTGACCCTTCGATTGGTTCCACACTCGCTTCAAAACAATAAAAATGTTTCTTCATCCCGACAAACCCCTCCAAAGTGTTCTCTACCATCCAAACACCTCCCCAGTAATTTTTTTCGTTATCCTTATTAGTGTGTCTCAGCCACTACCCTCTCAAAAAAACACAACCTATAAAAACTTACCATGTCCATCCCTATAACTATACCCGTAATCAAAACTAGTGCTTTTACCAATACCCTTCCAATTTCACAAAAGTCCTAAATCCCAATTATTTTGCAATATATACGTAAACAATCACAACCACATATTTCCTCCCAATCTATGCCACAACAATCACAACCTCTTATCCATGGACAATGGGGAGTGGTGTGGAGCAGTAGTGGCGGAAGGGGGACATGGACAACACGGAGGGAGGGGACAATGGAGGGAGGGAGGTTGGGAGGGTAGGTTGGGGGAGGGGTTCAGCCCTCCCCAACAGCGTTAAAAAAATTGTTTATTTTTTGTTTTTATTTAAAACTATAACTTATATTATATAGTTATATGTGCATATATAAATATATAATATATAATATACGATATAATATATATATAATACATATACATACATACATACATACATACATACATACATACATACATACATACATACATACATACATACATATATATATATATATTTCATTCTGAAATTTAAATTGATAATATTTATGTTTTTCTATATACATACATGTATATAAAATACATATGTATATATATAGATGCATAGTGAAATAAAAGTATAATAGGACTAAGGATATTGCACTTAACAAGAAAAAAAATAGTTTTAAATCTATAAATCTGCAATACTTATTTTCAATAATAAACCAAGAGAATATGATTAATATAAGTTTAATTTATTTTATTATTCTTTTGACAAATATCAAAATAACCATATTCCCAATAAATCAACTTTCCTTTGAACACAAATAATCAGATTTCTAAAACCATATAGTGGTAGAAATATTTTTAAATCTAATTTCACTTAGTATCTAAATATATGAAAATTTTACAAAGGGATGTACATTTCACATTGATAATAATTTCTTCCAATATTAAATAGCAAACTTCATGTAACACTAGATTTCCTTTCCAATAGTTAATTTTTTTTTGTCAAAATAATATTCAAAAACCAAGCATGTTAAAGGAATATAAACATATTCTACTAAATGTATTTTAAAGGAACACAAATATTTTACAAGACTTCTTTTGCACAATTTCTCTACATCATATTTCAAAAACATGCTAAAATACATAAGAAGACAACCTAACAACTCCTTCCCAAGATTGAAAGAAAGTTTTCAAATACTAATGAAATACCAATCTTACAAGTGATTTTCTCATACAAAAAGGAAGAGGAATTACAATAAAGAGGAAGTTTCCACAAGCCATATCCAAAAGGGTTACAATGAGGTAATGTCCACAATAAAATGAAGATGACAAAGAGCTCCAACCATCATACAACTTCCATCTTGAGATCCAATTTCAAATGCCTTCAAGGAATCCAAGCAAGGAGAAGAAGTTTGTTTTACCACCCAACCATAGGCATCATTACATGTCTTCCCAAGGTTGGGATGCATGCTAGCCTCCCCCAAGCCCATGGGAAAGAGGACTACTATCCATAACTATGCACAAGAGTGAGGGTGAAAAAACAACATTACATCCACACAAAAACAAGGCAAAAAAATTAAAACAAGACTCCAAATTTTTACAAAGGTGAAAAGGAGGAGAAACCAAGTTCTACCTCTAAAATCGGGAAGAGAAGAAAGTTTTCTAAAAGTTGTAACCATCATTAATTTCACAAAAAAATATCTTCATACCCTCCTTATTTCTCCAAATTCATTCAAGCCCTCCTTATTTCTCCACCCTTTCACCAATCCTTCTTGGAAGGATTTTCAAACCCCAAAAGGGGTTTCCACACCAAGAATGGGGAAGGAGATTCAAGCTAAATGACCCACCTTCCCCACCTCAAACCATTTGAGGGGAGTAACTAAATCCTACAAGGCTTGCCCATCAAGCCTATGAGGATTGAGAGGGAAAATCCCTCTCTCTTCTCCCAAAAACTCCAAAACTCCATCATGCCATATGATGGAGGGAGCAAAAACAAGTAAACAATAAACAAAATCCACATGCAACAACAACATTTCCAAGTAAACAAAACTAACATCTAGTATGACATAAAACCACAAATAAGCTCAAGAAGCCTACCTCAACAAAAATCTCTCCAAATTCAATCTCTTCCACTTCTTGACCCAAGCAAACTCTAGCTCCAAATCCACAAGCCTCCAAGCAAAAGCTCAAAAAAATAAGTTCTCTTCTTTTCCCATGACGGAGAATTTGAAGAGGAGCAAGCAAAAATCCTCACAAATGAGGGGGTGACATGTGTCACCCCTCTCCTCCTTCAAGGTCAAAGATGCCAAATATAAAAGAGAGAAAGGATAAAATGACTTTTAGCCCTCTTCTCCCAAAATACCCAAAATGATAACAAAACAATCTTGTGCAACTTTTAACAAAGCACACTTATCCATACCCATTACATGGATGTGACCAAAGGGGAGGAAAAAAGGGGGGGGAACTCCTCAATGCCTTGGAATTAAGCCCCCACCTATTAGGTAGGGTCCAAGGGCCCATTTTCGTGTTAAGGGAACTCCCAAACTAAACAGGGTCCCTAAAAATGCCTAGAATAACCTAATTTCGGGTTTGGAAAATTTGTCACAAGTGTAGCGGGTGTGGGTCCCACCAAAGGGTTCACATGTGACCCTAATCCCTTTTGATTAAGTACATCATTAAACAAATTCAAAAGTTAATGTAAGTGGGGCCATTAATTCTCCTAAACAAGTTTACAACACAAACTAAACACCCTAAGAAAGATTAATAATACAAGACATATTACATTACAAATCAAGGTCACCCATAGTGCCCAAAACAATAATTATATTGCTAAGGCCTCATGCAATAAACATGGCTAGGACTTAGCCCCATGGGTTGCTTGTGTAAAATTGTGTAGCTAACTGAATCCCATTTTCTCTTGGGACTGTCACTGCGCACTCATTGCACACATGAAATGAACTGTCCAATCAAGCGTCAATCAACTACTCGGTATGATATCAAGGAGTTCTAAACTAGCATATCATCTCTCTAGAATTAGAAATGCAACAACGTGTACAATTATACACAATTCACCATAGGTTAGACATAATAATAAAGTGACATATATCCATAGAATCCTAACATGCAACTAATTGAGTATCCATCAATATAATTAAATTCCAAAACAACATCATACCAATTTTTATCCATGACATCATATGATAATGCAAACATCATAATAATCAAGCTAAATTGGTGCTATACGCCTAAATATCCATACATGTCTAATAAGATCAAATCTCCTAATACAATGTCCAAAATATATCAAATCCCTGCCAAAACATGTCTAAGATTAAGAGGGATAACAAGTAATCGAGATATAAAAATATGGGCACTACATCCACCTCTACTAAAATTAGACTTCCTTCTTTAAGTCACTTTGAAAGAGATAGGGATATCTAACCCTCAAAGGTGTCGCATCCTCCCGGGTAGTGATGTCTCATCATAACGGTCCCACCGAACTCTAACTGGTCCAAGTCTCAACCCCAAAGGGCCAACCTTGAGTGCTCAAAGATGCGTACGAGAATCATTCTCCACTATCCTTCATCCTCTACCTATAATGCCGACCAATCCAAAACATGAGAAACATATGGTACATATCTATGTAGTATAGAAACATGAAATACATTGTGGGAGTGTGCAAGTCATGGTGGTAAATCTAGGTGGTAGGAAACTGGACCGATGACCTCTAAAATCTAAAAAGGCCCCACAAAACGAGGTGATAGCTTAGAACCCTTTCCATAGTGGATTGGGCACTTATGTGGACGAACTCTCAAGAAGACCTTGTCACCCACTGAGAAGTGATGATCAATCCTCTTGGTGTCAACATATGCCTTCTAGCATCCTCTAGCCTACTCAAGATGTTGTCTAATCAAAACAACCTGCTGTTATAATTCCTGTAGGTAAGTTGGTCCCAGAATAATTTTGTCATCTAGTCTATCCCAACTCAAAGGTGTCCTGCAAGGTCGACCATACAAATCTTGGTAAGGAGCCATACCAATGGAACTATGATAGTTGTTGTTGTAGGAAAACTCAACTAAATGCAAATAATCTTCCCACTTCTTGTTGGTCCATTACATACATCCTCAACATGTCCTACAACACCTAATTAACACTTTGTATATGTCCATCTATCTCTAAATGATAGGATAAGCTGAAATTAATCGAGTACCTAGAGTGGTTTGAAAGGAAGTTCAAAAAACTGAAGTGTAGATGGTATCCTAATCATTGATGATGGTCTTTGGAATTCCATGCAACCTAACAATGTCCTCCATAAATACTTTGGCGATGGCTTTGTGCATTATAAGTGACCTTGGTTTGCAAGAAGTGCACAACCTTGGTCAACTTATCCACAGTGACCATAATGGCATCATGACGATAAGAATACATAGGAAGTCCGACTATGAAATCCATAGAGATCACATCCCATTTCCACTCGGGAATATCATGAGGATGTAAGAGTCCTGCGAGGTGAGAATGCTCTTCCTTAACCCTCTAGCACTCAAGGCAATGTGCAAAAAAATATGCTATGTCTCGTCAAAGACCCGGCCAATAATATAACTCCCTCAGATCAGCGTGCATTTTATTTACTCCTGGATGTGCTGCATATGAGGCTCAATGAGCTTGTGTGAGGATGAAACTACGCAGATCACCCGAGTTAGGCATGTAGATGTTCCTATGGAATCGAAGTAAACCATCTACCTCTAACACACACCCAAAATACCTACCCTCTAATGAACCTTGTGACTCCAACATCTATCTCTAGCTACCTCATAAAAACCGTCCTCTGAAAGATGCTCAAGAATCTTGCCTCTCAACTCGTCTACAAGTGTCAATGAAGTAAGCACATGTCATCATCTACTAAGTGCATCTACAAAAACATTTTCCTTTCCTTTGATTTAATGCACCTCTATGTCATACTCACATAGAACTCCATCCAACTCGTTGATGAGCATTGAGGTTTAGTTGTGAGAAGATATGCTGCAAGCTATGATGATCTATCCTCAAAATGAAAGGTCTACCCAAAAGGAAATGTTGCCAACGCACAAGTGCATGAACAACTACTGTAAGCTCCAAGTCATGAGTAGGGTAATTAAGCTCGTAGTCCTTGAGCTTACGAGACTCAAAGGAAATAACCCGATGCTCCTGCATAAGAACTACTCCCAAACCCTCTAGTGATGCATCAATACAAACAACAAAATCCTCTGTAGGGTTTGGAACTACTAAGATGGGCACCGTGGTTAACCTTTCCTAAGCAACTGAAAGGCTTGCTCACACTTATCGACCAAAAAAACTTTTTTCCTTTTCTCTGAAGAGAAGTAATAGGGTGAGAAATCCTAGAAAAGTCTGTCTGACAAACTGTGGTGATACCTGCTAATCCCATAAAACTCCTCACCTCAAGAATCGATGTGAGCTGGCTAGTCCAAGATAGCTTTGTATCTTAGAGGGATCTACTAAGATGCCCTCTCCCGATATGATATGACATAAGTACTCGAATCTCTATCTACGAGAAGTTGCATTTTCCATGTTCCCATACAACTTCTACTCTCTCAAAAACCTGAAGTACCGCCTCAAATTTTCCTCGTGTTCCTCCTCGGAATAAGAATATATCAATATGTCATCAAGGAACACTAAAAAAAAGCAATCCAAAAAGGTCCTGAATACTCCATTCATGAGGCTCATGAAGATATCTCGGGGGGCATTGGTAAACCGAAAGGGACGACTATGAACTCATAATGCCCATAACGTGTGTGAAACATTGTATTATGAATGTATGCATCTGATATGCGAATCGATGATACACGACTTGAGATCGATTTTGGAGAACACTCTTTCTCCCCACATCTGATCAAACAAGTCATCAATCCTAGGGAGTGGGTAATGGTTCTTTATTGTGACTTTGTTGAGCTATCTGAAGTCAACAAAAATCCTGTGAGAACCATCCTTCTTCTTCACAAATATGATTGGTGCTCCCCAACGAGATACACTAGGGTGAATGAGACCCTTATCTAACAACTCCTCTAACTGAATCTTGAGCTCGTGAAGCTCTAGAGTTTTCATCGATAGGGTGCCCTACAAATTGATGTTGATCTAGGTACTAAATAAATGGTGAAATCCACCTCTCTGCGGGGATGGTAGCCCTAGAAGCTCACCTAGAAACACATCTATATACTCCCTCAAAACTACATGATCATCTAAGGGTGAATGCTTTGGAGTGCTCTCTCGATCGATCACGATGGTGATAGCAAAAATTGACATCCATTATGCATTCTCCGCTTGAGTTGCCTAGCCGAGATGATGTGCAAGAAGATAGGTCTCTACATCCCGATATCACAACTACATTACCAAGATCATTTCGACACTCAATACCGTATTTCTGCAATCCACCTTAGCTCGATGAGCCTCGAGCCAATCCATACCCAACACCTCACTGATAGGATCCTAGAGGAATAACTCGGAGGTCAAGTGTAGTGGAGAAGGCTCCTAAATCAAGTACATAATTCTCCTCATACGAGTCCACGACAAGTTTGGCCCAGAGGCCAACTCAACTTGCCAACTATCTGGTTTCCTAGCCACCACTAGCGCACACTGGTCCACTATATAAGATGATATAAAAGAATCTGAAGCACCTAAATCAAAAATTATTAAGATAGAAAATACATTGATAGTACTTGTCATCTCAATGATTGTGGCTCGATGCTCCGTCTGGCAGTTCTCAACACTTTGTATAAACACGATGAGCACGTCCCATGTGAGCCACCATCTACTCGATCTAGAGGCCCTCTATGTGTCCATGGTATTGGGTTTGTGTGGGCACATGCATACATAGTGATCAGGACACCCACAAATAAAACATCCTCTTGTACCCCTCTGAGATGGGGTCCCTCTTGTACTCGGGTGTATTGATCCTGCTAGTCCAACCCTAGTAGACTACTACTACGTGTAAGCTGGTTGTACCCAGACCACCGAGTACCCGCCTCCTATCCCTGGCTCCACCAAAATCTCCTCTAGTACTACCTCTCTGAAGGCTCGGCCGTCTGCTTTAGCCCTATGCCTGCTGGTGGCCATGATGTTGCGTCTGCACATTGCGGGTGCGGTGAGCCCTCATGGTTGTTGACGGAGGCGGAATCCTCATCTAGGGGGTGGTGCTATACCTCATGACCTCTAACTCGAAAGGCCTATATCCTCTCCTAAAAATTTCTCTTGTTTTTTATGTCGTTGCTCCTGTGCCTTGGTCTTGTTCTCCTCATTTGAGTAGGCCTTGTCAATGGCCTTTCAAGTGTGGAGGAGATAACATCCTAACTGCTCCTGCTATATCTACATTAAGGCCTCGAATAAACCTATTAACCTGTAATTTCTCATCTTGTAGGTAATCCACATACTACAGAAGATCCAGGAACCTACTCTCATATTGTGTTACTGTGCTAGATCCCTTTCGTAAGTCATGAAACTCATCGATCCTTTTCGTAAGAAATACTCACGAGATATAGTGAGCCCTAAATCACTCCTCGAACATCTCCCAAGTCACTATCTCTCAAGTCAGATGGAGCTTCTACTCCTCATTCCTCCACCAAACGCCTGTTGCGTCTCGGAGGAGGTGTATGGAAAACCTTGCCTTGACATTGCTCGTAGGAGTGCAAGCCAAAGAAACTATCCAAGCTAAGGAGCCATGACTCAGCCCCAAAGCCATTTGTAGAGCTAGTGTAGGTGGGTAGCTGCAAGTGAAGAAGGTCTCTGATCACACTACCTATATCTTTCTCCTGGCGATGTAGTCCAATAGGTGAAAGGGGTCACCTATCCCTAAATGGTCCCTCAAGACTATGTGAGCAGATACGGTGGTACGAGACTACCCTCTCATGATGAACGGAAGGGCTATGTGACCTCTCCCGCCTCGGTGTATCATGCTTTGGTGGCTCTGAATGTGCGTCCTCACCTATCAGCTCCTCATCTCCCAAATGAATGTTCTCCTCTCTTGCCTCATATTAATTATTAATTTCCCCAAAGTGGCATAAACACTAGCCCAACACAACTTGGTTATTTTATTTTATTAGGTATAAACTGGAATCACAAAATTTACAAAGTCTACACCCCCTTTTAATTTAATTAGTCTCCCCTTTTTATTTAATTGCCCATAAACTCCCTCTCCTGTTAAATTATTTTCATTCCCACAAAAGTTATCATGGCTTAAAATGGGTAGGATTAAACATGGTCCTTTAGATCTAATCTAGTCAAATCTAATCTTGGCCATTGATTTCAAATTTACCCTAATGTTGCCCTAACTTTCTCTATGTTTCTCCTTCTCGTTTTTTATTCTTTTCTCATTTTGCGGAGTTGTTTGGAGAGAAGAGAAGCTTGATCTCATGGAGTTTACCAGTTCAAGAGAAGCAATCACCATATTGTTCAGATTGTATATTTATGTGTATAATAAATCTAGACACACACACACACACACACACACACACACACACACATATATGACTAGGCGACAAAAGGGTGTCCATGGAAGTGGTGCGGGAAGGAGTTGGCAGCATGGTAGGAGAAGGGAAAGGGCCGCAGGATGTGGGGGACAAAGGGCGCGATGGGAAGGCAGGTGGGGAGTGGGGTGGAGCGGTGGGGAAGGGGGAGCAGGGGACAACACGGAGGGGAGGAGACAACAAAGGGAGGGAGGTCGGGGGGTAGGTTGGGGGGAGACACAGGACGGGTAGGGGGAGGGGTTTGGCCCTCCCCAAAAGTGTTAATTTTTTTGTTAAAACTTTTAAAACAATTCTTTTTTTTTTTTTTATTTAAAACTATAACACATATTATATATTTATATTTGCATATATAACATATATAATATATAATACATGATATATTATATATATATATATATATATATTTCATTCTGAAATTTAAATTGATAATATTTATGTTTTTCTATATACATACATGTATATAAAATACATATGTATATATAGATGCATAGTGAAATAAAAGTATAATAGGACTAAGGATATTGCACTTAACAAGAAAAATACTTTTAAATCTATAAATCTACAATACTTATTTTCAATAATAAACCAAGAGAATATGATTAATATAAGTTTAAATTTATTTTATTATTTTTTGACAAATCTCAAAATAACCATATTCCCAATAAATCAACTTCCCTTTGAACACAAATAATCAGATTTCTAAAACCATATAGTGGTAGAAATATTTTTAAATCTAATTTCACTTAGTATCTAAATATATGAAAATTTTACAAAGGGATGTACATTTCAAATTGATAATAATTTCTTCCCATATTAAATAGCAAACTTCATGTAACACTAGATTTTCTCTCCAATAGTTAATTTTTTTATCAAAATAATATTCAAAAACCAAGCATGTTAAAGGAATATAAACATATTCTACTAAATGCATTTTAAAGGAACACAAATATTTTACAAGACTTCTTTTGCACAATTTCTCAATACATCATAATTCAAAAACATGCTACAATACATAAGAAGACAACCCAACAACTCCTTCCCAAGATTGAAATAAAGTTTTCAAATACTAATGAAATACCAATCTTATAAGTGATTTTCAAATACAAAATGGAAGAGGAATTACAATAAAGAGGAAGTTTCCACAAGCCATATCCAAAAGGGTTACAATGAGGTAATGTCCACAATAAAATGAAGATGACAAAGAGCTCCAACCATCACCCAACTTCCATCTTGAGATCCAATTTCAAATTCCTTCAAGGAATCCAAGCAAGGAGAAGAAGCTTGTTTTACCACCCAACCATAGGCATCATTACATGCCTTTCCAAGAACTTGGGATACATGCTAACCTTCCCATGCCCATGGGAAAGAGGACTACTATCCACAACTATGCACAAGAGTGAGGGTGAACAAACAACATTACATCCACACAAAAACAAGGCAAAGATTAAAACAAGACTCCAAATTTGCAAAGGTGAAAAGGAGGAGAACCCAAGTTCTACCTCTAAAATGGGGAAGAGAAGAAAGTTTTCCAAAAGTTGTAACCATCATTAATTACACAAAAACAATATCTTCATACCCTCCTTATTTCTCCAAATTCATTCAAGCCCTCCTTATTTCTCCACCCTTTCACCAATCCTTCTTGGAAGGATTTTCAAACCCCAAAAGGGGTTTCCTCACCAAGAATGGGGAAGGAGGTTCAAGCCAAATGACCCACCTTCCCCACCTTAAACTATTTGAGGGGAGTAACTAAATCCTACAAGGCTTTCCCATCAAGCCTATGAGGATTGAGAGGGAAAATCCCTCTCTCTTCCCCCACAAACTCTAAAACTCCATCATGCCATATGATGGAGGGAGAAAAAACAAGTAAACAATAAATAAAATCCACATGCAACAACAACATTTCCAAGTAAACAAAACTAACATCTAGTATGACATAACAACTACAATAAAGCTCAAGAAGCCTACCTTAAGAAAAAGCTCTCTAAATTCAATCTCTTCCACTTCTTGACCCAAGCAAACTCTAGCTCCAAATCCACAAGCCTCCAAGCAAAAGCTTAAAAACAAAAAAGTTCTCTTCTTTTCCCATGAGGGAGAATTTGAAGAGGAGCAAGAAAAAATCCTCACAAATGAGGGGGTGACATGTGTCACCCCTCTCCTCCTTCAAGGTCAAAGATGCCAAAGATAAAAGAGAGAAAGGATAAAATGACTTTTAGCCCTCTTCTCCCAAATTACCCAAAATGATAACAAAACAATCTTGTGTAACTTTTAACAAAGCACACTTATCCATACCCCTTACATGGATGTGACCAAAGGAGAGGCAAAAAGGGAGGGAAACTCCCTTTATGCCTTGGAATTAAGCCCCCTACCTATTAGGTAGGGTCCAAGGGCCATTTTCTTGCTAAGGGATCTCCTAAACTAAAAAGGGGTCCTTAAAATGCCTAAAATAACCTAATTTCGGGTTTGGAAAATTTGGTACAAGGGTAGAGGGTGTGGGGCCCACCCAAGGGTTCATATGTGACCCTAATCCCTTTTGATTAAGTACATCTTTAAACAAATTCAAAAGTTAATGTAAGTGGGGCCATTAATTCCCCTAAACAATTTTACAACACAAACTAAACACCCTCAGCAAGATCAATAATACAAGACATATTACATTATAAATAGGGTCACCCATGGTGCCCAAAACAATAATTCTAATGCTAAGGCCTTATGTAATAAACATGGCTAGGACTTAGCCCCGTGGGCTGCTTGTGCAAAATTGTGTAGCTGGCCTAAATCCCACGTTCTCCTGTGACTTGTCACCTGCACACTCATTACACACATTAAACACACCTGTCTAATAAAGTGTGAATCAACTACTTAGTAAGATATCAATGAGTTCTAAACTAGCATATCATCTCTCTAGAATCAGAAATGCGACAACGTGCACAATTATACACAATTCACCATAGGTTAGACATAATGATAAAGTGACATATATCCATAGAATCCCAACATGCAACTAACTAAGTATCCATCAATATAATTACGTCCCAAAACAACATCATACGATAATGCAAACAACATAGTAATCAAGCTAAATTGGCGCTATATGCCTAAATCTCCATACATGTCTAATAAGATCAAATCTCCTAATGTAATGTCCAAAATATATCAAATCCCTGCCAAAACATGTCTAAGAGTAAGAGGGACAACAAGTAACTGAGCTATAAAAATGTGGGCACTATATATATCTTGACATATCCACTACAAATCATACCTTAGGGGCCATGCTTATTCGTCACAATGATTAAGGTTCGTGAAAAAAGCTGGCTATTACATAAGTCACACACTACATGAATACAAAACCCATTATAATGTAGCCAAAAATTATGTTGCACTCTATAATTCATGACCTCTTAGCTACGTGTTGGTGAGAAACTTTGTCGGGTGGAAAATCTTGTGGATTTATTACCAACGCTATGGGAATCTAAGTCCCTCTACTTAACCGATACAGCTACCATATGTGGATGTGCGAGAAAGCGTGGATTTTATGGTGGTATTTCGAGCGGAGATCCAATAGAGGCACTCCACCGACCTGCGGTAAAGCTAGCAATCTATTTCTAGGGAAGTATTTGTCGAAGAGCGGGAAAGGGGAGTGAGAAAAGAGGTGGGAGAACTAATGCTACAGGTAGAAAATTAGATTCCTGCACACACACTAGTTAGAAACTTCATCACATGCATTTATGAGAAGAAACAACCCTGCAAATGGTAACAAGACCAAATAGAATTTGATGAACACAAAGTATCATGAAATCCCTTAGTCAAAGAAAGATATAAAATCCTTCTTCTTTTATTTATGCTTGAACAAAAGTTGTACATAATGTGGGAATGGAAGAAATTTGAGAGGGGAAGAGAGTAAAAGAAATTGACTATCTCTTATTCTTTCTCTAGGTACAATGCACTCTTGAGTCTACAAGATCAATCATGACCCTTTGAAATGGGAATGGCTTTACAATTTATAGAATATAATATGACTCTTCATCTTCCTCATGACCTTTCAAATACCTTAATATGACTTAAGAATATTCATATTCCACTTCAAATATTTAAGTCCCTTTTATAATAACAAGGTGACTTAATTTACATTATGTTTCTAAAGTCACTTTTAAGTGACTTAAAGGCATATCAAAAAGTGCAAACCCCAATGAAGAATTAGAACATTTGAAAGTGAGAGAAATTTGGGGGAAGAGGAGAGAGAAATAGAGAGAGAGAAGAAGAAGAGGAGATGTTGTTCCCGATGAAGTCTGTTGATCCTCGTTGATGGAAAGCTCCAAATGTAGCAAAGTTCTGAATGTCTCGTTGTGCCAAAAATTCCCTTTGAATGTGACTTACTATTTTTAGTAAATGGTCATTTCCACTATTTTCTACTCTGGATAATCATTCTAGCCTTTTGGAGATCTTCAAGTGCACACTGCTCTTTCCATAGCCACTTTTGATGAAGACTTGCCAAAAATAGCAAGCATGTATAGGAAAACTTACTATTTTTAGAAAGTGTGTTTCTAGTGCTCGATTTGTGATGGAACATAATTTTTTGGACTCTTCTTGTTGTTACAATCACACCCTCCAAATTTCACATAGTTTTGCCCACTAGAATACCTGGAAATAAATTTTGAAATTTTGACCTAGCAATGGCTTCGGGCATAGAGTTGTCATGGCAGCCATTAATGGAGCTTGAAATTTGCAGGTCTGAGTTTTTCTCTCTATTTGTAATGAAAAAAAATCCATTGTGATAGGTTTTTCATTTGGATCATTTTGCTCGCATTGTGAATGACGGGAAATCGGCGACGATTGTAGCGATAAAAGCACAAAGGGAGGATTTTGTTAGAGAAAATGATTCTAGGCACCATTTGACCTCTTTTTGTTGGATCTTGATCACCTTGAAAAATTATGAATTCTACAGAAGAAGGCATCTTGATCTGACTTGTATCTTGCAAGATATGAGGATTTTTCGACCGAGTGACTTCGTGGTTATCTAGCAAAAAAATCTCCATTTTCTCTTCGCTCTTCATCATTTCACTCCATTTTTCTCTAAGGCCTGAATATTTTTGTGCATTTATGGTTTGGAAAGTTTATGTGGCCATGAAGGAGCTATTTAGGAGCAACAATGGTGGACCGGGTGTCTGGACAATCATGCACGGAGCCATGGCAAGGTATGAAGTTATGAAGGAGAAATGAGGGGGAAGAAATGGCTAAGTGCCGGATTTAAAATTTCAAAACATGCACATGGAGGGGCTAGGAAAATTTTATGTCCCTGATGTCCATGACCTCAAGGACATGAGGGACATCAATTTCCACGATGATCAAGGTGATGCCATGTGTCCTCGATCCAAGGCGAGGATTTGCTTGAAAAATGCACTGGGGCTAAAATTTGGTCACGTGGGTGTCCAAAAGACTCCTCATAGGGGCTTAGTGAATTTTTCTATATTTAATATCCCCTGCCTTAGGTACATAAGGGACATTATTTTCCACGGTGGTCTGGAGGTGACACGTGGTGCCCGATCAATGACGGGGAATGGATGCTCCAAAAATGCACACAGGGGGTGAAAGGAGGTCACATGGGTGTCGAAGACTCCCTATGGGGGATGAGTGAATTTTACAAGGTCTGAAGTCCCCACCTTAGGTACACAAGGGACATCAAATTCCATAGTAGTCCTGGAGTGACACGTGGTGCCCGATCCGACATCGGGAAGACATGCTTCAAATAAGCACCTAGGGGTTGATTTGTCAAGTCTGGAGGTCATATGAGGGCACAAGAGGTCACATGGGATCTAGGATCATTTTAAAAGGGATTATTTACCTGACATCATGGATTTTGGGGACATGAAATCCCCAGGCTCCTGGTGCTGACACGTGTCCTCTCGAAAAAATGACTAAGTCTGAACTACGTTTGAGAGGGTAACTTAGAACAAAGATAACTTGAGCTCCGGTGGAATTTATTGGTGAAATTTTATATGATCCTAACTGGAAATGGAATTTTTAATCCAATTATGGGGTTTTAATGTCTTTATTATGCCATATGATCCCTAAAAATTGTATTTTTGATCTGGTACTCCACTTGTGCCTGAGAAAAACTACCTGTCAATCATATGCACCAAGGTGTTGTGAAAAATATTATTTTACCATCATGTAGGTATTATAATCCTCTTTCGATGATGTTTTTTTTACTTCTAAATCCATCCGGAGCTCCTGAAATCTTCTTCTGAAGCTCAGCAGTTGTTTTAGGCCTATGTACGCCTAGGCTTGTGAACCTTGTTTTTACTTAGACTATTCCAAGTCTTGCAGAACTTCCCCAGACCTTCCAAAATTATTTCCATGATGTTGCAAGGTATTTCATTTTCCTCCATGTTGATTTTTCTCTTCCGTTCCACTCCAGGGGGGATGATCCGATCCTGGGAAGGCCAGCGATAGCCCTTCCCTATACTACCATGAGATAGTGTTTTTTTTTAGAACTCCCTAAAATCACCTGGGGGGAATGAGTAGACTTTCCTCAATCACCTCAGGTACCAATTTGACATCAAATTGGGGAAAATACTAAAGGATTTGGCTTGGGGTTCCTGGGAATGATAAAACATGAAAAATTTGACATCGGGTATAGTTGTCGTGTTCAGAAATTGTCAATTTCCCTGTTGCACATTTGCATGAAAATAGTTGGCTCTAGCTTGGGGACATGACATGGACTGAGTGGAGTGAAGACATGACATGGGAATCCAGAATCTCAATTTTAGACCATATAATTTGTTGACCAGTGCCTTATCCATTGGGCCTTGCGAAGTCATGCACAACTTCTAGAGAGGAAGATTAGAAGAAGGAAACACACACACAAAAACTAAGGAAAGGAAACACACGACACCCAACAAGAAGGAAACACACACAAAAAAAAGGGAAACACACCTATCAATCACCTATGATACAAGGTGGGGGACAACCCACTTTCACTGAAGTACTTTTCATTTCTCAAAAGTTACCCCTGAAGAGGTAACACCGAATGATGATGTTCTGCGAAGCCATTGACGGGTTCTAGAAAGTAGCCTCCCTCATCAAATACTTATGAAATTCAGGTGCTTTCACAATTTTTTGTGTACTTGGTAGGAGTGAGTCCATGTGAGCTTCTTGATACTAAAGGCCTTGCTTAGAAATTCCATTGCCTTCATGTTATTTGAAATCGGTCTCATAGTGGAAGTTGCCTTCCATGTTTATCCATATAGCAGATTCTCCATAAAGCATCTCATCACTACCCCAATGCTTATTTTTGTTCCAATTCCTTGAACCTTCTGAGTTACTTTCTTTCACAGGTCTATACTCATTGACATCTCTTCCATGAGAAACCTCAGACTTATCTGTTTCCTTTACCCCCCTGCGAGGTGCTTGAGTCTTGAAGGAAGGATTGGGCACGACTCATACTTTTCTTGTATACCCATGGCACGATTGAAGAGATCAAGAATCATCTCAGGATCTTCGAAACTTCTACTATATCCAATAGTTCTTGCGCAAAGATCTCATCATCTTGGGAATCACTTGAACATTAATGATCCTTCATCAAAAAGATATTCATCTTCAAATGGGAATGAAAATATCTCCATTTTGTTATTACATCTATTAATCATTAGCTCGGAGTGGCATCATATTTTTCATATTGCTTTATTTTGATGTGGCTAACCTTACACTTTTGATTAAGGCTTCCAAACCAACTTCACACTTGTCTTGTACATTTGTGGCTTGTATCGAGGATCTCGAGACCGAGCTTAGGATCTTTAGTTTCTTCGTGTAGCTTGATCATTTCTTGCATAGAAAATTCTTTCAAAACTTTCACGGGCTCATCAAAATCTTAGTTTTTCTCTCCATAGATGGCTTGAATGAGATCATCTTCATCCCCAAATGGGAATGAGAATAAATCCTCATCTTGGAAAATCATATAAGATAATTTATCTTCTTAAAAATCATCAAGAACCATCTCCTCTTCCTCGTGGTCTACATCATCTGGTGATTCGGGGCTGCCCTCTTGTAACTCGAATCTCCTCAGTGCTTCTTCAAATTCCAAATCTCTCTGGGAAGGCATGTCTGGACCTATCAAGATGGGAATATCTTCTTCCTCCTCGGTTTTCACCAAATGATGCAATCACTTGGTATTTTGGTATAAAATGTTAGCTTCTGGGCTTCCAGAATTTTACACATTGTACCTCATCTTCTTCTCGGGAAGAAATTTCTCCATGTCTCCCTTCACTAGTATGGTTGCGGATGACCAATTCATCTGAATTTTACCTCCCAAGTCTCGGCAGAAACTTCTACTCAGCAAAATTCCAAATGAGGCTAGGACATTGGCTACCAAAATCATCTCGAAATCTTCTTGTCTAGAAATTTGGCAAGAGACACTTATGCATCTTTGACCTTCCCTACAAGTGGGACCTTTTTCGACTCCAAAGAGTAACAAGAGCCACCAGGTGGAGCCATGGTGAGTTTGAGAGCTTTAGCGACCTTCAAAGGCATCACGTTATCTAAGGCACCAAAATCTATTATGCAATTGCTCAGTACATATTCTCCAACAAGCAAGGAGACATAGAAAGGTTCAACTTTATCAATCTTTGATGCGCTCAGAGAAAGCATGTTTTGTGAGGGAGGTGTAGGTGAGTTTGGTAGCATGCCTTTGGAACTAGAAGTTACAACATTGGGTGTTAGACTACCACTCCTGATATATTAGATGAACCTCTCGAATTGTTCAGGATGAGTCCACAAATATTCGAGTTTCGGTAATATGCACTTTGGCTTTGTTTGCATATTCTATGAAGTCAAAGGGAGAAGATGTGAACAAGGGGCTAAAGGGAATACTTTTGGATTTAGGACAGGTTTGGAAGTAGGAGTAGATTTTTGGGAAATGGAGGGTATTTTGAAAGGTACACTAGGATCTGATTTAGATTCATACTTGGAAGAGACATTATAATACTTACTTGGGATTGCGAGATCTTTCTTACTTGCTACGAGATCAGGCTCCAAAAATGCAAACTTCATGGGATATGGAAGTGTGGATCCTTAACTGATTATTTTGTTTTGCGGAGTCACTACAGGAGGATCATCAACCTTCTTTTCTTTTGCTGCAGTGGAGGGAGATGCTCTTTTCTCAGAATAAGAATGAGTGAATACCATGCATGAGAAACTTGGTGTATCTTCTTCATCTTCTTCATAACCTCCAAAATAATCACAAAATCTGATTTGTGCATCATTCTGAAACTCATTACTTTCTTGGAAATCACCACATTCACTTTCTTGAAATCTGTAATTTACGCTCATGGGTGGGGCCTCTAAGGTGAGCCTTTGGGGTGCTCTTGCAATCTAATTTTTGTAGCTTCTTTGGGAAGAAACATGTTCAAATATTTCCCTCTTCAAATATGCTATCTCATTCACCAAATTTTGTAGAGATGGATTGGTTCTCTCATCTTTAGGATGTTGGGCCTTGCCCTTTGATGGATTCTTGATCTTTCCAAAGAGGATGAGATCGTCATCCAATTTAATGGCCCTCCTTTGTGCTTCTACAATGTTCCTTGGTTGAACTCTTCATAGGAGAAAGCCTACCTCAAATGATTGAGAATTTATAAAGAATATTTTGATATTGTTCTGAGAGGGTGAATCTTCTTCCGGTATCCTATGAAGCAACTATTTGAAATGAGCCACAAATTCTCTCATCATTTCACTTTCTCCTTTCCTCATTTGAGCCAACTGCACCAAGATGTATTGATAATCGTCAGTTGATTTAAATCTTTCCTCGAAGGTAGACTTTATGTCATCCCAACCAGTGATGGATCAGGAAGGTAGGAGGTAGAACCATTCTGCTACTTTTTCTTGGAGGGACTCCACAAACAATATTACAGCAACATCTTCATGTTGGACACAAATAATTCCACATGATGTCATGAAAGCAGTAATGTGTTCTTCAAGATGTTGTGTGTTGTCACCTTTGAACTTTGGAAATTTATTGTAGGAACTGTTGGCGAGATCGTGAAGAGGAGGTTAAGAGTAAGAGGGCTTGTATTCATTCCCCATGGAACAATGGGTCGGGGTATTTATTCTTCATCCACCATTATTTCTTTTGATTCTACTTCAAATCTTGCCTCTGCAAATTCTTCTTCTTCCATGAACTCGATGTTCAATGGTTGTTGAAAAATTGTAGAATTTGAAGGATTTTGGATAGGATTATCAGGTGAACTTATTGAAGAGTCAGATGAAGAGGAGGCTTGAGAGAAGAAATGTGGATTATCTATAATTCATTCTTACAGATTTTGCAAAGCCTTGAAATTGGAATCAACAACACCTCTTGACCTGCTCAACTTGGTGTATCTTCCTTCAGCTAGCTTTTGGAAACTTTTGTAGTCAGAAAATGAAAGGACACTGTGGAATGAGAAAATTCACTTGCAAAAATCAGTAGTGTATCTTTCAGCAATGGAACTTCATGAAATCTCTTTTCTGATTTTTTTATATGATTTTAAGACCTTGTGATCATATATTGGGTGCAAATGATGCTAAATCTACCCCACGATGGGCGCCAAAACCGTTAGTGACAAAATTTCTTGGGTGGAAAAACTTATGGAATTCTTTCCAACGCTTTGGGAATCTAAGTCCCTCTACTTAACCAATGCAGGTTTCATATGTGCATGCATGAGAAAGTGTGGATTGCTATGGCGGTCTTTCGACCAAAGATCAAACAGGGCACTCCACCGACCCTACGGAAAAACTATCAATCTCTTGCTAGGTAAGTCTTTATCTCAAGAGTGGGAAAGGGGAATGAGAAAAGAGGTAAGAGAACTAAAGATGCGGTAGAAAATTAGATTCTGCACACACACTAGTTAGAAACTTCATCACATGCATTTATGAGAAGAAAAAAAAACCGCAAATGGCAATAAGACCAAATATAATTTGATGAACACAAAGAATCAAATTTACCATGCTTTCCCTTATGTTCATGCCTACTATCCCACTACAACACAAGATATCTAATCTTTGAAAGCTCTTAGGGTTACCTTCTTATCAAAAAAAATATTCATTCTCTCTCTGAATTTGACACGCCTCTGATGGGATGCTCTTCTTTCTTCATCAAGTTCAATAATATGATTAATCCTTGCTTCATATGAACTGATTTCTTGATCTTCAAGTTGTTGAACAAATAGAAATGAAGACAGCTGCAGATGTAAGGGCAACAAAGCTTGTGTTCCATATAACAATTCAAACGGGTTTTTACCAATAGCTCTTTTAGCGGTGATCCTATCATCCCAAATAGAAAAATTTAGTTGTTCACTACACTTATTCTTGTTTAATTCCAAAGTACTTTTAATAATCTTCAAAAAAAAATTATTAGTGGACTCAAACATGTCTATTTCCTTGTGGATTGTAGTTAGAATCATATGTCAACTTTATTCCATATTCTTTACACATTTCCACTAAAGGTCTAGCTCTGAAACTCATGGCATTATCAACAACAATCTTGAATGGTACTCTAAATCTATAAATGATATGATTCAATATGAACTCCATTACAATTTAGTGCTTTGCCTTCCTAGTGGGATTGCTTTCACCCATTTTCGAAGAAATCAGTAGCTACCAAAATCCATTTGTGTCCAACACTTGATGAATCGGATATTTCACCAATGAAGCCCAGCCCCATTGTTTGAAAGGAGCTTCAATTGATACAAGCTACAAAGGAAGGAAGCACAGAAGCTTTCAATCTTCCATAGAAAGCGCTGACAACTCTCACATCTTTTAACCAACTGAGTTGCATCTTTAAAAAGAGTTAGTCACCAATAACCAGCCCTCAAAATCTTGTGTGTAAGTAACCCTCCGGAAAAATTTCCACCACAAAATCCCCCATGGATATCAAAAACTATTTTGGGAGCTTCATCTTTAGTCACACATCTCAAGAGGATTCCCTCGGGGTTCTTCCAAGCCAACCCAAATTTTGTAATGATATATTTTTGAGAAGCCAAACAAAGAGATATTTTTTAATTTTTATTTAAATTTCCAGGGCATCATAGGTGTCCGAGATAATAGATTACATCCTTGTACCACTCAAAGTTCAACAATTTTTCAAGAAAATCTACCCTCTCTTCTTTTACTTCATTTACTTCAGCATTTTGCAAATTGCTTTCACCATGAGCTTGGCAAGACCCAAACCTCTTACTAGATTTGTGGTTTGAATTTCCATATCATACTCCTACAATTTTTTAACCCACCTGCATATTTTGCTTGAAATCTCCATCTTTAATAAGACATATTTTACCATTGTGTGAGGAACATAAGAAAAACCTTTAGAACTCAAAATATAAAGTCTGAAAACCTTAGTAGCTTTCACCCATGCAAAGTCCTACTTTTCCATGATTGTGTATTTTAACACAACTGCTTGTAACACCTTAATAAAGAAGGCAATATGTCTTTCAGCTCCATCATCATCCTTTTGTAACAAAACAGATGCAATGGTGTGCTCAGAAGTAAAGGAGAAGATTTGAAAGGTTTCTTTTAATTTTGGGCTGCTAGAACAGGAGCATGTTTCAATGTTTCCTTGATTCCATCAAAATATTCAAGGGAAGACTCTTCCCACTTGATATTCTAGTCCTTCTTCAAAATGGAATTGATGGGGAGATTCAACTCAGAAAAATTAGACATAAACCTTCTAATGAAATTGATTTGACCAAAGAAGGATTGGATTCCTTTCTTAGTCTTTGGAACCGGGATCTTGCTGATGGCTTCTATCCTTTGTGGATCAATCATAACTCCCTCTCTGACACAATGTGACCAAGTACTTTTCCCTTTGCACTCCAAAATTGCAATTCTTTGGATTGAGTGAAATGCCATATTCTCTACATCCGATCAACATTATTTCACAATGATGCAAGTGGTCACTTCTCTTGCTACAAAAAATAGTAATATTATCTTGATAAACAACAATAAAATCATTGATATAACCAGCAAAAGAAACATCCATGGCCCTTTGAAAAGTATCTCCAACATTGATTAAATAAAAGGGCATCGACAAAAACATATGTTCCCCATGGAGTAGTAAATACAATTTTAATCCTCTATGATTCTTTTGACAACTGACTTTATTATAGCCGGAGAAACCATCCAAAGTAGAAACCATCTCAAAACCAGTCACTAATTCCAGCATGTTCTCCATATTTGGTAAAGAATAGTTGTCCTTTATTTATGCTCTATTTAGATTTTTGAAATCCACACAAAGTATGATATCTCCATTTTTCTTTCTGGTGACACCAAGTTTTTGCAACCCAAGAATAATACCTTTTGGGTTGAATGATTCCTCCATCCTTCAAAATTTTCAATTCCTCTTGGATTTTGAGAGAAAGGAGTGGGTTAATTGGCCTTTTCTTATGTCTGAATTGTTTGGCATCTTTCTCAAGATGGATCTCATGTTGGAATAAGTCTTCTCTATATACTTTCAGCTCAAAATAACACCAAGCTAAACAGTCTTGATTTTTTCAATAATTGGATGTAGGACTATTTTTCTTCCTTATTTAAACAACTCCCTAACCAAATATTCCTTGGTTTTTCCTTTGTTCCCAAGTCATGATCTTCAAAATCTCTAGATGTAAACATGTTTCTATTGATTACACAATCAACATTGTTAAAATTTGACTCAAGAGCAACCAACCATCTAGGGATGGTGTTAGTCTTCAATTGAATGATATCCTTGCCAAACAAGGTTTCTTTTCCATCAACATTACACACCAATGGTTCCAAATAAATATGTTGATCCATAAATTCACCTTGGTTCTACAAAAACCTTTGAACCTGAGCATCATCATCAAATACTTGCCAATGCTTGATGTTATCTGGGACTATAGGCCTAGTGAGTATCTCAACATCATATTCACAATATGGAGAAAAGGTAAAATTTTCAGATCTAGACCCCAACGCTGCCAACTTATCAGCAATCATATTTAAAATTCTTTCATGGTGTAGGATGTTTAAGGAATCAAACATCTCAATCAGATCCTAAATTGTGTTTGTGTATTGTTTCATTCACGATTTTTTGTTGCATACGGAGTTTCTAACTTGTTTGACAACCAACTCTCTTTAGAATCTCCCTTTACAACAACATATTTTACGCCATATTTCTAAGTAATCCTCAGCCCTAACAGTAATGCCTCATACTTAGCTATGTTATTGGTGCATTCAAAGTTAAGTTTGAAGGAGAAAACAAATTCCTCATTGCTTGGAGAGATTAAAAAAACATCGGCACCATTTTCAAATTTGGAGCAAGCTCCATCAAATAGCAAGGTCCATGGTGAGCCTACCTCTTCAAGACACTTAGACTGATCAATCTTGTGCTCCTTACCATCAGCAAACCCAATAAAATTATCAACATCAACATCAACAAATAATACTTCATAAGAAGTATTGTTTGGATCCTCAATTAGATGCAACATATTCTTCTCTCCATATAGTTTTACAAGGATTCCTTAAATGGGAATGATTATAAAAGACATATCCATGTAGAAACTACCTCCAACACTTGTAGCCCACTTTCTTGATAACAACATACCCCATTTGGCGGGTCAATCAACAATTACAACATAGAGCTTTAAATTCTTATCCGGACAGTTGCAGAGTTACACCACCAAACCTTTGACATACCCAAAAATAGAACTTCCTGGAATCCATGGCAATACACTTGCCATATGCTGATGTTAATTTGATATCTAACTCATTCATGACTTCCAAAGGCATGACATTGCATTATGCCCTAGAGTGAAACATACAATTATGTAGCAACCAATCCTTGATAATCAAAGTTGTGAGGAAAGGGTCAACACTCACTGAGATTAAACCAAGGATGTTCCAAAATAAACCTCTACGGTGGTTCACCAAATTGTTCCAATTCTCATGTCTTTCCTACTTCTACAATAGCAAGTGGAGCTTCAACAACATTCACATTTCTCTTCACGACAAACTTCTCCTCTTTCAATCCTAAATACTCAAGTGCTCTCTTTTTGTGCTCAGGAATTCTAAGAAGCTCAAAAATTGGAACCATGACCTTGATTTGGCTAAGAAATTGAGCAATGTCATAGGGAATGTATTTAGGAAAAACAAAAGTAGAAGGAGGGCAAATAACATCACATGGCACAAGGTTTTTAACATTTTGAGCATGGGGTAAAGCATAAATTTTAATTGGGATAGTAGGGCTCTTAGCAGATGTTTCTTTCTTAGGAAATTCTTTTGGGATATTAGAAAGCAATGGGGTTTTCTTCTTGTCCTGAAGCTTGAGACTCCATCGACATCCTTACTTCTTGTTTTATACTCCTTCTCTTGGGAAACCACAATGTTCATAAGCAGCCACCTATCTTCTTCCAAGGGTATAACTCCATCATACTTCTTGATCATCAACGCCCTTAAGTACTCAAAATCATTATTAGGAAGCTCAAAGGCTTGTAGATTATCAATTTCTAAAACATGATAAGGAGGAAGAAGATGTACCCATTGGATCCAATCCCAAAAGGTAGTAGCATTCCATGCACTTATCAATTTACTAGATGTTGCTCCTTGACATGAGTGTGTAGGGAAGTCCATTATACAACCATCATCATCTATATTATAACATCAACTTCCTCTTAAAATTGTTGATTTGTTTCACATGGTGGATGGGGTAAGAAACATCTGTCATACCAGTCAATCTGATTTGCATCATCAACAAAAACCACTATAGCATTTAATGAATCAAGCATAACCTTACTTTCTTTGGCTGAAGATTGTCTATTTCCAAATCTTATAGGTCCTTTACCTTTGTCATCAAATCTCTGTTCATTCCTATGGTCATTTCCAAATCTATCTTGTGCTTATTTCCTAAGGTGACCTTGTAAATTTTTTCCAATTCCTTTCTCAGCTCTTGCCAACTTGTAGGAAATCTCTTGATAACCCCTACCAAAGTTTTCACCACTTCCTCCAATTATACACTCTTGTTTTCTTGAGTCTTGTCGGGATTACCAATTTGACTCCATCTCTCTTAGGAGGTTTCCCAAAAACCTTGATATTGTTCTACATTTGAAGTGCCATGGTGAAGGCATACCTTAAATTGCTAGGATTTTTTTCCCTCAAGTAATATGCAATGTTCTTGTCAAATGCATCACAATATTTTATCAAACAAGATTCATCACATGGTCTTAAATTCACCGCAAATCTCCTCAAAGTTTTATTGAACCTTGGGTTGAAGTCATGGACCGTTTCATTTGGGTTTTTCTTAATGTTCTCAAACTTTGATAAAAGGAATATGGGATCAATTTTGTCACCATATTGCAATCTGAATGTATTCTACATTTTAGTCCATGAATCAATTGAATTATTTGGCAAGGTCTTGTACCAACTCCTAGCATCCTTCTCTAAAGTGTGGATAAAAAATTTAATATACACATCCTTAAATCCAATTTCAAAATACTCCATCATATTAATAAAGAGTTTCAAATGTTGATCACCTGTTATGGCATTGTTCCCTTAGAACTTTGGCAATCTACTTCTAACATCCTGAGGCACAACATTAGGATAACTAGTCATTCCCCTAAAATTTATTAGGCCAAAGGTATTGACCACAAATGGAGGCCTAGGTGGAGGCTAAGCCATGTTGTCTAGTGGAGGTGATCTTGGGGGTGACAAAAGCTAATGAGGAGTGTGAGGTCTTTGGGGCTCAAGAATGTGGTTCACAAGATTGGTATTCTCTAGGTGCTGATTTTCTTGGAAATTTTTACTAGAATTGAAACACATAGGTGCAGATTGAAGAAGGAACTCACCAGGTATAGCAGAAGGACCTTCACTAGTTGAAGTAAACAAGTTTATGAGAAGATTAGTTGAATCAAAATCACTGGAAGAAGAGTGATAATCCTCTATTAAAGATTGATGTCTTCACTAATGGATATACCTTTGCTTGATGTCTGTCCTTCAACAACCTTCCAAACTTTTCTCTCCTCTAAAAATGTCTTTCCAAATTCTTGAAATAGCTTTCTACTTAGGTCCCTCTTGAAGAGAGATTTTGTTCCTTCAGGTTTGTAAATTTATATGACAAACTTCACTTAATGTATGATAAGGTACTAGTATTTATCAAAATATAACAGCCAAGAATCGCCACTAAGGACTTTCACCCTAGTTTGTGCAAATGCACTATGAAGATCTATCAAATGAATGCAAATATTAGCACTATGCAAAGCTTGAACAGATCTAATTTTCTTTCACTCAATTTATCAACTATTGTGCAAAGTTTGAAATGATAAATTGGAGACACTTGAACATATCAAACTCAGAATTCTACTCTCATTCCTTAGTATAAATATGATTAGAAAGCGATGCTCAGAATTGTAGTTTTACACAAAATATGTGAGAATTATTACGAGGAATTTTGAAAAATTGAAATACTAAAAAATTTCCTCAAAGCAACAATGTTATTCACGTGTTGATAGGCTCAAAAGAATATGAACTAGAAGCAGATTAAAAATTAGTCTAGATATTGCATTCTTCATCCTTGCAAAGGTTTCATTCGGGTGTTGGTACCCCGATTTAATATCATTCACAACTTGAGCTACATCATGGATTTTACAAGACACTTAGATGCGAGATAAATGGTTTGTATGTCATCTTGTAGCCTGGGAAGATAGTTATCGACTTGTTAGCACTCGGGTTTGAAGAAGTGGGTAGCACCTTGGAAGGATTTGATCTAATCCTTATTTCTTTAGGTTGTGTCTATCAACCAAGGTAAGAAAACCTATATTGTACCCTCTTTTGTCTGAAGAAGGTGAAAATATCCTTGTCTTGTGTAGATTGTACGGAGATGGCCTTGAGAAAACATGATCAATTTCTGTTATTCAAAATCAACTGAATCATCAATACTAAATGATGGAAATGCTTTCAAGACAAGGCCAAGGCTATTGAAGACATGATATGATCCCGATTTGCTTTGTGCATTTTTGTAAATGGATTGTATTCTTTTGTTGACACACAATTCAATGTCGAGGTGTTATAGGTAGGATGAGCTAATTTGAAATGAATGTTTGGGTGGGAGATATTGAGACAAGACTAAGAAAAAATTGCCAACTTGTTTGAGGACCATTGTAAAACTTGAAAGACTTAGACAACATAAATGCTTCAAAGAGGTTAAGTTGTTCCTTCAAACATGATATGTGCATCAAATGGAAGCCCGGATCTGCACTCTTCCACATAATTTATGATGATTTAGCACAAAATCTTGAGTTAAATGAATTAGCAAAGCATTTAGAGATTTCTATTTCTATCGAGAACGGAAGGTACCCCAAAGGTTTACAATAAAATCTATATAAAGGAAATAAAAGTGAATTTAAATTTGTTTATCCCTTCATTAGATGAAAGATCTTCTGATTTTGGAATTGTAAATGCCGCTAAGTCATACTACGAGAATTAGATCTCGCATGATCAAAAGGAAATTCCAAACACCAAATTGCAACAGGAGTAAGAGACACAAATTGAAAACATTCGAAACATAAGTAAATGCATATTTTAGCAAGAGACAACACAAAATAATCTAGAATGACCAAGTTTATCGGTAGGAGAATGTTATAAGAACAATCATAGCTTATTAGTGCCTATACATCATCTGAAACCAACCTAACATGATAAAAATTTTGATGCAAAAAAAGTTAAAATGGTTCTCAAGTGGTTTCTCAGAGAATGGGCTTCTTCTAAGATTTTCCTAGGAAAATTCTAAGTTTCTCAACCCTTTGCATGACAAATTCATGCAATATATAACTTTCACTCACTCACTCACTTTGCCTCTCAAATATTCCCTACAAAAGTGGAATATTCAAAGCACCTTTGCTTTGTAATATTTCTAGAAAATGACATTTAGCAAACTCACAAAAAGTTGCCAGTTTTCTTTCAAAAGGTGAATCATTACAAAACTTTCATCATTCTTCAAAGTGAAAGCACATTTTTCATTTCCCACGCATGTAGACCCCTTTCATTTAACTATTACATCTTTTCCTTTTCCAAATTTTTACTCTCTGACTTTGGATCACGGTAATTCACATTTTCATGAATTAGAGTAAAAGTTCATTTGAAATATTCTTTGCATTCACAAATTGAGCCCCTAATTAGATCAATTCAAACCCTGTAGGCCAAAATGACACGAATTCACAAAAAAATTGATGAAGATTGATGCAAAAAATGCATCTCCAAACTTCTTGGAGCTCAAATGGTGGCCAAACTAGTGAAATGCACAACTACTGTCGATTTGTTCTTATCTTTAAATCTAAGCCCTCCACGTGGCAAATCAGGAAAAACGGGCCTCGGGGACACTTTTGACCTTTTTACAACCTTTTGAAAATTTACAAAATTTCTTGATTTCCTCCGCCGCTCCGCCTTTGTGATTTGGGTCTAACACGTGGCGCAATATGACTGGATACGGAGTCGTGACTCAATTTTACACATTTTGCATCTTTTTAGACAAAGGAAAATTTTTCAATTTTCCTCCGTGGCTCTGCCCTCCCATAAGACATGTGTCCTCATATGATTGGCTGAGGGGAAGCGCTTCTCATTTCATATTTTAATCATATTTTTGCAAAGGAAAATTTTTAACATTTCCTTCGCCATCCCTCACCTCCGCCATTGACTCCTCAGATGAATTTTGACTTCTTACCTTTGGGCTCGCGGGTCCATTATAATGATTTTCTACCCCTTTTCCAAAATGGGAAAAAATTCTAACTTTCCTCCAAGGCTCCATCTTCCACTCTCTACTCGATCTTGACACGCATCTTCATCCCATTGGCTGTGAGTTTGCGGTCTAATTTTATACTTTAACTCTTTTTAACCAAAGGCCGAAAAGTATCAAACTCCTCTGCCTTTCCATCTCCCCACCTGCCATGTGTCCTCCTCTGATTGGATGTAGGATTAAGGGATTTTCTTCATTTCCACACATTTTCCAAAGTTCCCTAAGGCACAAAATGACCCGCCTATCCGCCTTCACTCTACCTGCGACATGTGTACCTCCTCTGGGGCCTGCAGAGTTATGGGGGCAACTTGCACATTTTTCCAAAAAACAAAAATATTAAGTTTTTAGAAATGACCCGTGATCCTTGTCTAATTACAAACATCCATGAATGCAAAAATATATGAGCTAGAATTTGGTGGGCAAAGGATGCCCGTATGACCGTCAGAAAATAAAGAAATTGCCAGTGATCCCAAAATTGTTTTTTTCTTTGTGGGTGAAGAATTTTCGATCAAAAGACAAATGGAAAGTGATTTTACGCAATTTATGACCATGGAAAGGGATTTTGAGGGAAAATAAGTACAAATCAAATGATTTCAAGCTCCAAAGGTCATGAAAAAAAATGGCAGAGGCATTTGAAACGGGAAAAATTAGGGAAAAACACAAAGTAAACTTGGGGATTCCTTCAGAATGGTGCAAAATGGAGGAAATGTGAACAACACATAGCACTCAAACACAAAAACGAGTTTTTTTTGTCAAATTCAAAGTATATGAGAATCCCAAAACCATTTTTCCTCAGAAACAGGGCAAAAATGCATTTCTCCTTAGCAAAATAGGGATGTTTCAAATTGGGCACCAACATTGGCTCCAGCTTGGGGATGGGCACTCCCAGTGAGTGCCATAAGAACTGAAGTAGACCATGTGCCAAAAAACCATTGGGAAAATAGATTCACAAGCCAAAACATCCAAAAAACCAACTGATAAACCAACAAAAAGGGCTTCCACACACAAAGGCAAACCAAAAACTGACCAAAACAACAAAAACATAGCAAAAACAAAAAATTGTACACTATACAAGTGATATGCAAACTTCAGTTTTGGGGATCAATCCAAGAAATGCTTCAAATGTCTGTCATTAATAGAAATGCTTCAAATGTCAATTGAGTGTGGGCCCATCCACAAATAATCAAATTTACCATGTTTGCCCTTATCTTCATACCTAATATCCCACAGAAAGAAAAGATCTCCAATCTTGAAAGCTCTTGGGGTTACCTTCTTATGAAATAACTTCTTAATTCTCTCTCTAAATTTGACACACCTCTCGATTGGATGCTCTTCTTGCTTCATCAAGTTCAAAAACATGATTAATCATTGCTTCATATGAACTAATTTATTGATCTTTAAGTTGTTAAACAAACTGAAATGAAGACAACTGCAAATGCAAGGGCAATAAACTTGTGTTCCATATACCAATTCAAATAGGATTTTACCAAGTAGCTCTTTTGGAAGTGATCCCATCAACCCAAATAACAAACTTTATTTGTTCACCCCACTTTTTCTTGTTTAATTCCAAAGTACTTTTAATAATCTTCAACAATTTTTTATTGTTGGACTTAGCATTTCCACTTCCTTATGGATTGTAGTTAGAAGCATATGTCAACTTTATTCCATATTCTTTGCACATTACCACTAAAGGTCTAGCTCTAAAAATCATGGAAATATCAACAACAATCTTGGTGGCACTCCAAATCTGCAGATGATATGATTCAATATGAACTCCATTACAATTTGGTTCGTTGCCTTCCTAGTGCGGATTTCTTCCACACATTTTGTGAAGAAATCAATAGCTACCAAAATCCATTTGTTCTAGCACTTGATGAATCAGAGATTTCACCAATGAAGTCCAACCCCATTGTTTGAAAGGAGCTTCAATTGATACAGTTGCAAAGAAAGGGATCTCGAAGCTTTTAATCCTCCAGAGAAACATTGACAACTCTACATCTTCTAACCAACCGAGTTTCATCTTTAAAAGAGTTGGCCACAAATAACCAGCCCTCAAAATATTGTGTGTAGTAAACCTCCCAGCAAAATGTCCTCCACAAACTCCCCCATGAAATCAACAATTATTTTGGGAGCTTCATCTTCAGTCACACATCTCAAGAGGATTCCCTTAGGGTTCTTCCAAGCCAACCCAAACTTTGTAATGATATATTTTTGAGAAGCCAACTTGAGAGATCTTTTCTGATTTTTATTCAAATGTCCAGGGCACCATAGGTGTCTTAGATAATAGATTACATCCTTGTACTACTCAGAGTTCAAATTTTTTCAAGAACTTCTCCCTCTCTTCTTATACTTCATTTACTTCAGCATTATGCAAATTGCTTTTAGCCATGAGCTTGGCAAGACCCAAACCTCTTACTAGCTTTGTGGTCTAAATGTTCATATCATACTCCTACAATTTTCAATACACCTACATCTTTTTCTTGAAATCTCCATCTCGATAAGACAACTTTTACCATTGTGTGAGGAACATAAGAAACATCTATGGAACTCAAAATATAAGGTCTAAAAACCTTAGTTGCTTTCACCAATGCAAAGTCTCGCATCTCCATGATTGTGTATTTTAACTCACCTGCTTTGCAATGCCTTACTAAAGAAGGAAATAGTTCTTTTAGTTCCATCATCATCCTTTGAAACAAAATTGATGCAATGGTGTGCTCGAAGCAAAGGATAATATTTGGAAAGGTTTCTTGTAATTTGGGGCTGCTAGAATAGGAGCATGCATCAATGCTTCTTTGATTCCATCAAAAGATTTAAGGGCAGCCTCTTCCCACTTAATATTCTGGTCCTTCTTCAACATGGAAGTGATGGGGAGAGTCAACTCAACAAAATTAGACACAAACCTTCTAATGAAATTGATTTGACCAAAGAAGGATTGGATTCCTTTCTTAGTCTTTGGAATCGGGATCTTCATGATGGCTTATATCCTTTGTAGATCAATCGAAACTCCCTCTTTAAACACAATGTGACCAAGTAGTTTTTCTCTTTGCTCTCCAAAATGAAACTTATTCGCATTGAGTGAAATGCCATATTCTCTACATATAATCAGCATTCAATCCAAATGCTACAAGTGGTCACTTCTCTTGCTAGACAAAATAGTAATATCATCCTGATAAACAACAATATAATCATTAATATAACTAGAAAAAGCAACTTCCACGGCCCTTTCAAAAGTAGCTCCAACATTCATTAAACCAAAGGGCATCCTGAAAAAAACATATGTTCCCCACGGAGTAGTAAAGGCGAGTTTTAATCATCTTTAATTCTTTGACAACAACTTGGTTATAACTAAAGAAACCATCAAAATTAGAAAGCATCTCAAAACAAGTCACTAATTACAGTATGTTCACCATGTTTGGTAAAGGATAGTTGTCCTTTATTTATGCTCTATTTATATTTCTGAAATCCACACAAAGTTTGATATCTCCATTTTTCTTTCTGACCGACACCAAGTTTGTAACCCAAGAAGAATACCTTGTGGGTTGAATGATTCCTCCATCCTTCAACTTTTTCAATTCCTCTTGCATTTTGACAGAAAGGAGTGGGTTAATTGGCCTTTTCTTCTATTTGAATGGTTTGGCATCTTTCTCAAGAGGGATCTCATGTTGGAATAAGTCTTCTCTATATGATTTTAGCTCAGAATAAGACCAAGCTAAACAGTCTTGATATTGTTTCAACAATTGGAGGTAGGACTATTTTTCTTCCTTGTTTAAACCACTCCCTAACCAAATCTTCCTTGGTTTTTCCTTTGTTCCCAAGTCATTCTCTTTAACATCTCTAGATGCAAACATGTTTCTATTGATTACATAATCAACATTGTTAAAATTTGACTCAAGAGCAACCAACCCTCTAGGGATGGTGTTAGTCTTCAATTGAATGATATACTTGCCAAACAAGATTTCTTTTCCATCAACATTACACACCAATGGTTCCAAATCAATATGCTAATCCACAAACTCACCTTGGTTCTGTAAAACCTCGAACCAGAGCATCATCATCAAATACTTGCAAATGCTTGATGTTATCTAGGACTACAGGCCTAGTGAGTATCTCAACATCATATTCACAATATGGAGAAATGGTACAATTGTCAAATCTAGACCCCAACACTGCCAGCTTTTAAACAATCATATTTAAAAAATTTCATGATGAATAATGTTGAAGGAATCAAACATATCAATCTGATCCTAAAGCGCATGTTTGTGTTGTTTCATTCACTGTTTTTTTGTTATATAGAATTTTCTAACTTGTTTGACAACCAACTCAAAACATCCCTTTACAACAACATCTTTTACACCATACTTCCAAGCAATCCTCAATCCTAATAGTAATGCCTCATACTCAGCTATGTTATTGGTGCATTCAAAGTTTAGTTTGGAGGAGAAAAAAAATTCCTCATTGCTTGGAGAGATTAAAACAACACCGGCACCATTTACAAATTTGGAGTAAACTACATCAAATAACAAGGTCCATGGTGAGCCTACCTCTTCAAGACACTTAGACTGATCAATCTTGTGCTCCTTACCATCAGCAAACCCAATAAAATTATCAACATCAACAAATAATAATTCATAAGAAGCATTGTTTGGATCCTCAATTAGTTGCAACATCTTTTTCTCTCTATAAAATTTTACAAGTCTTCCTTCAATGGGAATGGTGGAAAAAGACATATCCATTTAGACACTCCCTCTAACACTTGCAGCCCACTTTCTTGATAAAAACATACCCCATTTGGTAGGGCAATCAACAATTACAACATCAAGTTTCAAATTCTTACCTGGATAGGTTGCAATTTTCACCACCAAACCTTTGACACACCCAACAACTGGCACTTTCCTGGAATCCATGGCAGTACACTTGCCATATGCTATTGTTACTTTGATATCTAACTCATTCATGATTTCCAAAGGCATGACATTGCATGAAACCCTAGAGTCAAATATACAATTGTGTAGAAATCGGTCCTTGATAATAAAAGTTGTGAAGAAAGGGTCAACACTTAGCTGAGATTCAACCAAGGATTTTCCCAAATAAACCTCCAGTGGTTCACCAAATTCTTCCAATGCTGATGTCTTTCCTACTTCTGCAATAGCAAGTGAAGCTTCAAAAACATTCACATTTCTCTTCACAGTAGACTTCTCCTCTTTCAATCCCAAATACTCAAGTGCTCACTTCTTGTGCTCAGAATTCTAAGCCACTCAAAAATTGGAACACGACCTTGATTTGGCTCAAAACTTGAACAATTTCATAGGGAATGTATTTAGGCAAAACAACAATAGAAGGAGGGCTGGAAATTTCATCGAAGGCACAAGGTTTTTAATATTTTGAGCATGAGGTAAAGCATAACATTTACTTGGGATGACAAAGATCTTAGAAGATGTTTCTTTCTTAGGAAATTCTTTTGGGATATTAGAAAGCAATGGGGTTTTCTTCTCATCCTAAAGCCCAACTCCTTGACACCTTACTTCTTGTGTTATACTCCTTCTCTTGGGAAACCACAATGTTCATAAGTAGCTACCTATCTTCTTCCAAGGGTATAACTCCATCATACTTCTTGATCATCAATACCCTCAAGTACTCAAAATCATTATTGGGCAGCTCGGAGGCTTCAACATTCTCAATTTCTAAAACATGAGAAGGAGGAAGAAGGTGTACCCATTGGATGCAATCTCAAAAGCTAGTAGTAGTCTATGCACTTATCACTTCAGTAGATGTTGCTCCTTGACATGAGTGTGTAGGGCAGTCCATCATACAAGCATCATCATCCGTATTATAATAATCAACTTCCTCTTTAATTTTCTGATATGTTTCACATGGCAGATGGGGTAAGAAACATCTGTCACACCAGTCAATCTGATTTGCATCATCAACAACAACCACTCTAGCATTTAATGGATCAGGAACAACCTTAATTTCTTTGGCCTGAGATTTTCTATTTCCAAATCCCATAGGTCCTTTACCTTTGTCATCAAATCTCTAATCATTCCTATGGTGATTTCCAAATCTATCTTGTGCTTGTTGCCTAGGCTGACCTTGTGAAGTTTTTCCAATTCCTTTCTCAGCTCTTGCCAACTTGTAGGAAATATTTTTGACAACCCCTACAAAAGTTTTCACCACTTCGTCCAAGTCTATACTCTTGTTTTCTTGAGGCTTGTCAGGGATTACCAATTTAACTCCATCTCTCTTAGGAGGTTTCCCAACAACCTTTATATTGTTCTCAATTTGAAGTTCCATAGTGAAGGCCTGCCTTAAATTGCCAGGATTTTTGTCCCTCAAGTAATATGCATTCTTCTTTTCAAATGCATCAAAATATTTTATCAAACAAGATTCATCACATGGTCTTAAATTCACCGACAATCTCCTTAAATTTTTATTGAACCTTGTGTTGAAGTCATGGACTATTTCATTTGAGTTTTTCTTGATATTCTCAAACTATGATAAGAGGAATCTAGGATCGGTTTTGTCACCATATTGCATTTTGAATGCATTCTACATTTCAGTCCATGAATCAATTGAATTATTTGGGAAAGCCTTATACCAATCCCTAGCATTCTTCTCTAAAGTGTGGAAAAACAATTTAATATACACATCCTCAAATTCAATTTCAAAATCCTCTATCATATTAATAAAGAGTTTCAAATGTTGATCACCTGTTATGGCATTGTTCCTTGGAACTTTGGAAATCTACTTGACATCCTGAGGCACAAGCATTTGGATAACTAGCCATTCCCCTAAAATTTATTGGGCCAAACGTATTGACAACAAATGGAGGCCTAGGTGGAGGTTGAGCCATGTTGTCTAGTGGGGGTGATCTTGGGGGTGACACAAGTTGATAAGGAGTGCGAGATCTTTGGGACTAAATAATGTGGTTCACAAGATTGGTATCCTCTAGGTGATGATTTTCTTAGAAAGTTTTACTACAATTGAAACACATAGGTGCAGATTGAAGAAGGAACTCACTAGGTACAGTAGAAGGACCTTCACTAGTTGAAGTAAACAAGTTTATGAGAAGATTGCTTGAATCAGAATCACTGGAAGAAGAGTGATAATCCTCTATTAAAGGCTAATCTCTCTCACCAATGGATATATACCTTTGCTTGATGTCTATCCTTCAACAACCTTCCAAAATTTTCTCTCCTCTAAAACTGTCTTTCCAAATTCTTGAAATAGCTTTCTACTTGGGTCCCTCCTGAAGAGAGATCTTCTTCCTTCAAGGTTTGCAAATTTATATGACACACTTCACTTAATGTATGATAAGGTACTAGTATTTATCAAAATATAACAGCCAAGAGTTACGACTAAGGACTTTCGCCCTAGTTTTTGCAAATGCACTATGAAGATCTATCAAATGATTGTAAATATTAGTACTATGCAAAGCTTGAACAGATCTGATTTTATTTCGCTCAATTTATCAACTATTGTGTAAAGTTTTAAATGACAAATTGGAGGCTACATCATATCAAAATTAGAATTCTACTCTCATTCCTCAATATAAATCTAATCAGAAATTAATGCTAAGAAATTTACTTACACAAAAATACGTGAGAAGTATTACAGGATATTAGAAAATTGAAATACTTGAAAAAAGTCCTCGAAGAACAACACCATTCAAATGTTGACGAGCTCAAAATAATATGAATTGGAAGTAGATTAACAAATTAGTCTGGATATTGCATTCTTCATCCCCAGCAATAAGTGCCATTCGGGTTTTGGTATCTAGATTTAATCTCCTTCACAACTTGAGTTGCATCATTGATTTTACAAGACACTCAAATGTAGATAAATGGTTTGTATGTCATTTTGTAGCTGGGGAAGATAGTTATCTAACTTGTTAGTACTCGGAGCTTTGAAGATTTGGGTAGCACCTTGGAAGGATTTGATCTAATCCTTACTACTTTAGGTTGTGCCTATCAACCAAGGTAAGAGAACCTATATTGTAGCCTCTTTTGTCTGAAGAAGGTGAAAATATCCTTATACTATGTAGATTGTATGGAGATGGCCTTGAGAAAACATGTTCAATTTCCTATTATTCAAACTCAACTGATTTGTCACTACTAAATGATGGAAATGCTTCCAAGACAAGGCCAAGGCTACTAAAGACATGGTATGATCTGATTTGCTTTGTGCATTTTTGTAAATGGATTGTATTATTTTGTTGAAACATAATAAAATGTCGGGGTATTAAAGGTAGGATGAGTTAATTTGAAATGATTTTCGGGGTGGGAGATATTCAAACAAGACTAATAAGAATTTTCCAACTTCTTTGAGGACCATTGCAAAACTTGAAATACTCAGACAACATAAATGCTTCAAAGAGGTTAAGGTGTTCCTTCAAACAAGATATGTGCATCAAATGGAAGCCTAGATCTACACTATTCCACTCAATCTATGATGATTTAGCACAAAATCTTGAGTTAAATGAATCAACAAAGCATTTATAAATTTCTATTTCTATCGGACCTAAGGTACCCCCAAAGGTTTACAATAAAATCTATATCAAGGAAATATAAGTGAATTTAAATTCATTTATCCCTTCATCGATGAAAAATCTTCGATTCTAGAATTGAAAATGCCACTAAGTTGTTACTAGAATTAGATCTGCATGATCAAAAGGAAATTGAGAACACCGATTGCAATAAATGAGAGCAAGAAACACAAATTGAAAACATTCTCGAAACATAAGTAAATGCAAATTTTACAAAGAGACAACACAAAATAATCCGAGAATGGCCAAATTTATCAGCAAGGGAATGTTATAAGAACAATCTCGTATCTTGTTAGTGGCTATACATCTACAACCAACCTAACATGATACAAATTTTGATGCAAAAAGGAGTTAAAATGGTTCTCAAGTGGTTTCTTAGAGAATCAAGCTTCTTCTAATATTTTCCGTGAAAATTATAAGTTTCTCCGACCCTTTGCATGAAAAATTCATGCAATATATAAATTTCACTCACTCACTCACTTTTCCTCTCAAATCTTCCCTCCAAAAGTGGAATATTCAAAGCACCTTTGCTTTGCAATATTTTTGGAAAATGACATTTAACAAACTCACAAAAAGTTGCCAGTTGTTCTTTCAAAAGGTGAATCATTACAAAACTTTCATCATTCTTCAAAGTGGAAGCATGTTTTTCATTCCCCACGCATGTAGACCCCTTTCATTTCATTATTTCATCTTTTCCTTTCCCAATTTTTTACTCTACAACTTTGGATCTGGTAATTCACATTTTTCACAAATTAGAGTAAAAATTCATTTGAAATGTGCTTTGGATTCACAAATTGAGCCCCTAATTCAATCAATTCAGACCCTGCAGGCCAAAACGACACGAATTGGCAAAAAAATCGATGAAGATTGATGCAAAAAACACATCTCCAAACTTCCTGGAGCTCAAATGGCAGCCAAACTAGTGAAATGCACAGCTACCATTGATATGTTCTTATCTTTAAATTTGAGCCCTCCACGTGGTAGATCAA